>KB663622.1:4146491-4192332 GCA_000349025.1 Anopheles minimus | reverse complement strand
AGCACTTTTTATGCTAAATTCGGTAAGATTGAAAAGCGCTACCAATATTTCCTTCCACGCCAAACGAAAAAAAAAACACACACACACATATACATAAGCATGACAGGGAAATTGTCCTATCGCGCGACATAAATAACGCGATTCCCACCGTGCCGGAACCGGATGCCTCTCGTTTCCGGGTGTATCGCTTGCAATACTTCTCATCATTCGAAAGGATTCGAATGGTTTTGCTGCCGTGTTTTGTTTTTTCCTCTTATTTCTCCGCATTCTTTTCCGGAGGGTTTTGTCGAGCCAAGTCTGCCCGTCGGCATCGAAAGCTTCAAACGAACCAAGGTGCTTCGAAAGCATTCAATTCCGTAAATCAGTTTAGCAGCTACGAATACGAGAAAGGATGTGTTACCGCGTCGGGAATTGGCAGGAAGTTAAATCAACGATCAGTGGCACCGTCCCGTTACGGGAAACGAATCCCTGTAGCTCGAGCAATAAGCTCGCAAGATTTAAACATCACTTCGACAGGCTAATAATTCGTTCGCCAGACACCCACTTTATTAAACGAGCCATAGGCATAGTATTTCGGCATTTTTTTTTTGCCACATTCTAAGACATTTTGCCAAATCCAAAAAAGATGGCTATATAATCCATGGTTTGCATCTCATTTTATGCATCATGAATACAGTATCACTGGTCGCGAACATCTTTGCGAACTGCAGTACTGGAAATGCTCTGCAATTATCTCACCGCCATTGTGCAACCGTGGTTGGAATTGAATCGCTTTCAACCATCGTCGCGCACAAAGAAGCAATTTTTCACAAACCGACCGACGGACACTATTGCAAATCTGCAAAACTGCGCCACCAAATCTGTTTTCCACCACTATCGGAGTGTCGCGATGGTACAGTAAAACGGAAGAAATGGAACGCCCAGCACACGTACCCAGTAATTCAATTCACTGTAAAACGATGCTTAAATTGGATCACCGCCGAGTCAATGGAGGAAGCACGCAAGCAAGCAAAAAGGAAGAATTCACTTTCTTATGCCTCTGTGTCGCTCGATTTGTCAACGGAGACTAGTAAATTGGAAGGATTATTCTTTTTTTTTGTTCATTCTAGCCAAATATCCTCAACGCCTTTGGCGGATAAATGACGCTGTTGATGGTCGGCAACAGTTTTCAGCTTGTTTCATGAAATGGAGAGCATTTCCTGCAGTCTATTCTGTTTTGTACGTTTCAGTTACTTCTTTCGGATTTTCACTATGAGCAAGAGTTTCATTAAATAACAGGTCTACGAAGAGTTATACATTAGTTTCATCTTATTACCGTTAGTGTATGAAAAAGGACACCAAATAATGTCTCCCCAATACAATGAAACATAATTTCAAAAGGTAGCTACTGTAAATAAAATAATCTTAATGTTTATTTTCATAATGACTTTATTATCTAAATGTGTTTGAAGTTACTTTTCATCAGGATATGTTTTGAAATACATTTACCAGCGTTATTGTATGTTTAGTAATGATGCCCGATCATTTTAATTATTAATTTAGCAAAATATTTATTACTTGTACTAATATAGTGAGTTGAGAAGTACAAAGCTACAAGCAACGTTAAAGACGTTCAGATAAATCACAGCTATAATAATGCATAATGCACATCTTTCTAGCTGAATTTTATTTGTAGTTCGTCAAATTACGAGATTATTACATATTTAATTACGTTAAAATATTACGTAAAACTGTCAAACGAGCGGAGCGATGTAAACAAAATAATAAATTATGGAAAATACTTTAGAGTAAAAGTTAGGATGCCTCAGATCAATGTATTTTTTTTATTTAAGATATTATGCACAGAACGAAAGTTAAGTAAGTCTTATAAAATGCCTATTTCATCGCATTGTCAACTATCTTCTTCTCCTTTTTTGGCGTAACGATCTACTCGGTCATGCCTGCCATTTCTGGCTTGCGAGACTTATTAGTACCACGTAGTTGGATAGTCAGTCCTCACTACGGGCAAACGGTCCGGATGGGATTTGAACCCCGGTCCTGCCGTGTGAGACTAGCGCCATTGTCGCCCCTACCACCGGACCGCCCCGTCAGTTATATACCAAGATATTATTCATTATCACTAGTATTGAGGTTATCATGAAATGTTGGCATTACCCTTCCTTGGAAACATTTTAACTTTGGCTTTTAGATATTAAATGAGAACTTAGAACCAAAAATTCGATTGATGTTCCTAAGCAAGATTCACAAGCAATAAATTGTTTAATCTCCTTATCAATCAACTATAAGTTTCCTGGTTTGAGTTTTAGATTTTAAGTATAGCTATGCGGCCGTTCTTCAGTGAAATTTTTTTTTTATTCGTCAATGACGGCCAGGCCGTATTGCTAATTTAAAAAAAAAATGGATAACTGAAAAATTGGCCACTTTTATTGCTTTATCAGTGGCATTTAACGTCCATAGCTTAACATCGATCGATCGAACGATCGATCCCTCCCATAATACCATTTTCATATTGACATATGCGTCATGAATCCTACTCAGAAAACATGCATTCAAGATCCCAAACGATGTTAACGGATTATCATCCGATCCAACAGTGTCGTACAATTGTCCTCTTAATCTAGTTAATCCAAAGTGGATGTATATTGAATGCTCCGTTTTTGGAACCAGTACAGATAAGCCACGCTTATTGCATACAAGAACAATAATACAAGAACATACAAGAACATATAATTCAATACAAAACATACCATACTCTCGATGCTTCATTACGCGTCGTTCAGATTCCAGTGTATTTTTGCCACTTTTTCATTTTTTCGCCGATCAAATCACCGATTGCCTTTCTTCTCACTATCTCTGGCGCGACGAATCACATTTTGTATTCCGCAATCCCTGGACGAACGATAGCCGCGTCATCGTCACCATCAGCTCGTGATTATCATTTATTGAATTTGATTCGGACAAATTGTGCCTCACATAATCAATCAATCAGAGCCGCACAACAAAGCGAAAGCACAAAACTTCCACTGACGCCATCTTCCATCTGCCGTGTCGATGAAATGTTTCCTTTCGTTGTACAACAACAGGCAATCGCACGGTTCAGTGACACGCGTTTGCAGGGAGCTGAGGCTACGTGGGTGTGATAGGATATGATTGCTCCTCCCGGACCTGGACGCTGGACGACGGTAAATTCGACAATCGAATGGAAGAAAATCAATTTGTAAACGTCACAATAAATCCGGTCGCATCAATAATCGAGCGCATGCTTGAATGCATCCATTTTGGGGACGTTGGGTCTGAAAAAAGGGAATCAACCTTCATTTTCCTTCCATGTAAACTGATA
This sequence comes from Anopheles minimus, assembly GCA_000349025.1. NCBI lineage: Eukaryota > Metazoa > Arthropoda > Insecta > Diptera > Culicidae > Anopheles > Anopheles minimus. Next base: position 4,188,992 of record KB663622.1, on the reverse strand, counting down.
GAATAGAAAGTTTTTTAAATAACAGAATTAAATCTGTGAACTGATGGTGTCATATTTCTCATTAATGAAATGAAAGGTTTTTATTTTTAATGACTAATTTGTTTGATGTTTAGCAAGAATTTAATTTGAGTTTTTTTTTTCATTCAGGCACGCAATAAATTTCGCCCACGAGATAAATTACCCCTGCATCGACGAAAAAATGGAGAAAGAATTATGAAACCCACTCAAACAGCTACTGATCACTTAGCAACAAACTGCCGGTATCATTTTTCCATTACAGCTTTATTTACACGCAGCCATACCGCGAAACTATCCGCAAATATTTGATATGCAATCAATTCCAGTTAATAGTAACATTTACCTGTGGATATCGAACCACAACAGGTATAAACCACCCATGTTAGTTACTGCGCATTATTACCATGTCGATGGATCAAACAGCGTGCAATGGTACGGTTACTGCTCAGGCGTCCATACGCTAACCACAATCATCCTTCAACATTTTGTATGCTGACTGTGCTGTAGAATGGGTAATAATATAAAAAGGAGAAAAAAATAAATCTAATGAACCATTGACTGTAGTTAATTAGTGTAATTTGGTCGTTGAAATCATGCCGCTATAAAAAATATTTATGTTTGACCTTTCGATATTTGTGGCTACTTTTAGTAGCAGGCAATTGGAATGCGGTACACCTAATACAATGGCTGCCAATTCAATCAATTCAATCTGCTGCATTTGATTGTACGCACAAGTTGGCTGTAAAGTTTGTGATTACTACACATGATTACTACACATATCACATTTAAACGCTGCGCCATGGCTTGTATTTAAAAATAGTTTATTTTTGCATATATTTTTTTTTGCTACACAAACACCAAACAAGGATATGTAGGTTATTTTGTGTGATTTGTTCAACAACTTCAATAATTTCTATTTTGTATATTGGGGACATGGCTGTCGGTCAACATACTCTTAGGTCTTATAGATACAAATTCAGAAAGTAACACAGGAAGGACCACGAAGGATTCCTGTGCCGTACTGTGGAATACCTCACTAAAACAAAAAGAAAAACGATTTCTATTTTGCAACAGTTGAAAGTAAAATTGTCGTCCTTCCCCGACTGCCAATTATAGTGACCCAAGAAAGCCTGTCGCCAATGACCATCTCCTGGGATTATTACTTTACTTATTTGCTAACTTACTTTTATTTTTATTTTTTGTGCTGAATACTGTGTGCTAAATGGTTAACAAAATGTAAAAGGCATTTCCTCATTTACTAACTGACTTACTTACTTATTTACTTAATTAACTAATGTATTGTAAACGTAATGTTTGATTCTCAAAAAATCTATACTCGTTCCTGCTGTCTTTGTGTACATCTTTAAACCCCTTGAAGCTCTAAGTAGTGCCAATTGACAAGGGCGATAAGGATGATGCAGAACCACCAGCTGGCCGGATTAATTGTTCATTCTGGACAACTGTCCAACGACGTTGATGTCCTGACATTTTCCATCAGTTTTAGCAAAGCAGGTCAGTTCCAATGCGCAAATTCAATGATTGTCCCAGTACAATGAATTTGGTTGGATCTTGTTTGAAGTGACAAAACTTAACAAACCTCACAAATATCAGCAACACAGGGAGAGGTCCTGGTTTTGCCAAAAAATCTCCTGTTCGAAAATCATCGCGATTGCTAACTAAGCCCGACTTTTGTGAAACTTTTGATTTATTATCGCGGCTTATAGTTAGACATGCCTAGAAGTAACAATCGCTAAGTTAAGATATAAATGGAAAATTAGAAAGTTCAGAATTTTTTTATAATTATTTTATTCATCTTCCATCTGATCATAACTGAAGTTCGTCATAACAGAGTAAGATTTAATTATTTCAAATCAATGTTTATAACACAAATCAATTGAAACAATCAGATTAAGAAGGTCTGTTCAGGTTGATCAAAATATCCCTCTCTTGGTTACTCTTCAATTATTCTGCATATTCCAACCCATCATAAATTGTACAATACAATTACTTAATCAATCTTCAAAAGAAAACGTTTTCCATCCGAAAACAAGTCATCTTTCAAGCCACTATTTGTAACGCTTTTTTTATTTGAATTTTTGCCAAACTACTAGTCCTCGCATGGACGGCATCAACTTGCCGGTAGCACATGTACTGGAAATTGTAATTCAATGGTACCGCAAACAAACCGCAAAACCACACAGCAACAGTCGGAGAACATGTTGGACATGTTCGATAAGTGCTACAACATGTCAACAGCAGGGACCACATTATCCATCTTTGCTCGATGCTAGCTGACAAATTGATAAATGATTGCTCTATTCAAAAGCCATCAAAATATCCAACGGCAATCAGTAGTTTACCGAAGAATCGGTGTTGGAAACGGGCTAACTGACAACCTTAACATCTGGCTTTGTTTTGATTGTCTCGTTATCAGTTGTACGATGGTACGATGTTCAGTTTAATAACCAACTTGACGCAATGAAAATCTCTCGTCTTTCACGCTCTCGATAAAGTTGCATTCAACCGGAGGAAACAGAAGACATACATCCGCCAACATATACAGTGTTTCCTATGTCACAGAATGGTAACACACATATCTATGTTCCAAAATTGCATATCAAAACCAATCTGAAAGGAAGAGAAAACTATACTACCAAAGAACACGGATCGCACTACAAGAAGAAACTGTTAGACGAGATTCGGAAAAACGAAACATTGTACGACAGGAATTCAATTACTTTGACAATTCTTCGCTAACGGCGGCCGAGTCACAAACAAAACAATGGCGAAACAATTTCAATATGCTTCATGCTGCTTACCGGTTCAAAGGTGAATGGTTTTTGCGTTCTTTGCCTCACTCGATTAAATCGTTTGTCTTTGCGCCACTACTAATAAGTTTACGTACCTGCACAAGCACCCGCGTGCTCGAAATGAGATGTATGATATGTGAGATATGTAAATTGTAGCAATAGTGTAACTGCTCAACAGTAGGCAATCGATGATTTCGACCCAACCGTCGAACCTGCAACGTAGTATATGGCTTGGTGAAAAAGTTTCACATTTTCATGTTGAACGCCTGGGCAGAGAGGGCACGCGCGCAAGTGCAACTATTTGGGACAAAATTTGTGTTTTGTTCACACATATTTGTAACGTCGTGCATCTCCCGTGCTGAGGCATAAAATTCAAATCAACGTACAGTTGACTTCAACACGAAACCCATGCTCGAGGTTAGTGTACGAGTGTAGCGAAACGTGTGCATACTTAGCTGAACGTACGTGACATGTAACAGCAAAAACAATCGAAGCACAATAAATCATTCATCAAAGCTCATTCCAGACCCGTTTGTGTAGTTATGCACCAGCCCCTGTTTGCTACACTCGATGAGCCCCAGCAATTTCAGGTGTGGGAGAAACTTTTTCATGCAAACCATGTGCATTATCAAGCGTACACCTAAGATTACGCCGAGAGTAAAAGCATCTTCCTTTTGTAATCCATCTAAAAGCGAGACATTTCGATATCTTACATAGATAGACGGTAACAATAATGGAACTTGATTTAGTTTCGTAGAACAATAAAATCAAATTAAAACTGTACGATTTGAGTAGCAAATCAATACGACAGTTATCTACTAAGAGTGCTGCATAAAACTGCCTATCGTTTGAAAGCTCAGAGTTTTCAACAGCAAAAATCACACGTTTCTAGTTTAAAAATGATTTACTGTAGAACGATAGTTCTCTTGTGTGTTAGAAATATTCAGTAATCATCTCTCTAATTTTAGCACTTTGCTCATCCATCACTCATTAAATACCAAAAACTGAAGTAAAAATAATGAATAGTGAATATATTTATCTCCGAATGAAGGTTTACAAAAAAGTGTAAATGCCAATCGTTATATCAAAATGAGCGCATGTCACAAACGAAAAGATTTCTTCGACATGTAAGTGAACTTCACATATAATTGGAAAACAAAACGATAGTAAAAACTAATCACCAATACAAGATGGTTGCGAGTACACTCTTCTAAACGCGAAAATGGTATTATTAATCAAAACAAATGCGAATGAGAAGGTAAGGGTAAACATCCCATGAAACGGTAGAAGCCAAAACAACAAATCAAATAAATTAAACTAACGCACACGATCGTTTGCGAGCGATCCAACTTCAGTAGACTATGTCCGTCAACTAGTAAACAGCAGCAAATCATATATGCCACTTCCATTCTGTCCAGTGTGCCAGCAGCTGGAAGATGGCCGCGTAGCGGAGAGGTGATTCGAACGTGTACGGGAACCTGTCGAAATCAAACTGTCTACGAACGATAGTGCTATATTTGTGGCACGGCCGAGACCATTTATTCTATGGTAGTAAACACAAAAACAATACAAAATTAAAATCAAATCAAAATCTTACTGCTACTGTACATGTGCGTCAACATTCCGTGCTCCGTGAGATATATTTTAAACAAACTAACGGAATTCATAACCGGTAGTACGCTCTTAGCCCTACTACTTAAGAGTATGTAGCAAATGTGGTGATGTGTATAAGCGCTAGAAAACAAGAAAGAGAGACAAATATTATTATATAAAAATAAAAAGCAGACTAAACTTATGGAATTTCTCAACCACGATGTATGAAACTGTACAAACATCCGAAAATCATTTCCAGGAGTTGCTCCGTAGAAAAAACTTTGAGAAAAGGACTTTTTCGCATAATGAATGGCTAAGAGCGATACATGTAAGTATGTAAGCAAGTATGTAAGTACTCTCAAGATTTATCCGTGGGGAATATACTTCTTTATTGTTAGACGAATGCAGCTGGAAACTCATGTCACATGACTCATGTGCGCTCATCGTGAACCAAATCTTTCTTCGGCTCATGAGCTCCAGTGTGATCTGAGGCGATCGAAAAGAACTAATGGACATGCAAAAGGTTCGGGCCGTGAAAGCAAAAATGGTACGAATAATTAAATACAAACTACGTAAAAATTGCTTTTAGTACTGAAGACAGTAATTTCACCAATTTATTGTTAGTGCATAATTAAATACTCAAAACTCAGAACAGAAAACCTTTTCGTGATTTATCCGTAAAAGAGGTGACTAATTAAAATTATTTCTTTCAACGAACGATAACTGTACCTTCAAACTAAATGAAGTTTCTACACTGGGCTGGCAAATAGTTAGACATACGATGTTTATTTGCTATACGAGTTTTGTGATTATCAATTGAAGGGTGTTAAGCATGACCATCGAATGACTCAATCGTCCGAAGTTGAAATCAGCTCTCATAACTATATTTTGTACCCTATGGTTTATCGTTATTTGAAGCCAGAATTTATATAGCTGCACAAATTAGTTCACCATTTTTTTTTCGCCATTTTCCCAATGGTTTACATTTCAATTACACCAAAACGACATTTCAGAGCGGAGTGTATTGTATCTTGTTTATTTAGTCTTTTTTGTATGCAAATTAAGTCTTTTGTATTTAAGCCATTTATCTAATTCTACCAGATATATGTTTAGATCAAATGTTTTCTATAGCAATTTCTGTTATTTTGGGTGGGAATAAAAACAACCATGTCATCCGCGAAATGATTTTCATCAAAGCACTTAATCACTTTTTGGTATAGTTAAAGCACATTATAAATAGAATGGAACCAAGAATACCTACTTTGAAAAACCCCAGGTGTATAAACCTTTGTATTTGATAGAAAACTTCTAAACATAGTCCTCTGGGTTTAGTCTTCAAGAGAAGTTTGGAACCAGTTGAGATATTTGATCCCAAATTGTATCTTTTTCAAAAGATGGATGCTTTTGCTCAAAGCTTTCTCAAAGATAACTTTGAATGGTTTCAGATTATACATATGAAAGGTTTTCATCTCAATATTGTATCTGTTTCCAATAAAATATCTGCTATTATTCATGGCTTGGCACAATGATCTATTCGGTCATATCGGACATATTACATCTTTTACTAGTGTTTGAGTCCAAGTTATAACTGAAATATTAAATGTTTGACAGTTAGGTCGAAACGGAACAGGCAATACTTTTGTAATAGCAAGTAGGATTTCGAAGCATTAAGTCTGAAAATATGTCATGTAAAACACGTAGACGTAAACGTAGAGTAATAAACAAACAAGATACAAACAACTAGAATTTTTGATAATCACGTAGTTGGATAATCAGTCCTCACTACGAGAGAACAATCCGGATGGGATTTGATCCGCGGTCCTGCCATGTAACCCCACCGAGGACTTTCAGTATTCATCCAGATTTTGGAGGACATTTAAGTGGAAAAAGATTTATTATATTCTTTTAATACAATTTGCGATCATGTAATCCTACATAAACAAATGAACACCAAAATCCTGAACATCCAATGAAGGTTAGGAATTATAAGCAAAAATTTTGAACCACGAGAATTGTATAACTATAAAATTTACGTTTCGTTTGTTATCACTGTTATAAGAATTAAAAAAAATATATCGTACGTATAAGAAGTTTATACATTAAAGCTAACAAATACATAGTCGTTTAAAGACAAGTGTTGATTGATACTCTCAATGTTGTATTCATAGCAACTGTTTGCATTTTTTCGCACCCACGCAATACGTGCTCGAATCGGAAAACTTTGCTTACACAATGTTTCTTGATATGTCTAGAAAAATATCAATAAAATGTTATAGATTGACAACTTATTTCTTTCTTCAGTCGTATTAACAAAAGAATTTGGGTTTGATTCTTAAGGATCATATTTTAGCCATTCCAATCCGCTCCTTCCATTCGATTCCAAATTTTCCAATGAAACCAGTGCAATCCAATCATTGTACTTTCGATTCACTGCACACGATGAGCAAACGTAACTAAAGCGACTTCGTGTCCTTCATTAAGCAAAATGTCAAACAGATCAAACAGATAACGAAATCCAGAATTGACTTTTTTTACTGTGCTGGTTCGATTGGTTTTTCCTCTTAGCCGTGCCAAGAATCGTGTGCCCTGACCCCAACAACAGGCTATCCATATTGTTTCGGACTCTTCGGATGGCCAGATACGGCAAAACGGTTGTTTGGAAACGTCAATGGAAAATTCATAAAAACGTGAACGGAAACGGTAACATTCTCCTCAATACAATACCGAAAGGAATGGGACCTGTGCTCGTGTCATCATCCTGCCATAGTGGCCACCGTGGCATGAATCATCCTCCCTGTGCTGCACACTGTTCTTACTCTTCACTTTCATTCTGGTCCAAAAGCATATTCAAAACAGTCACAGCTACACAAATTCTTCGAAGGGAATAATGTGCTCTTTTTATCTTTCCCTTTTGTGCGCTGAACAGCTTGACTTTGGTGGATGCAAAATCCAATTCAAAGCCAAATGTCGTTATTATGAGAGTCGTTTATCTCGTTTTTTCTACTCGTCCGTTTTCGCTTACACATTGACAACACCATAATCTTACATTCGTTTCTTGCCACACAAAAAGGTTCGTCTTTCGACATTATGTTTCATAAACGATTTGACCGTTGTTTGTGATTGATTTAAACCAAAAATCAACGTTTCTTTTTTTAGTTTGCCAGCTCAATGTAGAACCATGTGGAAACACTATTCCAGCGGTTCAGAAAAGTAAAAAACGAAAACGATCTTGATAGCACAACAAAAAGCTCAACATCAACAGAATATTTTCGAAAATTGACACCACATTTCATTGCGTTCGCGAAACAAGCTGTGGAAATAGAAGACTGATCCAGGATAGCGTATCTCGATAACCGATGGTCATGTTTTCGATCAGGATAAACGAAAGCATGAGATTCTTGTTATGTTCGCACTCGATGATGTAGAGGGTGGTACTAGCCCCGTACGCAACACAACGTTGTGGATTTTCAATTTATTTCATTGTTTATCTGGCGGCACAATAGCATGAAACCGATATCTTGCTTGACGATGTGTGTGTGTTGGTGATCGTTTTTTTATTTTTTTTTCTATCTTCTCTCATTTGTTTGCCTGTTCCGGGTGCTTCAACAGTGCATTGCATGCCCTGTCCGAGATCAAACGAGTAATTTGATAGAGTGGTTGTCGCGAGCCGCGTGAAGGGTGCGAATTATTTTTGGTGTATATTATTTTTCCATCAATAAAACGTTCAAAGCTTTTAAGGAAAAAATGCAAACAATTAAATCCAAAAGCTATGATGTGTACATATTTTTACCAAATCTTGCATACAGCTTTAACATTACATCACTGGAGAATGAAATTTAAATCTGTATGAAAATGTTAAGGGAAATAAAAGAAGAATAGAGTCCATTGACTAAAAGTCTCCTTAAACTAACAAACCAACCAACCTGTTCAAGGAACAGTTCCTGAACTATTGTTTCACATATTGAATACAACATTCAGATTGCGTTGCATCCCACTTGCAAATTTTTTAATCGGTAATACACGTCGAATAACCTAGTCAGTTTTTAACTAATCCTGTGCCATTAAGCATACATATGATTAATTTTATTAAGTATTGTACGTAAGATAAGTTCAGTTTCTACTGTGTTTTAGGATTCTTTAATTATTCTTTTGCCAACAAATAAAAATACGGTATGGCCGTTTTGATGAATAAAAAACAATACCATCGAAAGTCTCCCAAAAGATTACGGGTGCAAAATAATGCAACAATTTATAAAAATAAAATGATCGTAAATGAAGCTACCACGTGAAAATTAAGATTTTTCTGAAACTTTATCACTGTACATCAGTTAAAATGCATTGAAATTGTATTAAATTCGATTTTCACAAATACAAACAAACTTCCAACAACGTCCAGCAGCTAGTCTATGCACGAAAATCTCTTTAAAACCAAATGTAGTACCAAAACGAAAACAAAATTGAAAATCTAACAAGATGTTCGCTCAATTAATTCAACCAGATTTTATATCGACCAATTAAGCATTCAACCAGCATTGTGCTCTTACAGATTAAGAACATGTACGGTGCGCCGCTTCACTATTGAACATAGTTTTAAAACAACAATCAAACACGGTTCTCCATAACTATACGAAAAACCAAAAGCGATGGTCATAAATGTTTTACTACCATCAACACTGCACCCCATGAATAATGTACAATCTGGATTCAGCTTTTCATCAACAAAATCACCAACCTTCCACGTTGCAACAACGTCCAATCGAGCTACTAGTGAACCATTCATATGTTTCTTTACACAAGGATTTATGGAACCTGCCAGCTTCCCATGAGGTATCTACATTCGGCATTCAACGGCATCGGTGAGCCTACGAAACTATTAATTCGTTAGTAAACGGTTCCACTGCAGGTGACCGTACGACCCAATACAAACGGTAAACCCACTGTGACAAGCATCATAAAAGTCACCAAATGCACTACCATACAACGTTTCTTCATCTTCATCATCGCCATCATCATCATCATCGTCATGATCAACTTGGCCATGGTACCTTACATAGTAAGCATTCGTACAGTATCAACCATTTCCTACATCACATGGAACAGCAAAACCGAGAAAAAAGAACCCTCCACTATTGCGAAAAGCAGTCCACTACCGATGAAAGGGAAAACGAACCATGGTATTAGTTTGCCTTTTGTGCGAAACTTTATTAGCGTCTGCTTGTGGAAAGGACAGGCCCTGCCGGTGGTTCATTCACTATACCGCCGTTCTGCTAATGATGCTAATTCAGGATTTTGGACATCAGAACGAACGGGTGGTCTTTTCGTTCGTTTGCCTTTGGTCATTGCAGTCAATAAACCCCCACCCCCCACCCCCTTTACTCCGATTTTACCTCCGGGGAATGGAAGACGAGAAGCACCAATGCCACCCGGTCCCGTTTAATCGTTAATTACAGCACTCGACGCCCGGCACAAAATATGGCCCTACGCCAGCGGTGGTGTGGTAGCGCAACACACAGCTTATGCCAAGGTCCGTGATTTAGAGTATAATTCCATTGAGAAACGTCTCACTCACAACGCAAACTACATACACATGCCGAACGAATTTGCCAACCGAACGAACTCACACAACTCGTCTGTTTCGGTGGTGTGGCTCCCGCTCGGGACCAGCGCTGGAACTGGTAGGTGGCACGAGACGGTCGATTTCGGGCTACCCGAAAAAGTTATACTTTTACGATCGATTTGGTTGATTTATATGGCTAATATTGTGGAAGCCGAACAGCATTCAGCCAACCGAGCCGAACAGTAAGCACCACCAGCGCCAAGGGCAACCCCTTTTACGCCCGATGCTCCAGTTCCATTTCTAATGTGTTCCCTTGGCGTGGTTCCCTTTTTTGTTTGGTGCAACGATTGTTGGGTTTTGCCTACCGAAAACTGAACGACCGCTTCTCACCTCCTCATTTGGCTTACATTTCGCGTGAAAAGCCAGCGAGGGATGCCTGCACAGAAGGGGACCGCTTCCTTTCCGGCCATAGCAAGAGTGGGGAGTGAAACGGAAGCATGTTCGGGGAAAAGTTCTGCTCCTCGTGCTCGTACTTGGCTGCTACTCGAGCTACTCGGAAGCTTTTTCTGTCTTCCAGACCTCGGGCATGCCGTTCCGGGGGAGACTCTTAACTTCCCCGACAACTTTGGGCCCAACTTTTGTATATACATTTATTTGTCTTTGCCAAAGGACCTTTGGGTGATTTATATTGGAGTTGTCTTCTGCACGCCCGCACTCCCGAACCGAGCACCGATTCCGTTCGTTGGTCGGTAGGTTACACTGTACCCGGCGTAGGCCGCAATTCGCACAATCCAATCAAGTCACATCATGTGCTCAACTTGTCACTAACGCTACCCCCGGCCGGGTAATGGCAGTTCTTCGGCAGTCGTCTCGGCTCCCTGGCTGCAGCCATATTATTTATCGTAAATCGCGAATCGATCGACGGCACGAAACTTTCCCATCGACGCGATAAGACCGGCATCCTGAAGGGTGTATATTGCTATCATGCATTTCTAATGTGATTGAGACGACAAAGTTTGGGACCGTCTCGCTGGCTGATCATTAGCGGGAATTGTTTTCGCGGTGACGAGACTGTTTGCATTGCATCAGTTTGCCGCAAATGATTACTGCTTCAAGCAGCAATCAAACTTTGAGATGAAAAAAGGAAAGTTCTCTTCTTGCTCATCGAGTACTAGGTGCAATTTTGCAAGCACGGCATAACCAAAGACAATGATGCTTGAAAACTAACTCCAATGCGTCCCTTCTGTCGTGGTTTACTTATGTAATGATGTTTGTTTGCCTCGTAAAAGACGGTGTGTAACACTGGGTCGAATTGATATAGCCATTAAGGCCATATAGTCGTGACTATCTGAAGTTTGTGTATTTATGAAGTTTATATTTCTAATCGATACTCTTCTTCAGCCGTGGCATTAATGTACAGTAGCAAGTGTCCTTTACTGATCAGAAAACTTTAATAAAGCTACCTGTCATGTGTAACACTAAATACATAACAACAACCATTGCAATCATACACAGACAGTACATAATCTGGGAGAAAAAAGAAATCCCATTCATCACATCTGAAACAGGAGCTGACATAAGTTAACGTAATTTACATTATCTAAAATAATAAAAATTCATTTATCCTGTAATAATGAGAACTATAAATTCTTAAAACGATCCGGAAAAATGGGAGATTCCGATCGTTGTCCCGATCGTCCTTTCGTTCAACACCATACACTCGTGCTCCGACTCGGCAACCGACAAATGTCTTATCTCCCATAGAGGTTTTTAAGTTTTTCAGATGATCCATTTTTTCACTACAATATTTCTCTTCAATTCGGCACCGTCTAGCAGAAGTTGGTCATAGGCAAATATGTGAAAATAATAAATTTGTTGCCATTTTCTTCCGGTAACATTTTGGAAACCGGAGTTGACAAACTATAGTTTCTGTCGAATGCAAAATCGCTCCACTTTTCCGGCGATGTGGTACATAGGTAGATTCGGCTAAAACTTACTTATTTGCTTATCAGGCACTACAACCGCTGCTCGCTCTTGGCCTTCTGCAGAAGTCCTCTAAACCGCTCTCGGTCGAGCGCCTTCGTCTGCCAATCCATTATCCAGACCATCGAGGCAGACGCATCAACGCCATCGCTCATCCTCAGTTTGGGCCTACCATGCCTTCTCTGTCCATGTAGTCGACCTAAAACGACTTTACACGCTGGGTCGTCCGGTGCAATTCTCATGATGTGACCAGCCCACCGGAGCCTGGCGAATCTAATTCGTTGTACGATAGTACATAGTCTCTCAACGATGGTTTCGTCAGCTTTGGACAAAGTCCGAGTCTCATAGTCGTATGTGAGTACTGGGACTATATAAGTTCTATACAATCACAGCGTCGACCATCGCGACAGGTGTTTTGAGTGGAGAAGTTTCTTCAGACTGTAGAAAGACCGGTTGGCTTCGGCCAAAACATCACGTATTAATCTTTGTGGTACTTTTAAAAGAAATCAACATCTTCTTGGAGGCAATTTGACTATAAATCTTGAAAAAAAAGACGGAACTTCCCGTGTATTCAACATCACTGCATTTTTTATTGCCAAAAAGTTACAATTTCCTTGTCAGTCTATGCTACACAACGACCACCAAGATCCGTTTTACCGGGAAGATCTCCGTCTGAAATTACGCTTGGTTTTTTGACTTTCTTGGACTGGGGCCTTTTTCCATTTTCCATTCTTATTCCATTCCTTTTTTTCAAAAATGTTAAAGTAGAACCCGCTGCGTAAGAGATTCTCAATTCAACAATGTGTTTATCAGGATGTTGATCGATTAATAATAAAAGAAACCGATTAAAATAAAATTTACCATACCAAATGTGGTTCATTCTGAACCACAGCCACTAAAAAAAATTTGTTAATCTTAGATTATGAACAAAACATAGAAATTATTAAATAAGTAGGAATCTTTTTAACAGTATATTATTTTTGAAAGTTTATTTTATTCATAGCCTTACGAGTTGCTATCTTAAAAAAAGTAATACAAACCTAACCTCCCATTGAACAGATAGATGTTTAAATTATTTTTCCCCACTGTACAAACTCTGAAATGGCTACCAAACGAACAGAAGGATAGTAGTATCAATTTGATGCATACTTTATTCAACCCTAACTCAACAGTGTATTCGTTTTACCTGCCCAATTGAGTGGGCATGAGGAGAAACACTTTATCACAACAGCTCCAAATAAAATGATAACAAAAAAAAACTCAGTGACTGCCTTTGAAACCATTTAACCATCAGTATGCGCCCATTCTAGAGCTGCATTCCGTTCGCTGCAATCGGATGATGCGATCAGATGCCACTCGCTTCCACGTGTTTCCACGTGTAATTGGTACCGTTAAATGCGGATCAAAGCTTGCCTGTAATCGAATCGTCCCGACCACCCTTAAATCTACGCGCTCGCGGTTTCCCATCCTTATGCCATCCAATGGTTTAATACTTTCCGTATGGGACTGGTTCCGCGCTTCAACTGCTTCAAATTGTGGCCTATATTCCCGGGTTTGAGAGCCATGGGAAAGAGACAAAACTACTCCATCGTCTGTCACTTTCCGGCCTTTTGGGGAATGAACGAGGACGATTAGTGCAACAGATAGATAGACCCTCGGCCTCCAACGTTAGGGGAAACGCCATGCTGCGCGTAGGTGATTTTCCCCTGTGAAGCCTGCGGTTGGAAAAGTGCTCCGGCCGCAACCGAATGCTGCTGAGGAGCGTAAGCATACGTGGCGTACTGCGATGGTACCGGATGGTTCAACTGACCAGCCGAATAAAGCAATGGAGACCTTTGCAGAGGACTCGCTGCGGTTGAGTAAATCTGAACTCGTTGCTGTTGCTGGGCTTGTTGCTGCTGCTGCTGCTGCTGTTGCTGCAACTGATTTCGGTAATAGACATTGGGTTGTTGTTGGAGCGTCTGATGTTGTTGCTGTTGGGCGGTAGATGCGGCGACAGCGTTAAAGTAGGATGGTTGAGTCTGCAGCAGACTCTGTGGTACAGGTTTCAGGTGCGCTGCCAGAGGGACGGATCCCGCGTGCGGTGGTTGCGTGAAGGCGGTGTAGCTGATACCATTACCGTGGTGTTGAGTCGTGGTGGCGGTTGTAACAGGAACCAAGGATTTAAGCTGCAATCGAACGTCATTGGTTAGTGGGATTTGGTTAACGTTCAATCGTTCCAATAAAGTACTTTTTGTTTTTAAGTTCGCCGATTTTTGTACACTCAATATATGATTTTTCGTAACTGAACTTTCTCCTCTTTTCTTTTGGTTTCAGAAGATATCAATACTACCAAGCAGGAAACACATTGAATATATTTGAATATTATTTAACTCAATGGATACTATTTTGAATCAAAAACCAAAAAATCTATTAACACAAACCTCAACCTACCCAATGACCAATCGAACATCTATATGCATACATGGATTTGCATTACATTACAGCCGCAAACATTTCGAAAATGATTGCAGAATGGTATTTCAATTCAAATTGTCTTTACTTACATGAACGGGAGTGGCAACGGTTGGTAGAAGCTGTTTTCCGGTTAAGCCATTACTCGCACTGCCTGCAGCATGTTGATGAAAAGCTTAAAGAAAAGTCGCCCAGTTCGAGCCGATTACAAGCGAAAGAGCGTCCGGTTAGATAGAAAAATAATAACAAAAACTATATCCAGATTACAGTGTTATGACACGATCCGAACGAAACGATCCGTCTCCACACTAAACGAATCGGTCTCAAAGCGGCATTTGAAGACGAGGCAAAAGCAGCGCAAACCCTCAACCAAGAACATCTTAGCAGCTGATTCGCAGTCCGATGAAGGCGAGAAAATGAATGGGCTTTCGAACACCACCACTCCCGGCAAGAGTGCGAGTGCCCGGTGGATTATCTCGAGCGATGATTAATTACCCCGGTCTTGTTGCAAAGTGCTGTTTCATTTACATAAAACTCATCATCAGCAATCCAGGGATAGGGCTTGAACTTCTCCACCTAATGTGCCACTCAGTGGTGAGAAGGCGGGGAGTGCAAATGGGCGAGCTATAAGCGCTACCGATGGCTAAGAAATCTGAAACATCCGATTCACTCACATTCCAAGACAGGCGAGCATAGTCGGCCTGGATAAGAACCGGGCATACAAAGCAATAATCCTTTACCATTCCGGCATTCCTACGTCGGCACAAATTGCTTCCAACGGACGCCTAATGGATGCTTTGCCATTTTAAATTGAATCGGTTTTCCTCGAAAGATTATTCATTTGTATCGTCCGTCTTAACATGCTGCAATCGGATTGCCACATTTTATAGGTCTTTAAAATGAAGAATTTATGTTCATCCACTCATTCACACATTTGTACGATATGATTTAATTACCAATCCTGCCCCCTAGGTTCTTGGCTGCACGATACGATTACAAATGTTTAACTTTAAGCGTCGATGGAAAGAACCTTTAAACGGTACACCTATACAACGGAAACGGACGAAATCGAAACGATACTGGCTGTAAAATGTTCCCCACTCAATCAAGGCAATGTAACAAATTATGTTCCTTTTTTCCAGAAACAACTTAACAAACCCCGGTTGAAGTAAGGGGCTTCTGTTTGAATGTGTAGCACCAAAAAATGCTTCCCCACCTCCACAAACACAACCATCAGAAACTGACATAAAAAATCGGAAAGAAATACGAAATGGAAACAAGTTTCAAATTGGTACCAAACACGCCATCGCGGTTCATGGTTTCGCTGTTTTACCGACCGTTATTGATGGATTGCGACCAATGAAATGGCAATAATGAAACATAAGTGGACCGTTTTCTTGGCGGTTCCGTTTTTTCTCCCCTCTGGTAATGTTGGCTCTGATCGAGCTGCCGATTTAATATTGTTCATTAGTGTCTAACCGAACACCACGCACTATGGTAAATAGCTTAATTCGAATAAAACATAGCAAAGATGCTTAACATAAAAATGAAATTAGTTCAATAGTTGTACCTGTTACATTGTTCTTTTATTTTAATTGTTTACGGGGAAGGACTACAATTTAATTCATTAATAAAATAACTTCAATCTGAAAATATCACACCGAGCCTTTCTGTGTCTAGTGCTAAAACAAATCCCGTAATCAAAACGAATAAAAAACACACACTCACAATGTTGAGCAGTCGTCGCATGAGACAAAATAATGCGAACATTCACAAACAGATTGGTAAAACTTTGCCAAACATGCAACTTTGTAAACTGCGGGTAAAACACTAGTTTTCACACTGCAGTCGGAACCATACTGCAGGCTTTTTCATTTTGGGTGGGAAAACTTTTCTCTCTTCAGTGCAGTTGAGGCCAACAAAAACACTACGTCTGATGTATTCCTGATGCCCTTGTTCTAAATCTTTTTTATTTACACTTTTTCAAACACTGCCAAGGTGTGTTAGCTAGTTTTTTTCCGTTTTTAAGAATTTTAATTTATTTACAATGCCAATTCTTTTAAAGTAATCGTCTAAATTGTCAGTTTTAGCTAATTCATATGAATCATTTGGCTCATTGTAAGACGAAAAATGTTCAACAGGTTATAAAATGGGTTGGAGAACATGTAAGAAAAAACGAGCAATTGACAAACAATGGAAAACAAAAGCGATCGTGCTCTAATACAGCCTGGCCGTCATACAATAACAAAAAAAAAGCGTTCGTGCTGACCTAATATATTCTAAATTTGTTATTTCAAATTATTCTATCTTATTCGTATACGTTCATTACCCATCCCAAATAAGCTCCTTTTCATGTTTCAGTGTTTCCTTCAACTGGACCTTATAAGAATAGCCCGTTCTATACCGTACTCACCAGCTCATATGTGCATCGTTTAGCAAAAGCATTCACCCGCCTAACACTCAACCTCTAGTTCATTGAGGCCTGAGGCCCTTCTGGTTTTGCATTGCAACGGCTCGTTTGCTGTTATTCGCCCCATCCGCACAAACCACAAATGGAAACCCCAAAAATAGCACGAAACTTCAACGAATAAATGCCAAAAAGGAATCGCAAGAAAATGAACAAAAATGAGCACAATAGCAAAGGAACTGTATTGAGGCGTGAATGTGTTGGGCTAAATGGGCGAATGTCGTCTCCGTTTCGATCCCCAAAACTGACACACACTCTTCTCCTGCTGCCCTATTTCGAGGCGGCCTGAAGATGGCAGATAATGCTGATTGCATCATCATCCCTATTCTTTCCTTCGTTCCGATCTCCCAGCTTGCCGGCTGTCGAACAATTTGGTCCGGCTAGTTGTAAGAACGGTTTCACTATCACGAAATATTGGCACAAGAGTGCTTTCGGAATGCATCCGACAGCAGGAGACGTCCCACCGCTGCTTGCTTTATGGCATCACATTCCACCCGATTTAGCTCGTTCTTTTATCGAACAGCGGACAGCAAGGACGAAACAAGGACAAAGCCGACGGAGCGAAAAGATGCTACCGAAAAGATGGGTCACCGTCAGCTGCAAGTGAATGACAAGTGCTTGCGGTGCATTAGCTCAACTGCAAGAATCGCAACCGTGACCCGACCGTTGCTGTGTTCCGTGCCGGAGCGAAGAATGCGCCTCGATGCAGGGTGGGTGAACCATACGCGAGAACTGAGAAGATATCACATTTCAAATCACAACTAGTTGAAAAGCAACCACAAGGACATGCGGTAAGTCGTGTACCTACTGCACTTGCAGGATCTTGTCGGGACGTTTCTTAGCAGCGGGCACACAAACGACCTTGACAGAGGCTGAGCTTTAAGCGACTACGAAGCAATGAAAATGATGAACGAATAAATACGGCCATTGCTCAGGACCGGATTAATCCAGATTCCTTCTGTGCGAGTGGTTCTCGCTGCCGGACGACACCGAGGAGGAGGAGGACGATGACGACGACGACAAGGGCGTTGGTTGAACGGACTTTGGTGTACGGTTGCCATCGCCAGCAGTATCCTGGCGGCCATGCCGATAATATCCATAGTACTTGCCCTCGTAGTACTTGCCCTTAAGTCTCTTGTCCGATTCACCCGGTGGGTGAATCAGCTGTATGCGGTCGGTGTTGCTGCTGCTGTCAGGTTTGGACCGTGGTTTGACCGACGCTCCGCTAGCACCGGATGCCTTCAACAGGGTCCGTGCCACGTCATACGCACGCCACATGTTGTAGAGATTCCGGCTGAATGCGCTCGGTTGTCCCGCTTTCTTCCCGTCCTTCTCACACGGTTCATCTTGGCCCGGTATACGGTCGCTAGAGACGGTGGGTTCGTCCCGATACAGCACTCCGTCCTCGCTGTTGCCGTCGTCGCTACCGTCGTCATCCTCATACTCAGTGATCGGCCGAATGTCCCCGGGAATGGGTCTAGCGGAGGTACGGCGGGAAGTAGTAAGGAACCGGGGAGTGGTAGGATTAACGAGGTTTGTTAGCGTGTCCGGGTCACCTGCACGGTTGGGAAACCGGGAGGGAAGATAAAGGGAGGGGAAATGCTCCGTTAGAGACCGTCGTTCGGACCAGACCGCCAGTGCTGATGTCGGTTTCGTGCTCGGACCGGATGATGAAGCCAACACCGGATGAGATGAAGCCAAGTGGGAGCGGAAGTGCACTGGCGGGCCGGGCCCAACAACCGAGTGTGAGTCATGCAGGAGCAGGAATGTGGGTATGAGTGGCGCTTGGATAAATGTGAAAATGGATCAAAGTTTGGCAGTTGCTGGTTTTGTGGCTTAGTTGAAAAAGCGGGTGGAAATTCACTGTACAGAGTAAGATCACTTCACGTATTTGAGTGAAATAAATAATAGATCAAAAACATACGGATCAAGATCATAATAAGCTCATCTAGCAGCTATGTAGTCAAACTACCCACTACATCAGACTCTTGGCCTAACGTTTCAGTCCAATGTACCGAAGCGCCTCTACCACTGAACAATACTAATCTGCCTAGGTGTTTATCATGTTAATCAAAACAAAAATTAAAATACAGTAGCTCCCCGATATCACTTGAGCGAATATAACATTTTCTCGTATATTGAATTTCCTTGATATATTGCTAATAATTCATATTAAAAAATGAACAGACATGTACAAACTGTCAGCTGCATAACTTTTCCCTCTTTTTTAACATCCTATAATTTCTATATCTACCATTTCTCATTCATGAAGGACGGCCTGGCTGTATTGCTACATATACGATTTCTTTTATATTTTTATTCGTATTTGGCGATGCACACCTTTGCTTTTATTTAAATTATGCAATTACATGTTGCAATACAATTAAATTAACTGGCATGGTTTGCAAATTGAATGTTAATTTTCTTTGAATTTCATTCGATTAAATAGAATTAAAACAACGGTAAATTTCCCCCAGAAGAATTCAAACAGCAACGTAAATTCGAAAACTGTCATTTTTATAAAAATATATTAATATCGAGTATAGCGTATTGCGGAGATTTCATAATTATTTCTCAAAAACTCTCAATATACCGTGGCCTAGGTTACCGAACTTAAACAGTTCCGTGCAAAGATCCGGAAACATCAAAATGTTATTGGCACCATGGAACATGATGTAAAGACTTAAATAAGGAGCATTAGAACATAATACATCCTTGCAACTTTAGAAAAACGAAGCCACACACAAGAACGGAATATAAATTTATAACTTCCAATCTGTCCATCCTTTTTCGTTCCCGTTGAGATGGAGTGAACATAATCAGAAATTTACACAATAATAGCAAACCGACACCAACAAATTTATCCTACTAATAAACGCAACGCAGCATGATCGTATATTCTCCGTAACCCCCCTACATATCCGTAGACCGTTTGGCACCGGTGTCCGGCAAACGGTTGGGCGATGAGAGTAATGAATGGTCCAACGATTGACTGTGCCGAGCCCGGAACCGAACCTTTCCGGGGCTGGGTGCAGCAGGCATTCTAACACGTCCAAAAAGACTTACCGTAGCTGGGAACCGTCGAATAGATCTGATTCTGCTGTAGTCCACCGGCCCCGTAGTACGACTGTGCTGCAAGTGGATACTGTATCGTGGGAACGAAAAGAGGAAATTAGGCAACATAGTATATGAGCGTATTTCCATAAATTGCTTCCGATATTAAATGCAATCCCCGGGAGAGTGACCTCCCCCCCCTCCCCCCGTTGCCATTCATTCCACCATTCGAAGGGTGGTTATGATTATGCGATCGTCTTACCTTCGTCAACTGGCCTTGGGTGGCGTAGACCTGCTGCGCCTGGTGTACCTGATTGATGGTGGCAATCGGGGCCTGATGAACGATCGGAACTGCCGGCTGTGCTCCGGCCTGGTTCGTCTGATAGTGGATGGCTTGCGTGTGACTCAGGGGAAGCTGCTGCTGTTGCTGCTGCTGTTGGTAATTGTGTTGACCAGCGTGGACGAGCGACGCTGGCACGGAGTAATGAATGGCTGCCGGATGGTGTGCGTAAATGGGCTGCTGATGAGCGTACGCCGTATGCTGTTGTTGCTGTTGCTGCTGCTGGTGTTGATGAGCAATCTCATGGACGGTCGCCGTTGCTACCGGATGCTCGTGGAGCTGATGCGCAGCATAGATTGCGGACGGTTGCACTGTGCCGGGGCTAGCCTGATGGTGGTGGTACACCTGATACTGAGGGTACTGTGCGTACGCTAGCTGAGGTACGGCATAATTGTACTGCGACGAGAAGATGAAAAAAAAAGTTTTACAACATAAAGACTAGTTTAATTTAAATCTAAAACATTTTCGAACTGATCGCCATGAGACTACCTCAGTCACAACCGAACTGACGGGCTGCAGATGTAGATGGGAACCCTCGGAAACGGTTGCCAACTTGAGTGTGGTGGGTGTTGCGGACGCTACGTAATTCACCTTGTGTATCACGTGCTGTAAAATAGTCGTTCACACACAATTTACAACCAAAGAAAAAACGGGTGTTACGTTTCTTACCACGTGATATCTTGTTCTGTCGAACGATTTAAAATAAAGTCATCCATCCCACGCGAACGGTTGTTGCGTGATTTCGTGCTCGCTAGCACAAGTAATTGTGTTTGAAAAGCTTAAAAGCATCAGCACGGAAACCATTTCCCGCAACGAGAAGTTTCTTGTTTACCTCACCCGGATGGCGCATTTCAACGAAATCAATGCAAAGTAGCGTGTGCTGGTGGTTTTCTGGGAGGTTCGTGACACGGTACACGACCGTGGAACGTTTTTTGTGAACTAGAGCAAAAACAAGTGAACCAAACGTGCAAACAGCGTATCTCAATTTTCTATCGTCAGAATGTTTTGGTGCTGATGCGCTGTGGAAAGAGCGCATTTTAAACATGATAAAAATGACATTGATATTCATCCAATAATTTTATTTTTGTATGGGTTTGCATATTCATACCGGGTGTTTCTGTACATATATTGAAATTGTTTTAAAGAGTGATCGAGAATTTGTGGAGATTATTTATCTATACAAAAAAGGAAGAACTCAGGTGGTATGAATCGACTCTTCAGTTAAAGGAAGTAAGAACATTTTTCTTAATTAAAAAAATTATACTTCTTTTTCTATGGCGCTATAAAACTTGGGAACTTGACCTGTATTTTCTGGATTTTATGACTTGAATTTACCCACAACAGTAATCAGTCCTTTATATGAGGGAACGGTCCGGATGGGCCTCGTTTTTGCCTGGGGGGCTCCATGACATTAAAAGAAAGCTTGCTATAAAAAAAACATTAACAAACGCACAGTTAGCGCTTAGTTTTTGATCTCTTTATAACTTATAAATATTTCTCACCGTTCTTTAAGGGCTAGGCAATTAGTCAAATTTAACGTTGAAAAAAATTTAACAAAGAGATTTTTTGGTGCAAAAAATAATCAAAGGAACTTAAACGATAGAGTATGTTTTGTATTAACAACTAGACATCTGATAGGAAAACGTATACATAAGACTACCTTATGTAAACTCTCTTTTTCCTACTCACCAAACACTCCATGGTCCGAAAGATCCTTTTCTAAGTGCCTTTTCAGGCTTACCACCTATTCGATTTTAATTAGTCGGTTTCCTAGTTAAGATCTCGTCTACGTGTCTATTCCTTTGACTCCTACTGCCAGGTTAATTTAATTGATTTGTAAAACACTAACGACGTAAATAATCTATCAGTGTATCAATAATTGAATAAATAAATGAAAAAAAAAATGCTGAAGCCAAAACGATGATTATTCCAAAAACGAAATGCACTACAGAATATCATGACTCATTATTTGTTTCGTAAACGAATAGCAAATTACATAGAGCTTTGCTCAATTTATTTTTTTGCACCAAACATGCACAGAAAACTTTAGATAGCCTGGTGTTGATTGGATTGGTATCGAAACTCAAGCTCTGCATCGACAAACATGCCAGATAAATCAATGCACAACCAACAATTGTTTTTCTCAGGATAAGTCGATGCACCGAATAGAAACACCATACACGAAGCATGGCTGTGATTTTTTTTTATTACGTTTCGTTCTTCAAACAAAATTCCATCACACAAATCGTTCATTTTGTATGCTAAAGGGGCAACTCTGTTTTCTTCTGTTTACCTACGAAATGATATACAATCAGAACCAGTTCAATGCAGAATAACGAATACAATCGCTTAGCCTAAACTGATTTCACTGATATTGGTGTTGGAAAAAAAATGCACCATTCTCTGATAAATAAAAATTTCGTTTTATACAAACAAACTTCCATTTCGGCAATTAGATTTTTAATACAGTTTTCATAAATGGTTCATTCAATGGCTTTTCATTAAACAGATCGCTGTTGGACTGGGGAACGGTTAGGGATTAGACGATAGAAACTTTAATCCGAAATCAGAACCACCATCATCAGCAGCTCGTTTATTTAAGCGGCCATCGTGTTTGGTGCTTCAATCGAAAGCAATTTCTAAATTCGAAACGTGTCGTGACACGTTCGAGCAAGATGTCTCACCTGCCCGGAGTCGTCGGAGCATCAGTTGAGGGCGGATAAAATAAAAACTGAATAAAGTAACAGCTTCCAATTGTCACCTCGCTGCACCTGTACGAATTTCCAGTCAACCATGTTCGCTTTTCATTCCATGCCGTCAGCTTATCTTACCGTCTGCCCGTACTCATCGTGATCGGTGTTGGGGTGGTTCATTTTGGCTTTCACTTCATACATTTTTACTGCTTCATTTTCTCCGACAAGATGCGACAACGAACGGGCGAACGAGTGATTTTGCGCGCTGTCGCTCTGCATCTGCTCTTTGTGATCCGTTTCGTTACATTATGCGAAATATGTTATGCCCATTTGTGAAGGTCAAACTGCACCGAAAAGTGCTGCATCCAAATGGAAACACACACACACCAACGGAAAAAGGGCATGCTTGAAACTTAATTAAACGCTTCAGCTCAACCTGCTCCGAGGGAGGAGTTTTGTAGCTCGAAATTTTGATTCTCCCACATTATGTCACACTTTGGGTCGTGGTTTTGTGCTACCTTTTCTCCATTCTATTTACTTCTTATCTTCTATTCTGTTCACATGACAAAAATGGAAGAAAAAATCGAGTCCTTCTGAAGGGGGCTTGTGGGTAAAGTTTTAATTTGCCCTTTCATGCGAAATATAATTTGATTGCCGCCAATTCCCCAACATTCGGGGCCAATTCGCAGGCTCATTTCGGGTTGGTTTTTAGCACGGACACGGCCAGCCATCGTTTCGAGCTGACGGTACAAGCCGGAGAGATACGTTCCGCACATTAGCAACACTCACCACAGCCTGTCAAGCGGCAGTAAATGAGTTGCAAAAATAGGACCAACACTGTTCATCCGCTTCACGGGTTACAGCTTTTCCGGTCGACTCGTTTGGTTTTTATTTTTTCACACCATTTACGCCACTTTATGCTCGCTTACGACCGGGATAACGCGATGTTTTTCCAGCTGCACCTTATCGTGTACCATTGTGCGCCGTAGGCCCTGTTGCCGAACGGAAGTTAATGAAGCTTCGAATATCATCCGTACACATATTCTCTCCCACAACGACACACACGCACCAGAATAAAAAACACCAACCTTGTAGCAGGTATGGCAAATGCTGACCGTGAAAAGTGAGCAATTTTTTTGCACGAGCCTGCGTGTGCCTGCGTTATCGGAAGCATAAAGGCAGAAGCCAACGAAGCTAAAAATATATATATATATACAATAGAGACGAAAAGGAAGCGACACTCTCGTAAACCGTGATACCAAACAAAAGCAAACCGCCAGCGGGTATTGCCGGTTAGAGCAACAGGAGCCTTACATAACGAATTTATTGCCTGCCTGCCTGTTCGTTCCCTCGCCAGCCCACCGCCTCTGGGCCAAAACTTTCAACTTTTCGCCCACGAGAAATTGTCCTAGCAATATTAAATCGGCAGCCAGCTGAAGAAAATTGTCACCGTTGACATTACTATTGCCATTATTATTTTAACCCAACCGAACACGAGGCGATCGCAATCCTTTCCAATTTCCATTCCGATTTGGGCCCGAGAGTGTAGGACACAATTTAATAAACGGAACACAAAACTTTAGCCCGCGAATCATTGGTCTGGAATTTCAATAGAACCTCCCTATCCATTTCCCACTGCCGGTGCTCTTGGTGGCCCCCCGGTGTTGTTTATTGTTGCCGGGCCGTGCGACGATTTTGGGGTCCTAAATGGGTTAGGACATTTTCAAAATTTTCATTATAAATGCCATTTCGCGGATGAATTTATGAGGGCGAAAAAAAAGCCTTTTGTAATCCGAGATGCTAGGAGATGATCCCCAGTTGATGATATTGAGCAAACCGGATATAATTAGGATATTTTTAATGGAAATATGAATCCGAAATTCTGCTTCGAACAAAACAACACAACATTGAATGGAAGTGACGTAACGAAGCCATGTTTCGAGCATTGAATGTAAAGTACATAATTCTAAGAGACATTTCAATAGATAATTTAGTTTTCACGATGACATATTTCAGAACAGCATCAGCTTGCTGGTTGGTTAAATTAATGGTACACAGAAACAGTAACATGCATCGAAATTGAAAAATTTTCCTGATATTATTTCACATTAATTATGAAATCACCATCGCGTCATATGCACAAGTGGAATCAGCTTTATAGACATGCTTTTACGATTCCATGAAGTAAATAAAATTCAAAATCCTTTCCTAGATTTGTTTCAATCTTCAATTTATTGAAGATTTACTCTTCTCATAACTCGAATTACTTTAGATCAAGTTGAATAGACTTTTTAAGTTATCTTTACGAGATTTCGTCCTTTTTATTTCATGCTTGCTTTCCATTCCAAGAGATGGGACATCATCATTTTAATTACCGAAACTAATTAATACATGAAATTTTACTTGAAATACATTGTATTCTGTTTGTTCAGATTAGAAATGCATAGTGATCAGATGTAATTATTGATTAGAAAAATAAGTACACTCCGAATTTGCGTAAATATTATTTCAACAGTCTACTCACTTTTTCATTGCTGATCTATTTTTTTAACGATTACGGTCAACGCAGCAAAAATCCTTCTCTGCATAAATGAACATCCAATTCCAGTGTTAAGACTTGTTATATAAAGAGGGTTGAATCAACTTTATCTTACTAGCACATAATAAGATACTGCTAGAAAATACCATTTTTATCGTACGCTATAAAAAAAATCATAGAATTTTAGACAATACATATAAGTTCTCCATCACATGAAGAAATCTACTTATGCATCGTAAGTTGGAAGAATGCTCCAGTGCACTGACAAAATCCAAATGAGACAGATAATTTTTAGTAGCCGTGTTGGAGAAAGCAATAAAACAAAGATGGTTTATATGGCAAGAATGTATTGAGACACATTCCCCAATATCCGGTAGCCTGTTAGATATTTCAAATGTTTTCTGATTTCTAAGGAAAGGCTATACTGCCCAAAAGATATTTCTGGATTCTTTCAACCAGGCTGCCTACCATTAAATCGGTTAAGAAGTTCCTGAACACGATAAGCTGTTTTATGTGTAATATGTCCACTTGCATCTGCGCAGCTATTAATGGATGGCATGAATTGTACGGGTGCGGAGTACTATACATTCTCTACTTAGTAGACCTCCCGCTAACGGTCTCCTTAGTAGTGGTTAAGGTTGAGAACTTCCGCTCTATGGTCCCCAAAAAGTGTCTTCTGCAGCTGAAGATCAGCGGAAAGAACTGTTTTTATTGTTCGATGCTTGAAGTAATCATCACACTGACCGGATTTGGCGCACTTTGGATTTTATTATATGGAATGATTAAATTGTTGCATTTGATTTTTGGAGAAGGAGCATAGATAAGACACCAACGGATAAATACAAGAGAATAATAGAAGTTGAAATGAATGAACTAAAATTAATTTATTGTAATTTGTCAGTATCTGTGTTATTGTTCATTATTCCTTTGGAATAGCGAATAACTGTTGCACGTTGTACGTATTCCGCTACAAACTTTATATAAAAATATCACATACTTAGTTATTCAGTAGTCTAAAATCCTAAAGCCAATACAAATATTGAACCAAACGATCACCCTTTTTGTTTATCTGGATCTGATATGATATGATATGATATTTTATTTTGATATTCATATGGAAGGCCGGATATCTAGCTTATCACCCGCTGCGATTTCGTTAACGGTGGCTCCAGCGTTATATTTTGTTACGATAGAAAGGGTGGGGAAAGTTGGAAATGTTGTAAACAAATGAACGTTGAATTTGAATCCACTTACTTAATATTAGTTATAATAGTCCATCGAGGAGATGGTTCTAAAAATTCGATTGTGTTTTTAATGTTTTGTATGGCTTGCAACTGTATACGCAAGTACAAATCAAGCATTCATTGCGCTCATTCATCAAAGATCACTATTTAATATTAAACTACATTATTTGAACTACACCAACAACATGTGAGTTATATATCGTATAGAATATCGAATAACACCCTACTCAAAGTATGCACCAACATATCATATATCTGTAAATTCCAAGATGCATCCACATGGCAACGGTGACCAGGAGTAGCAACACTTTGCGTATCCATCTGATCTGATTACAACCCACGAACCAGCTGGTTGCTCCCAGTTACCCCAAACCCACAATCACAATCTCATTTTACCGGACGCCTTGCCGTACATAATTGCTCCTGATGCGTGTGATGCAAAATTAGATGTATGCAAAACATCACCTTGCATCAGCCGCCCTGGCACCATTAGCGCTTCCGTAATGCAACCGACTCCGACGGTGCAGCTTCTTCACTAATTACACTCGCCCTCAGGGCCTGTGACTTCATACGGTGGCTTTGTTTGTTCGGTGCCCGCTCCACTGAGCAAGAAAATGAGGCATAGATTATTTCATCACCGGTAGTTCCGGTCGTAAAATGTTTTTGCAGGCGTTGAAGTAGTGTGTATGCCTGCGGGAAGGTTAGTATACAGGAAGTAAAAATTAACTCCACTTTGTCGAGAGAGACGGTTTGAAGGTAATGGAATGTAGGGATTTCCCTACATTGCGTTATTAACGATTGATTTTAAAGTTTATCTTGAGTAATTTGTTTGTGTATTATTTATAAAAATTAATTATCAAGCCAATTATTTTACTCAAGTGGAACTGTCTGTTTGTCGTAAATGGTTGCAATGTCTTGGTAGGCTAGTTGAAAGTTTGGTTAACTTGAAAATGCTTAAAACATCTGTTCGTATAGGAATAAATCTAGGAACTATGTTAATAGGTTTGAGAATAACAGAAATAACAGTAACATAAGAATTCAAGTAAGAATGACAACCAATTTTTAGAATGAATGTGTAACAGAAATAACATTAATGGATGTGTAAAGATTAAGCAAGATAATTGGTTTATTGAGTCTATATATCAGCTTGATTATGCGTGTTTGTATTTCAGACTTTTAACAATGTTTATTATTGTTTATTTATATACAAATATCTGCTCTAATTCATAGGCAAAAAATGGGAAAATATGTCCATATGCTAAACACTTGATAACTTCCAGCACCAGCAGTACTCCGAAGTTTGGCTAATGAGTACGGCAAACGAACGGCTCCACTGCTCCACGCTAAATGAAGAACATTAACAGGCGGAAGTAAATAATGGCTGCCCGAGGTTTTCACTGCGGTTGCCAACCACACAAAATCCAATAAAACGTGTTCCTCACGTGGAAAATCTCGTTAAAAAGTTTAGCTAGCAACTTTTTTGCTTCTATCCACACGCTACAGCGGCCGGGGCGTAGCAAATCCTTTCGCAACGCGGCATCCGGTAGCATCCATCCATCAAACAATTGTACGACAGCCTGCCGGATCGCTCACACCAGTTGCTTCGCATTGCTGAAGTGAAAATTGGCTGCGAAGATGACGTCTTGCCATGCGAAAGAACACACTCGCAGTCAAAGCCGTGACATTTGCGATCTCATTAAAGTAAAACCAGGGCAGAAACATTTTAGATCACCACGCATAACGGACGAATCGGTTTTGCAGGCTTCGGTAGGAGAATGGTTGGCGGGAAAGAGTCGTTAAAAAAACGGAAGACACCCCTTGGATACCGCATGGAAGACAGCGATGGTGTGTGAAACATTTTGTTCACCAGCTGGGTCCCTTCGGGAGGGGAAAAGAACATTCGTTAATTATATCGCCAAGTTTTCATCCATAACGCACATCCCGGCCATGGTGTTGCTTAAACCATTTTCAGCCTTATGCGTCATCGGTCCACCCGTACTACTGAATAAGGCAGAATACGCGTTACCGATGGGAAAGCAATGTGTAACCAGGCGCATGAAAAACCACATACTCGCATACTCTGTGCACAACCTGCTCCCGTGAGATCGCGCGAGCTTGTGTGTGTGTGTGTGTGTGTGTGTGTGTGTTAAGCATCCACTCTGTACCACTCGGAAGCCATACTTCAAGAAATGGGACGATCGTTTCCGATACCCTACACAGACGATAGAGTTGTTCGTTTCCGGTGGTTGGAGGGAAAAAGTTGACAGCACTGTTGCGTAATAATTGATGACATTTAAATTGATTTCTTATTTTCGTCAACTTTCCCCGGGGGAAGAATGTCGCGCACGGTCGACGACAAACGCCACCATTAATGAACGCAAAGAACTGAACAACGTGAACCAGGTTCTTGCGCATACACCATCGCCATTGGTGGGTGGGTTAGGAGTTAGATTGATTGAGCAAGTTTCAAGGTGATGGTGAAACTGACGTGATAATTCGGGAAAGTGTTTCCGCGGATACTCTATCCCCTGTGGCGGCACTCGGCACTTGTGGGGAGTACGTCAGCCTCATTGTGTCTGAGTTCAATTTGGTACATTCAATCTTGAAGCAAGACATCTAAATAATGAACTCGTGAGATGTCGATTGTCTGTGTCATTTAGAGAGAGTGTTTCGTATTGTAAAATAATAAGCCATCGTAATATGAGTGAAATTGTTATATTTATACTTTGATATAACATTGAAAATCAAACAACTTTCATCATTATGCAATGAAATGTTTGACACACTCACTCTTTGTATTTAATCGAATAACACTATAAACTACAACCATTGTTCCACTCAATTCTTTCGCCAGCATGTGTTAAAATTTTTTACAAAGCAATCTGAAAAAAAAATCCCGTCAGGGAAACTCTACAAAAATCCCATTTACAACCGACATAAGCGTCGAATTTCAAAGGTAAACAGCAGCAGCCTTCGCCTCGGATCAGATAAATCGTCACGGGATGCTGGAAAAATGTGATGCTTTTCGGGCCGGAATGCAAATGTTTCCGTGCGCTCCATATTGCCTTCATTATTCATTGCTCGACAGGGCTTCATGTTTCTATCTTTTCACCTTCACCACCGTATCACCCTTCTGTCTAACTTTATTTTTCCGCAAAACGCCAATCCGATCACGAGATACGTGGTGTAAAATTTGCGCTTCAAACGGCTTGCACGATCAATGGACGGAAGTCCCTCGGAACCATTTTGGGGAGCGGACGACACGTGGAACAAAAACAACAACAGAATCTAACGCATGTTTTATTTCTCCATTAACAAGGGTTAGAACACACACACGCGCGCACAGATGCGCTCTGATTGCTTGTAAATATTTATGCATGCAGCCACACGTGCGCCCAATCAGAAAAGGTGAACCGGGAAGCCCTTTGTGGCAGAACTTTCACTTTCGGATCGTAGGGAGCGGTTTCGTTTTTGGATCTACTGCCAAGGAAAAATTCTTAGGCAAACTTTGTGGAATGTTTTTTTTTAATAACAAACAGAAAACTTGTAGCAAAAATTATCCTCTCACAGGCCCAGTCGAGAACTGTTACAGAAGCATCATATACATTTACCATTATGTACAAACCAATCGACCAAAGTATGAAACAGCATTACCTGTGTATAGTTTTTCTTTTATATTTACAGCAATACCTTTCTATGAATAATAATGGCATCATTACCTCCACACTACGATTCGATTTGTGTGTAAACAAGAGATACACCGTCTTGAAAACAGAACATGAATAACAAAGAGATGAGATGCTTCAAAATCGAATGCTCCAAAAAATAAATGGATGCCCTTTCATGATTGTTTGTTACTGTTGGGAAAGAACGCAGTCAGGATTTTCCAGACACACTTTAACTTTTTTTTTATTAAAACAAATAGGCAACACGAGCCATAAATTAACCTTCCTCTCTCGCTTGTTATAACTCACTGGTTTCTATCATCGTGTTTTTATCGAGCATATTGACAACGAGTGTCGGATACAGCGGCTCCACGTGCGTACCGCTGTATTCCAAAAGTTTCATTACACATATTTAAAATTTATCAATTTTGAATCACCAAAAACTTTAATCAGCAATACGTTTTCCATATAATTCAAAAGTATCCACTAGTGCTGGGTAAAACTGATTCAGATTCATGAATCTGAATGAAGCTTTGAACTGAATGAAAGGTACTGAATCTTCCGAGATTCATGAATCTTTTGGGATTCGTGATGATTCAGTATCAAAAACGATGCCGAAAAGTTGGTTTTCCCGACGGATCATCCTGCTACCAATTCTGGAAATATATTGCTGCAGAATTTGTAAAGAGATTCATCTAAGAACGAATTATGATAGGTTGACTTCTATCATAATTCGTTCTTAGATGAATCTCTTTACAAATTAACCTTTAAGAATGCGTAAAACCGTGGAACTTTGAGGATACATGAATTTTTGGGTATCTTTGAATTTTGGAAGATTCATGAATCGTTGAGGATTAATGCATGTTTGAGGATTTATGAATCTCTGAGAATTCATGAATCCCCAATTAGATTCAAAAGACTCTTCACTGAAGATTCATATTAAAGACTCTTTTCATGAGATTCATATAATTGACTCTTTTCATAAGATTCATTAAACACATCCCTAGTATCCTTCAAATCAATCGATGTTGGTCCTAATGCAAATATGAACTAGTAACATCACATTTTATAAAACATCTACACATACCCAGCCTTACCAAAAATATGAATCAACAGATACTTTCTATTTCATTTTTATGTTTCATGGTTTATCGTACGACAGCATAGTTTTTACTGCTTAGCTGTATGCAAACATAAAGCCTGCCCAACTGTAAGCTCGCATTGTTCGCAAGTACCAGCATGGGTTTTATCGGCAGAAAAATTGCTATCAGCTAAAAGGCCCCAGCCACAAGCACCTTGAGTTATTGTTTTCCCCTTTTGTGATGCAGCGTTCGGTGTTCGGTGATCTCAACATTCCTAACATCCACACAGGGAGTGCGCATGCATGTGCAGCTGTGTACATCAGCGAGGCGAATGTAATAATCCGCTTGCCGCTACAGTGCAACCCAGCAACATAATCTACTGCCTGTCGGTGGTCACCAATGCGTCCATTTTTCACGTCCGGAAAATCCACCAACTCACCTGGTGGTTTGTCGCAACGGCAGGTGTCTGGAGGAGTTGCCCGGTGCTGGTTACTGCATGTCCATACCCGAACGGCACGGTACTGATGGCTGCGTGTGAAGCGTGGCCAGCAATGGGCGCTGCTACGACCGTTGCCCCGGCAACGTGATGATTTATGTAAGCCGTATGCTGCGCTGGCGTACCTGCGAAACGAGAGGTTACCGTGAGTTAGGGGTTAATTCCACCTTAAGCTATCGTATCTGCAAACATCAAATAATTCCATCAACAAATTGCCACCCAACCGGTGCGTTATCACTCCGCCATGGATGGAAAGCACTCTCTATTGAATTTCTCATGAGACAGATAAATGACCTTCAATTGGTGGTTCCAAACCCCCAAATGTGGATCGAGGA
Source organism: Anopheles minimus (assembly GCA_000349025.1). Taxonomy (NCBI): domain Eukaryota; kingdom Metazoa; phylum Arthropoda; class Insecta; order Diptera; family Culicidae; genus Anopheles; species Anopheles minimus. The sequence goes on along the minus strand of KB663622.1, from coordinate 4,156,662 downwards.
GTATGGCTAGCGAGCGTGTATTGCGATTAATTAGCACTTCAGCACAACCCATCGCATGAAGCAGTGGATAAGATTCGGTTTTCGGTCTGAGGAAATGGAGCTGATCTAATCGGATCGTGGTTAAAACAAAGGTGTTTAAATTCTATCAAGCTCCAAACGATTAAGCTCACTGACCACAAACGAACGATGGTCAGGGTAATCCGAACAGCATGTTCTAGGACAAACAGACGTTAGTCTTTATTACGATTTCTGTTATATTTAGCTCATACTAACCAACTCTACCAAGCATTTGTTTAATTTAAAAATCAATTTATTTCATTCGTGGTTGGAATGAGGACGATACTTTTACGATGCCCTCATGCAACAAGGATTTCAAAAATCAATTTAATTTATGACTAAAATATCATTCGCTCTCAGGCCTGTGATGACAGCTAGTCATTACTAATGAGTGAATTAATACAACAAAAATATAAATCTCTCATGACATGACATTATATTCGTTGATTGTTGTTATTTCCTAAAAAAAATATTATTCTAAACTATAATAAACTAAGTAATACTCTCTCTTATAGGTTTATTTATTTATTTTCCATTATATTCTATGATGATCAGGCCGTATTAGATTTATTTCACCGTATACTCGGTTATTTGCAAACTATGAATTTATTACAAAATGAAATAGTCGTTGAATTGGAGCAAATAAATGAATAAATAAACACAAACGAATTTTCTTTTTCGAACGAACCTATTTCATCAACTTTTTAACCTGAAAGCGTGCCAATAAAAATCCTCTCAAACAAGTGCCACACTGTTGCAGATAATGCATTCAAAATCCTATCATCCGGGTGTACAAGAAAAGCTTACACATTCGTTGCAAATTTCCAAATAGAGCACTCACACGTACACCGCCTCAGTTGGCGGCACGACCCCAACGCTGTTCCGAAGCGAATGCAAGCGTAGTCCTATCACTACGCTTTTGTAAATGGTTTTGCATCCAGGGAAACAGTGTTCTTCCGTCTGACGGCTTTCCTTGGTGCAACAATTTCTCATGACCGTCCGACCGGAGAGCATGCGATGAAAAATAAATATCATATGGTGTTCCCTGTGTAACTACGAGCTACCAAGTTGTTTACGGTCGCGTTTCGGCCACGGACCGGGAACCGGGTCCGGACGCAGATCAGCGAACCACCATTACAAGAAGCAAAACTAACGACTGCAATCTGGGCACCTGTGCGCATTCGTTCCCGTGAATCCCGCTTCCGATCCTGGCTGGCTGTCGGTTTTACATATAAATTCCAATAAAACATTCAAAACCGACGACGTGACGCTTGCACCTTTGGCTCTGCATGACCCTCGACAGTGACGATCTCCAAAGAGAGGATGCAACAGGATGTGGAAGATCGAAAGAAAAAACTATCATCAACAACACGGACGCGACGTGCCCGGATACGTTTCGCTATCCTCGATACACTCAATGCACCTTCAGCACACGACTGCTACCCCGGTGCTGCCGCTGACTGATTGTATCATTTACCCGGTGAACGCGAATATCGCTTGTGGTAAGCCTTCGGTGCTGCTTCTCATTTGCTTGCATAAGGACATTCTCTCCAGCAGGACTTACCTACGACCACCGGTATGTCCGGAGCGCCTCTTTTGTTCTGCGACTTGTCCACGACACCGGCCACGTTTTTGCTACCATTTTCACCGGATGCCACGGGATGGGATTGTTCCGGTTGTAACGATTGTTGGTTCGGTTGTAGCTGCCCATCTGCCCAGCAACTGCAGGACAGCAATAGCAACAGTGGTATGTTTTGCTGTTTTGAAAACGAAAGATAAAAACAGAAAGCTCAAGATATTAAAATGCGAATTAAAATGTAAGCACCGAACTGTTGCATGCATAAGCAATTCCCCAATCAATGCAGTACCTTCATTTAATTACTACTTTTGTATCCGTCTTTCGTTAGGAAACCATTTCCATTGTGCATCATTGTTAATTGAATTGATAGTGAACGATATTTATGGATTATTCATGTCATCTTCTGCGAACCAGTATCCTATCACGAGCATATTGCCAATCAATTCAATTGCTCGCTGTACAACCCACCGATTGTTTCCAAACGACCGATTAAGGATGGGATAGGATTAGTTTTTCCCTTCCAATGGATCTCGTCGCGTTTGCTACTCTGGAATAGCCCACTATGAATATTCTTCGAAAGAAAAAAAAAAACGAATCTGTAGACGGAACAACTGGAAACAGATCTATGGCTATAGCCACTATTTCTATCTCCTATCATTCATTTTACGATGGAGACAAACGGATTTTGAACCTGACTGTTCATACTGATCCTGTAAGCATGATTTGCACTTTAGTTACTACACCAAACAAACGATTCGAGAATGGAATTTTACAAAGAAATCGCTTGTTGAATGTTTCTGTTCGTGGTGTGCTTCTAACAACCTGGAAATGACCAAGCTAGATTCAATATGTCTACAAAACAATTAAACATGTTAATTGTATACTACAATTTATTTCAACATCCTAACGTACGTGACAACCAATCCAGCTTGCTTTTTGCACTAACAACAAACATGAAAAAATCTGTTTTAACTTCTGCTTCCCTCGGTAATGCACACAGGGACATTGAGGATTTATGTGCACGTTTGTGATCGATTCCTTGCAACGGGTTTTTATTTGTGGTCGTACACCAATGCTATTTTTCACCAATGGCTTCCGATGGCGGTAGATGGAAAAAATCAATGTGCAACGAACCATAATAAATGGTTCTTTCTCGGTCTGGTACCAAGTTGAATCCTTCGACGCAAACCATAAATCAGATCAATTTAAATAGCTTGCAGTGTGATGGATGCTTCGGAATCACCCAGATTTGGATTCTTTTTAGTTCTCCCGGTGACTTCAAACTTCAATTATATTATTTTTTTTTTGTTATTGTATGACGGCCTGGCCGTATTAGACTTAGTTTACCACGTAGCAGGATAGTCAATCACCGCTACGGGGGAGCGGTCCGGATGGGATTTTGGTGTCGGTCTGTCGTGTGAGAGAGCAGCGCCGATACCACTATCCCACCGGGCCGCCCTCAATTATATTATATAATAATACAGGAAAATGAATGATATACAAACAAAAATTGACCGATTAGATTTTTTTTGGCCGAAATTAGATATAGCAGTATATTTGTTTGCAAGTTTTATTAATATACTGCAATGACGTAATTCATTATCAATCATATTGTTCCTGCCTTCGGTTGATCTACATCAAACCTTAATCGGTTATTAATTTCATTAGCTTCTATTCAATAGCTTCCACTTTCTGTGTGTTGTTCATTTAATACAAAAGACAAACCACGCCGCGGACAGTTGAACCCCATGTCCACCGATGGCACTTGATCAATTCCAATCACGATTTTAACTTTCACCCCACACAACTATCAGCACCGCCATTAGTCACCAAGTTCTTTGGTCGCCGGCTGGTTTAAGTTGGAAGAACTTTCTTTCCCTACTGACCACTTCTGCCGGGGCATCATGCCATAAATGGAAGGAATCGCCATTTAATCCTATTTAGCGCACTTTCCACTTTGGCTGTATTGGCATTCCATTTGGGATTTTATTTTCTCTTGCACACCAACCACTCACAACACTTCACAGTGGAACGTGGTGGCACAAAAAAAGCAGACAAACATAAGGAAATCGTATCGCGTACCAAGCGTTGATGGTAAATCGCATTCGGAAACCATATTTTATAGTTAGGACCATTATTTCTTCGTTTGATAAATCTTAATCCTTTCTGCACACGGTGAAGCTCATTCGCTTCTGCTTTCGTTCTAACATTCACTCACAAACAGCTGCACAGCTGCTCCACAAAAAGGAAAGGTGACCAATAGTGGTTGGGTTGCATCAACACAATTGCTCCCGGGAGGTGCTTAAAGGACACTGGAACACTGGGACATCGGGACCGGTGATGCACTCCTACCAAGCATACATAACCCCAGGCACGAGTGTGTGCCACACAGACAGGAGTGATATTCTTGGCTAATCCGTACGAGTCGACAACTCGAGCCATCCAGAAACGCTAAACTCATCCTTGCGCTTGGTAGCTTCTCGGAATGTACCAGTGTGCAAGCAAACCGACGGAAGCATCAACATTGCATCGTGCTAGCGGTCGTAGCCCGTGTGCAGAACCGTCAGCCGTGGCGTCTCGGGCTGTCCATCGGTGGCTGCTAAGCTTTTGGAAAATATGACGGATTTAACGGAAATCGGTAACAAGTGTTCCTTATTTTAACACCCAAAGAGCGCTAGTGTGCGGCGTCAGATAGCAGATGCAGCACCATATGCATCTTGAACACTCGACAATCTGACACGTCATATGCACCGGCTGTCTGCAGTTTTCGTACATATTTTTATTGCTTACTTCCTTTTAGACACTTATCTCTGTCATGAGCATGATGCAACGGGGATTAGCTTAAATTCGTTAGTTGTGTTTAAACACCCTGTTTCAATGACCAACATTCAGTATTCTTTATGCCCTTCACACATCTCCTCCGTTTAAAACACAATTAACAGATTTTTTTAATACAGTGTAATTATCAAATTATACATAAAATGATGTTTGTTTGAAATTATATACACTCTCTTTTTTAACACATCTTCAAGCTAAAAATATTGAGGGAATACATCCAACGAACTCACAACCGTGCAAATAAATCTAATCACGTACCATAAACTTCATTTTACACGAACTTCACCAACAAATTTGATAAACGAAATGTGTTTTTTTTTTCACAGCACTTGATAGAACTTAAAACTAGGACGATCACGTTTAAACTCTTTAATTGAAATACAAACTCCCAATCCAATCTGCACACCCACTCAATGTTTCAAATGTTACAAACATAAATTTAATTTGGTATAAAACCAAGTAAAACCCAAACGCGAGCTCTACAAAACCGAGCCCCACCGTGTATTCCGACAGGCCGCGCGAGAGTAAACATTCAACTGAAAGTGAATTTAACGAACAATTCCGTTTTATATGGATGTAATATTTTTAATTAGTGTCTCTACCAACACCAGTGTTTGGGTGGGAAAACCCTCTGGGGAAACGTTCCATCCCATTCCTGCTCGCTCATTTTCCATCGTTTTGTTTACCTTTCGCTCTTTCCGTTATCGAATGCACTTCCATATCGTCGGATGCATGGTGTGGCGTTGTAAATTGGCAAGAGCGAAACATCAACACCGCGTACAAGCCCATCCGCTCAGATCGCTACATCGCGTGGTAGTTGCTTTATTTTCATCTTCTTTAACAATTTTCCCCCAGCGTACCTCCGTTTCACTTGCACTTTTTGTCGTGCTCCATAACGGCCTTGGCTTGATCCCGGCTTTACTCTGCTTGCGTTGCTCCAGCTACATCCCATGGTAGAGTGGAAGGTACGGCCCAACGGCAGGGCATAACATAAGCCGGTACTATCTTTCAAGCACTTACTCTTGACTGACTATCTAGCGGTTGCAATCGCTGCGGTCGGCATCCAGTAGTATGGGTAGCAGCTTAGCCTTGCGGTCACTACTCGATTCATTGCAAATTAAAATTAAGCTTTATTAGCCGCGGCTACTAACCCGACTGCCGGGTGCTTGTGCCATGATATAGACGACTGAAACACGCGGAAAACAAACCTTCTGTACAGATGGGTTATTTGGCAGGCGGATTTGTTGGTGTGCCGGAATCTGTGTAGCGGTCTCAAACCTACCCAGGGGAACGTGCAACACTTGGACAGTACTGTGCAGCATAATTGAGCTCAAGGTATCTGTGCAGAACCAGCAAGAAGCATAATCACTACAAACAGTGGTATGCAATGGGTACGAGAGAAAAATTCACATGATTACAACAGCTTTTAGTAGTATGATTGGTGTCAGTTTAGTAGAAATTATAGATATAAACCTATCAAATGCCGTGTTTATCTGGCTTTAATGTTTGTTCTATCGGAGAAACGCTAATAGTATAAAACTATGAGTAGTTGGACAGACATGTACCGTACTGTTGTTTAATATTAATACTAACCATTGAGACATTTTATATCAGTGAGCCACCAGCAGTATGCAAATGCAGTGCAATCATTCAAGAAAACATTTTTTTTACACGAGTCAATCAAGAAAGTAAAACTGCAGTTTATTAATGTGACGGGCAATGACAAAGTGGTCCCTAGCTTTCTCGGTTCCGTCTTTTACTTCATTAGAGTATGCAGTTTTTTGATTGCAGTGTCTACATGTGTGTGTACATCAATGAACCTCATCTGCAATTGCATCGTTAGCGCCGGATGCGGTAGTGCTTGTGGGCTCTTTAATTGCCACGTGATGCATGCACTGATTTAATTGTAATTATTTGTTGCATAATTATCAATGACAGCGAGTGAAGTAATTGGCCGCTTGTATATTATTGATTTTTTAAACCATCCCGAAGGACAGAAATGATGCAGGTTTGAACAAAATCGTTAAACACACATCCATTCACAAAAAACTTCACAGCATCATATCAGGTTAAAAGGGGGGCGCTCACATACATTCAATTATTATTCCAGTCATGCTGTGCACTGTTGCTAATTATTAGCTTATTTATGATATGAACAAAATTGCACGTGACTAATAAACGACAAGATGTTCGTGCAGCTGGATGATTCATGTTTGTGAAGCTTTATCATCATATCCCAACAATATTGGTCGGATCATGCTTTATTTGAATAATGGACATCTACCTCAACTGAAATAAGTGAATCTGTACGACTGTTCACTTATTGATATTGCAGTGATTAAACAATTAAAACCCAGTTTTAGTTCGTGCTGAATTAAGGTCCAAAGGATAATTTATTGGAAGAAATTCCTTTATCGGTTGCGGAATTATAATCTCATTAAATGTACAAGATTATTGAAAATGATCGCATCCAGCTAGAGTATTCTCGCTCATATGAATGCTATTCCTCAGCATTGTAGCCTGTTGATTATGAATAATATATGCTTTATGCACTATAAATCTGATGATAAATGCCTATTTATTCATAGTGCAACACTCACCTCATTAACTACTATCCCCAATCCTGCTAAACTGGCCGGCCTACAAACCAACTACCAGCGATCCGTGTCCCTGGAACGATCCTCGCGGTGGAAACAACTGCATACGCAACCACACTGTTTTGAGGGTGAGATAGTACCCATTAATCGGTTACTATTCATTCTAGGTGCATAAATTACCGACCAATAAACTAGGACCCCGGGCAAACCAATGCACTTCCGGAATGAATGGAGTAACTATTTTCCATACCATCATGAACGAGCTTTTCCTAACGCCGTTTCGCCAAAGGTGTTGCACTGGGAACTGGTGCCACCACCAGGGAACAACGCACCAGATTCGAGCGAAACCACAGCACGACCGTGCTTGCCGACTCCTTGTGCAAGGACCTAGAAAACTGAAGTACCCATTCGGCAGGGCAAGAGAAATGGTGCGTAGGCACCGTTTACACAGTCATTAGTGTTAGTACAAAGCTGCAAACTGTGCAAGCAACAGTGACCAAAAACGCATCGAATTTACGTTCTCTTCCACAGCCGCGCTCGGGTTCACCTTAGTCGAAGCGTGTCGCAACGGGCGCCATCAGGCGTGCAGGGAGAATGTGCATTTAATTAATTCCAACAGTGGATCCACCATGCCAACGTACGTAGATGGCTACATGACGTGCACGACACACGACACGACAGCGGACAGCGGCTCACCAGATTGGCGTCAACGACCCACGGATACTGTGCGAAACAACGGGCGGGAAAATCGCTTGGACAGTTTACATGCTTTGCTCGACTTGCTTGAAATGTTCATTGCTGGTGAGGCCGATTGCAGCACGGAAACAAGCGATTCGCTTTCCATCTAGCATCAAACAGACACAGACAAACGATTGGTGTAAGCATTAAACGTGCAATGTTTTCCCATAACACATGTCACGCGTTCTCCAATCTTAACCGAGATGTTACGAGAGCACAGTACAACTATATTGTTGTACTGGATGTCTGAGGGCGTATGGTTTGATGTACAATCAGGAGTAACAGCTACATCGAACAATTAGATGCATGAACCGTTCTGGGATGGTAAGCATATGTGATTAGTGAAATTATTGATTTGAAATTAATAAGCAAATATAGAAATAATCCATAATTATTGTTTTGTACTTCGAATATTCTCAAGGTTTTCATAATGTACATACATACAAAGAAATTTGAATGAATTTCTATATTTTACCCAAGTTTTATGAAATCATACCAACAATCGGAAATAGCATTTGCGAACGATTTACAATCTTTTCAATTCAATCTCAATTGTCTACATGCTGTTATTTGATGAAATTTTAGTAATTATTTTACTTTCGTCCGTTTGCATGGTGGTTTACGACCGTTTGCATGGTGTAGCAAAACGGTCAGGCCATATTTCTGGTAGTTTATATGTTCTGGTATCATTATATGTTCTTCGTTGAACCAGGTTCTAAAGCTCATTCGATTAAAATATTTTACAACATATTATCCACATTTGAATACAAATATATCATCCTGGCAGGGACTTACTTAATTAATACTGAAATGCTAATTAGAAAAACACATTCCACTATGTTTCAACAGTATCAGGTGGCATTCAGAGCAGATAATGCATAGATTAGGGCTATAAAGCCTAAACTTTGAACCATGATGACAGAAAAACAGGGCCTTTGTTCGAATCCCATCTGAACCGTTCCCCCGAAGTGAGGCTGTTACGAAGATGTTATTCCAGAATATAATCAACCAATAAATGGCAATATGTGGCCAAAGTGTGCAATTAAGAATGGAAAATGTTTAGAGTTTATTCGTGCTTTTTTTATTAAACCATGTACTACGAATTGGAATAAAAAACACATCTTCCAACATGGGAGGATAGCATTCTAGGATGCCAACGAGAAATATCGATCCTGATGTAATGGAACTTGGAATGGAGGAACATTTTAGAAATTATCTCCAATCGGAGGGAATATTGCTAACAAAATGTATTTGCGCAGCCTAGTTCAAAATGGGGGCTAGGCCTGACAAATTCGACTGATGAAAGTCCATAATCTTTCAAAACGAAAGTAATCCCCAAACGCCTTCTTCTTTGGTGTAACGATCTACTCCTCTGTCATGCATGCCATTTCTCGCTTAATAGACTTATTGATACCACGTAGTTGCATATTCAGTCCTCACTACGAGGGAACCACCCGGATGCGATTCGAACCCCAGTCCTGCTGTCTAAGACTGGTACCATTCTCTTCACGACCACCGAACCGCACCTCCCAAATCCCAAACGTAAGGCTACTTATTAGGAACTATTGCTGCTTCACAGGACATGCAGACAACTTAAAACGGTCTCTCAGGTTCCCGACCTGTACCCAATTAAAAATAATCTGCAGGTATTGAACCATGTGGCCAAGAAGGGCCAAAATTCAATCTAATAAGTTAAGTGAAACGACATTTGATAGTAGAATGGTAAAAAACACGTACAGGTTAGTGGCAAATTTAATAAATTCTCTGTCTCGAAAACTAGAAGTTGGTATAGTCACACTCACAAACCTTACCAGGTGTTACTTTAATCGCATGGTCCTTTTTCGGGCCACTATTAAGTCAAAATTCATGTAGACGAATACTTTTTGCGCATTTAAAAACAGAGTTTTTGAACTTTGGTATTAGCCTTATTGCATTGGAGCTCATTTACTACGTGATATTGGACAAAATCCAGGGCGGTCCGGTGGCAATGGAAATCGGCAGCGCCGGTCTTAAACGTTAGGAACGAGGTTCGAATCGCATCCAAAAAAGTATCAAAATGGTATCTATAAAGTCTAGTGAGCCAGAAGTGGCAGACATGATCGAATAGGCCGTTACGCCAAAAAAGAAGAAGAATGATGCTGTTACATCATGGTAGACGAATACTTTTTCTACTCCCTGTAGCTCATGGAACTGTCATCAACCTCATGAGTTAAATAACGCAATCATGAGTGATTTGATGCTCATCGTCGACGCAACGAGTCATGACTAATGAAAAAATACTTTCTTGATTAAATGAAATTGAAAAAAACACCTTGAATTGGATTCAAAACATTTCACTAGTGAATTAGTCGACGAACTCAAT
>KB663622.1:4105525-4120126 GCA_000349025.1 Anopheles minimus | reverse complement strand
TGTTTTCTTCACTTCACTGTCTTCCTAGCCACATTAATAAATTCTAGGCTAACTGATACCACAGTCTTGGCCATTCACTGTGTACGCAATTACAAATACAAATATGCACAATAACAGTCTCCATAGTTCACTTTTTTTGGTTTGCCTAATGGCTGGACGGCTTAAACTCAAATTGCCAATGGAGTATATGCTGATTTACAATATACCATCACATGTATCTTGCCAACAGATCGCACATTTAACAGTAACGCCTTTACAAGAAACGACAGTTTTTTTTTTTTTCAAACCAATCCGTTACCGTGACAAACACCTTTAATGCTAAATTCCACATTCCCAACAACAGCCGTCGAAGATCATCTCCCACTGGAAGTCTGTGCCATTTTCAAGCCAGCGAGAACACCAATTACTAAGGGGCGGCTATTTGGACGTTATAAATTATTATTACAACGAGCAGCATTCGGAAGCGATCCATCCGTGGGAACCTCGGTGCGATCTGCAAGAAATCAGCATAATTTATCGCCAAGTGTGGTTTTTATCCTCAGTGAAATTCCATGAAATAACATTATTTTTAATTAATTTGTTTCGGCTTCTCCGTTGCCAAGGACAGGGCACCGTCCTGCCATTGCCGACGAGCTTTTTCCTAACCGATCCTGCGACCTATTTCAAAAATTCCAAGCACAAAACCACAGCTCACAACGCATCCTCACGTCATCCTCTCGGTATATTCCAAGAACATCGAAACGAATACGTGCGACGTACGATGAAACAGGGAAGGGAGCCCTAATTTATTGCTAATGAGGTTCGATGAGAAACATTACCGGATCCCGTGCCCTCTGCCCAATCGAAGGTACTTTGCGTGCTCCGAGTGCCAACCGTCGGGAAGTTAGCACACGGGAAGAGAGCCCGATCCTCCAGTCAGCTGAGGGTCACCTGCTGAGGGACCTGCAGGTGATGTGGGAATGACTTTTGTGTTTGATTTTCCCGACAGTCACTCATTCCGCTCTTTGCCTTGCCTTCGCATTCAACAATTCTGCAGACAGCTACAGATCCTTCCAGAAAGGACGCCCCTGGGGAACACTTTGGACGGGACGGATGGACTCCACTCGGGAATAATTAATTTCCAGCTATATTTCGTCAAACGGCAATTTCATTTCTCCAACGTACTGACGACCACACCCGGAAGGTAATTAATGTATTTTTTGTCAATTCTTCTTTACTGCTCCGCTCCCTTGCCACTTTGTGTTGCAGCGGGTAACAACTTAACAACTGATTTTATTAAATTGAATCCTATTTCAACGCCATCGAAAGATGAAGGGCTTGGTAGTGATTAACCAATTTGAGCGATTTTTTTGTGACATTTAAATTTAATACGTAGGTAATTAATTTTTCTTGTTTATATATGTTCTCCCGAAGTTGTCCTTTCTAACCTGCAATTCCAGCTATATACCTTCTAAAGCCTAATATCCCTTCAATTAAACATCATCTATTTTCGTGCATAACGTAGCAACTGTCCCATGGACAGCTAAATTCTTCTCATGCACTGTTTCTTGGTATTTGCTCCTGACCTATCTACACTTCACGTAACAGTAATCGAGCTAGTTCTACACGTAGCACTCCTAGCAACACAGTTCCAAGCGAGCAAACCATATTTCCAAGCAACGGGTACTTAATGCTAAACCTGACTGGCTTATGCACCGGTAGGATCGGTCACCTAAACAACAGTCATTCATGCTAGTTCCGGTAATTTCACTCCCCAAAAACTTTGCACAGCATTTCTCATGGGGCAACACAGAGCTTCGACCTTTCGAACTAACCCAATGCTGAAGTTTTGCATCGGATTTCTACCAAAGAAATGTCTCATTGCATCTACTCAGGCTTCCAGATTTTCATGAGCAGATACCGATTACTATGACGACCCAGATGAGTTTTGCTGAACGGGACCGGGACAATTGTCACCCTCCCTTTTGTCCGTTTCTGCACGTTTAATTATGCTTCATGCTCATCTTTCCGCACATTTTAGTAAACGCACTGGCAAGCTCGAGGCTTCGGTTTGGAAATACATTACGCTCACAGTTGACTTACGATTTTCCAAAAACACTGCAAATAATCCAAGCTTTGTTTTGTGACTCGGCAATGGATTTACCTATTGTGTGCTACTGTTTGGAACGGCTCGTTACCTTACGATGCGCACGAATGCGACTGCTTTCAGCGGATCCGGTTTTGGACTGTTGGCCGTTGTTAGTGCTTACTGGAGCATGGCCGGATTTTGACGAACATTGTGAAGATTCTTCTCGACTCTTCACATTGTTTTGATATGGGAGAAAATTTTGTTTCTAGATATCCTTTTTTCATCTGCAAAAAGCTTAGTGGGTTTCAATATTATCAAGCTTTGTGATTATGCTTACTTTATATATTAAGGATTTTATTTTTTCGATAATTTTTCCATAAAGACTTCATAAAACTATTTTATTTTAAATCAATGTGCTTTTACTGACAAACGCTTAGAATCATCAGGAATGGATAGCAAAATTTACATAGGATATTTGTATCTATTAATTTCATTTTTTATTAAATTAGCTAATAACAATATTATATATACAACACATCATTATCGAAACATTCCCAGTCAGAGTAATTCACAATGATATGCCTTGCTTTGACCGCATAAGGATTTAGATGACTTCAATCAGATTAAGAAGCCAGCTATTGGTGCGATTATTAATGTCCAAAACATAATCTTCACCACAATATAATACCCTGCAGCAGCAAGTAGAGTACAGAGAAATTATCAAATATCAAAAGAAACCCGTAGTCGACAAGATACCGATTGCTACGGCACGCATGGCAAAGGTGAGGAAATTAATCATCGGTTAATGTGTTCTTATTGGTTTTGCTCCAACTAGCCCACGAGCAAGATTTCCATGTTTACCACCCGCAAACATTCACCCAGTGTAGCCAACAAAACCAAATACACATTTGCATCCCAATGAAAAGCGATCAAAAGCGTACGCAATCTGTGTATTTCATCTTGGAAAACATGGAACGGCCATGTCTGATAGCATCAAACCGTGCACCGTGCGGAATAAACGGACAGTGCAACATTGCGCGTCCTGACTGTTGCTCAATCAATCACCTTCATCTTACCGTACGGCGTACAATATGATGGCTTCATCTGTGCAGTTACGAACCGCTCGCTAGAGGTTGTGTTCGAACAGGAATCAAAAACAGCCGGCAACAATCAACCATCATAACGTGCCTTCGGAGTGCAAAATGAACAAAAAAAAAACAATATCATTTTATCAGCAGAGACCTTACATGAAGCAACAAACACCGCAGGCGAGAGTAATACTCCCCGACGACGCCTACAACACATTTTGTTAGATCGAACCAAAACAAGACACCGCCTGTTGGTGGGGCCCGCACTTGATGTCCTCGAAGTAGGCCCGGTTCGTGCTTCAAAGTACTTGCGAGCGCATAAACAATTGCGCTCAAATTTGTTAGATCTGTCCATCATTTCTTGTCGCAACTTTACGGCATCTTGCCCTGTGTGGTACATCGAACCGAACCGGTGCTACACTCCATTCCATTAGGTTGGCTGTGTGCCCTAGTTCGAAAATGGGGAACGGACGGGTCTGCATGCGAAAGTGAACCAAGAAACCGCGAGCCGAAATCTGCTGCTGCCGGCATGAATTCGGGTACGGCACGCATAAAGTAAGCAGACGTGTGGCGTGTCTGAATGGAGAAAGATCCCAAAGAATCCACACAAAAAAAAACTCAACCATCGCATTATATCACGGTTCAGTGGAGAGCACCAGCCGGCGCTTCCGCCATGCGTCGGAAATGGAAATGGAACACTTAATAAGACAAATTGCCATCACACGGCCGTTGCAGGTCGGGCTATTTCCGATGTAAGGATAACGAAAAAACAACCCCGAACCATCTGCAGGCGAAATCGAACGGAATCGAGGTATCGGTGTGAGTGACGGTCTGCATATATATTTTTTTTACATATACAGAGAATCATTTCATGAAACACAGCTTTAAAAAGTTCCCACATAGAATTGCGCTGATATGATGGCGAAACGTGAAACTTTCAATTTTTTCCTAATATTTTTACTGTATAATATTGCCATCAATTATGTTACAAACGAAGTTCCTTAAAATGTATTTCATATCGTATTCTCAAAGACTAAATTAGTCTTTTTGTATTACAACAATAGAAATCCTTGAAAGCAATATCCTTTAATTTTAAGCTTCAAAGCATACAGCCTGGCCTTCTTGAAGTACCTGAAAACAATTTAAACATTCCTCTCATACACGAATTTAAGCCCAATTAAAGCCCACGGTTCAGCTGTGCCCACGACCAAAAACAAAATCCACCATTTTGCTAAGAAAATTCGTTACCTAATCCAATCTCTTTAACCTTAGACCCTTCTGGTTTTGCACAATTCTTGTGTGATATCTTTTCGCACATTTTTTCATGGCACGTTTGCAGGCAGTTGTTAAAGCGAATAAGATTAAGAGGGCTGCGATGAGAAAGGTAGGTAGCGTGAAAAATGTAAAACAAGCTGATAATTACCGCCACGGACGATAATTGCACCAAATCATGCCAATTATTTAAGTGACTTTGATGCCTACACGCTTCCGGGCCCGTTTGTCTCGTATTCCTGCAGCTACTCGAGCATTGGCAGATTCGGCAGTGCGGAAACGTTCAGCTTCCTTTTATGATTGTAATGGATAATTTAGGCAAAACAGGGAAACCGTTTTTGTGCCGTTTTGCAGTCCCAATATTGTGAAGGATGGGCAAATGTAGTATACAATATGTAATGTAGGCAATTGTCTAGAAAAGAGTGGCACGATGACAGAGGAGATGGTGGCGCCGCTCTCGTACGGCAGGCCCGGAGATCGAATCCCATTCGAACCGTTCCCCCGTACGCAGGGCTGACTATTCTGTTGAGGGTAATTTCAAGTTACGGAAGTCAAAAATGGCAGGCCAATGCCTCTCGAGGTTGTAGTGCCATAGAAGAAGAAGAATTGTTTAGCAATTTATATCTGTTTGCTTCATATGTTTTGGTGTCCCATATAAAACGTATTAAATTTAAAATTTTGTTGTACCTCAATATAACAAATGGATGTGATTTGTATTTAAGTAATTTTCTCAGTTACTCTTCACTTCGCACCACATTACTTCATGCAATGTATATAATGTTCTCGTGAAGAACAAAATGTAAAAATACTATTCCTTAGTGCAAATCTGTGTAAAAATCGATAGCAATTAGTAAAATCTATTAACAAATTGCATAAACAAACCTATTTAGTTTGAGTTAATCCCCCATACAAGGTTTTTTTTTTCTTAATAAAATTACTCGTTTCATCAACATATATTACACAACCTTTCCTGTAAACAAACAGCAATCTGTAAAATACATCTCTCCGAACCTCGTTAAGTATTTCAATCAAATTAGTATTGCACATAGTGATATCAAGTGCTACTTTATCGAGAAAACTAGCCACAGAGTCCCGTCAGAAGCAAACCTAGCATATGTGTCGAATCACATTTATCATTCTCTGAAATTGATCATTCGAGTGTTACGTATGTTTGTGGCTTCGTATCACTCACAACTCACAGGTTCCGACGTGTACGCGATTCATCCCGGATCGGAGGAATCATAACACTAGTGACCGCTACTGCTCTATAATTGGTGGCAAAGTGCTCCTTCCAAATGCCATTTCCGGTAAAAGCGGAACCGTATGCTTACCTTGGAAAGGGATGCACAGAGAGATACCTTTTTTTCGTTCAATAATTTCCTTGCCCGTCTGATGGAAGGCAGCAGCTTCCGTGAACCGTGTGCCGATCAGATGATATTTCGCACCGACAGATGGCAACTATAATTACCAACCTTCGCACAGAAGACGCTGTACAGATGTGCGAATTGGATATTTTTACCCTCACCATTTCACGCAACATCGGCATGCCGGACCGCGAGAAACATCGTTACCGTCGGATCGAAGACAACCTCTACACGGTGCTTATCGTGGATAAGGAACACCCGCCAATAAGATAGCTGATTAATTATAGTGAGACGTGTTGGTTTGATGGATACTTGTCCTTGCGGTCCACCGTTGGCAAGCTCTCGTCTCCCGTGATTGGTTTCGGATTTGCGCGTAATTAAAGTGTAGTCGGGATGATTTGAGGACGTCATACTGCTATCCGCATGCAACAGCGTGGAACGTAATTGCCTTACCAGCACAAGCGATATCCCATTGATGGTGAATGTTGGAATGCTGCACGCAGTGTATGCAAAACATAATTTGGATGCGTAGGTCTTTACTTGATATAAATTTAATTTGGTTAATAGCGACTCATGCATAATGCTAATAGTAATGCAATATGTATTTGTAAAATGAACAGCAAATGAAGTCCACAAGTTATTATAATTGGCGTACTAATCCAAATCATTCAAAATTTTATAAAAGTTCAACAAATCACGATTCCAAATTACAAATAATTATCTTGATCAACTTTTGATGTTTTTTTTATTTCCATATATCATTGAAAGCCTTCATTCCTGAACTGCTAAAGGCGTTCCATCCATTAGTAAACGTATCCTCCAAGATGACCCACTCCAGTGTAACCGGCGACCGCCGGTGTACCAGCCGCTACCAGCGTCGCTGATGGATACGTTTGGATGACCTTCGTGTAGGTGCTAGTCGCCGGATGGACGATTTTGCTGTAGCTGGCCGGCGCTGCAAATGCACCGTATCCTCCCGTACTATACCCACCATAGCTGGCCGGATAGAATCCACCGTAGGCGAACTTACTGTGAGCCGCATCATACGCTGCCGTATGGTATGTAGCTGCATGCAAACCGGTCGAGAGGAAAAGATGAACCCAGTTATCACACTACAATCGAAACACCTGAGCTCCTTACTCCCTTACCTGCTGCCGGAACGGTGTACGTTGATTTGATTACGGTCGGTGTGATGTAAGCGGTGGCCGGATAACCTGCCAGCCCGAGCGATGTGTCGTACGCGCCAAATCCGGACAGACCGGTGTATGCCAGTCCAATACCACGCTTTTCCTGACGCTTTTCTGCACCATCAACCGCTACCATCTGCTGTTGCGCATCTAGGGGAGCACTGAGACTAACACCCAACACGGACGCCACCAAACACAGGAATACCTGAGGAAGTAAAAAAATCTTTTAATGACGCGCATTTGAAAATCATGGATGTACAGGATACTGAGAATGTACAACTTAAGAACTGGCCCATATTGTCAAAAAATCTTAGCTCACTTAAGCTACCTCATAAACTATTTTCAAATATATATTTTTTATTACAACTTTCCGAGGCTTTTAATATGACTAAGATTTTACCTATAAATGGTTTTTGTAAAAAGTACACCCCAACAACGCTTCTCTTTACCGATGATATGACAGTTGCACTAAGGCTATGGTAATATAAAAACATAAAAACAAACACCTGAAACTACATTTGCTCTTTGCTATTATTCGCATTGGTGAAAAATGAAGTTCTTCGTAGTAAAATTCACATCCTTGGAAATATATAAAATTCAAATAAAATAAATCAGTAAAACATGCATATTATATATCACGTAAATAAACTATAAAACCTTATAAGGGCAACTTGAAACGTGCTTATGCCTGATTGTTAATAAGTCAACACTTTTATATATCATTGTATGTTTTTAGTATTGATAATATTGAAAAAAATAGAATAAATCCCATTGAAGTATCTTAGTATGATTACAGGATTTCAAACAACCAGTAGATCCTAACTGATTAAGAAATGCATTGCATACTTACTCGCCAATGCAATAATTCGAGCTCGCATTAAAAACACTGTCCACAAAATCCAAATGATTTCAAAATCAATCTTGCCAAATTGGTTTGCTCCCATCGCGATTGCCATTGCAGCGCTGTCCAGCGCAAACATTTGTCAACGCTTTTGTTTCGATGGCGCGTCTGGCAGTGTCCGACCGGGTTTTTGCCCCATAGAACCATTGGATGCATGGAACAAACGTCCAGCGATAGCGCAATAATGAACGCTTTATTGGTGGCTCCGGGACAACCGTCCCATCGAGAGTCCTGCCGTAAATCCGGACCGGAACCGCTCGCTAGCAGGTTTGCGGTTAGCGTCGCAGCCAATAAACCTACGGCACGGTTGCTGCCCGATCAGCTTCCGATCAACGGTAGCGTCCAACGGTACGGTATACTCAGCTGGGATATGGGCCGAAAATCACGACGGTGAAATGAAATTTTAATCAATGCTCCAATCCAGCATGGCCGGTTCGCTTGGCAGCAACAGCAGCCGGTGCATTGGGAAGTAACAGCACACATTAGCTACCGGCATAACGGTCTTTTTACCTGCCGGAAAGCGACCACTCTCGCTACCAGTGTGAGCACTGATAAACGATTTTCCCCCTGGTCTGGTGCAAGGATGAGCTGAGGCATCCAAGCTATCGCATTGAACCGCAAGCTGGATGCAGTTTGCTCGGCTGAAGCGCTTTTTTACCGATGGCACAGTGCAACGAACAAACTTCGGACAAGTCGCATTGCGACGAACTATCCGTGGTGCTGGTCAAACTCACAACGTTCCAGCAACGGGTCCTGTTGATTGAATGATTGATTTTGACCTGGTGGTGGGTTCTGTTTTGCCAACCGACTCGCGAGTGAAAAGCACAAGGAAGCAATAAAATACACTTTCGAGAAGGCGGGTGCATCAACATCGCAAGCTTTGGCATTGGGCCGGTTCATTTTCAGTCGCTTCTAAGTTAATGATTTCCTAAGAACGGAAACGATAAAACATACAATCGCCAAACATACAAAAACGGAACCTAGTTGATGCTATAAAGGAAGCCCGTAGCCGAACGTAATACTGTCGACCATAAGATCACTTTTGAAAGTACGATGAAGTAAAACATTGCTTCTTTTGCATTAATTTCACTAACGGTGCTAGGTCAAAGCTATATTTTCTAGCATCTCATCTCCATTGAGAACGGGAATCTCATATCAAAAGCAAGTTTTCTAAATTTCCAACATTTTTCGGCGAATATCTCGCTACGGTGTATCTTATGTTTTATATCCTTAATATGTGGTATGTTCCTAACTATCGTAAAAGATTGTGTTTTCTTGTCTCCTAATTAGTTGCTGCTATTTCCAGATCCTCAAGCACCAACCATTCACCAAACTTGCGATTTTATGCTTTTCCAAAAAAAAAAAAAAACAGTCTTGTGTGTTTCGGTTACACTAACCCGTCGCACAGTGTTTCCAGGCTTTCCAGCTTCAAAAAAACTTCCCAATTCACCTTTCCTATTTTAACTATTGCTAGCATTCCTTCGCCTTGTGTCGAACGTCATGTGCGCATTCTGCGTCTTCTCCAGCCAAAAGTTACATCTCCAGTTACGTTGTCGACGGCGCCATCACAAGAACATCCGGATGATCCCGTTACAAGCACTACCAAACCCATTGGTGGTGCCAAACTTTTCCTCCCCAAAGGTTATTCAGCGTGCAAGACTCGAAATCGCTTGCCAAGTTGCCGCAGCACGCTTGTGCAAGACTCTCTCGTTGGGAGCAGCGGAATAAACTTTCCACCCGTACGTTCGTCCGTCCATCCGTCGCATCTAATGAAGTTTCCGAATCAGCGCCAGCTAGCACCGATAATGGTAGCCGCACTTCAACACCGTCAAACATTGCATCCAAAAAGGAACTCACGGCACGGCGCACGACAGTAGATATTCATTAGCAACTCGCCGTCTTCAATGTTTCGGAACACATGTGCGAAGAAGCGCCCATCCCAGCAACAACCCGCCAACACCCCTATTGATGGCAGCTGTCTTTGGTCAGCATGTCCGGGTATGCTTCCGCACGGCAGCATACGGTTGAAACTTTGTCGGAATTCTACGACACAACTTTACGCCACAAGTGCACTCACGATAGCTCTGTTTGGTCGTGATTGCAACGATACTGTACCACGTGATGATCGCTTCCCAGTCCAGGTGATGATGTTGCTGTACCGTTGTACTGGCTAGCTTTTACCCTCTCTTGGGGCAAGTGGAACTAGAACAAACAGTGCGAAAGTTTCTGCGAATGTTTCGTGATTACTTTTATCCCAGGTGTAGAATTAAGCGACAGCCGAACGAATGAGACGCGATACTTGGTGATTATTTCGTTTACCCCAACCGGATGGTAACAGTTTGAACATACTGCCTGGGGTTACAAACTAATTTAGTTATCCTTTCGTACAGTGAACAGTGAAGTTTTTTTCTAAACAGTATCAAAAAGTTCTAGTATTATTAAGAAATAATTGTAGGAAGTTATTTAGTTTTGACTAAGATCTAAACCTTCATCAACTGAGGCTGAGGCAAACTTAATCTAAATCCCAATTAGCTGGTCTGATGTCGCCGAAATTGAGCAATAGAATTAAATTGCGCTTAAACACATCTGTTTTATGGTAAAACTGAAATGATCTTTCCATTCGTGAAATTGTCGTGCCATACTTAGTAATGCTTCGTTTTTTTCCATGTAGCGTGCGTCTATTTTCATCCAAGAGGACGTTGCGCGATCTATATACTATATAACCTCTAGCTCTAGGGACGGCTCGGGATCAAAATCCCATCCGGACCCCGTCCCCCCGTAGTGAGGACTGTGACTATCAAACGACGTGGTTATCAATAAGTGTAATAAGCGATTATATGGCCGTCATGACCGTGTAGGTCCTTACGCCAAACAAGAAGGAAAAGACTCTATAACTTCACTCAACAGAGACAGACCGGTTTCATGAAAATTCATCTTTTCACCTGGTGACAAAAAAACATAAGTCACCCTTTTTTGTAAACCACTCACATAAATCGAACGCTCAAAAATCAATATTTAAAACCCCCGCCCCGGTGTAGCTACCACGATCAGTTCGTTCGCTTTCTGTGGCTTGGGTGGGGTGTGAAACTTTCAAATGAATCGTACACGTTCGACCAAAAGCCATAATGAAAAAAAGAAACCCCATCTCCCCACCATCTCAGTTGTCCACGGTCGTCGGATGCTTTTTCTTCCGTTCTTTAACTGATTATTTTTCAAATCCACTTTCATCCTTTTCATCGCATTCCTCGCTTACACGCGGTAGCAAAAAGCACGCTTCTCGTTTCCAACTACCGTTTAAAAAAAAAGGGAACACCTCCAGCTCTCGAAAGAAAGAAAGAAAAAATAGCTACGAAGCGTTAAAGTCTGAAGCGAAGAACCCGGCTCGAAAGCCTCCCACATAGCCACGCGGGAAAACCTTTTCGATGTTACGGTTTGACTATCTTTCCGCCACATTCCACCCCGCGGTATCCAAATGCCACAGCATCTATCTTTCGTTTTTAGGGTCCACAAAAACTGAACGAGTCTTCTTTTTTTAGGTGCCTTGCGCTAGTGTGTGGGGGCCACCTCATTCCGGTACCGGCAATCAGTAGTTTCTCATTTTCTTCTACCTCATCCCAGCCAGCTCTTTTTTGTCGCCTGCCTGCCTTGCACTAACATGCGGTTAGGAGGAAAGGATTCGCACTGGCATTAAAAGCTCGACTGGCTTTTAATCCGTTTTTGCCCCATCATTTTTTCTCTTTTTGTCACACCAAAAACAGGGACGACGGTAACTTTCATTAACTTTTGCCATCCAAAGTAGGTTCCACTCGACAGGTTCATTATCGATCAGGCGCGAAAAAGTGAACACACGGCAACGGGTGTGACAACATGTCCGTACCAAATTAAAAAAAAAACAAACAAAATAAGGATAAGATCAGCCACTTATTACTGTGCCACTGTACGATTTCGTTTCGGGTTTGATTTGTTACATTCATTTTACTCATCGGTTTGTACTCGTGCGTATCGGGAAAACCATCCATTTTGTATCCATTCCGATGGGATTTTCCACGATTTGAGAACACTTTTCTTGTACATTTTTTTTATTTATGGAAGTTACCAGATTGGTTGCGAACAGTGAACTAATGTATCTTTTTTTCCTCTTCTTTACTTTCTGTTCTGTTTTCCCTTCTTTGGGCTTGGGTGGTATATTTTTGTGGTTCCTTTTTTTTTCAAACTTATCGACGACCGTACAAACCTTTTTCTCCACCTTTTCTTTTCGACTTTTTCACTCTCGCTGCCTCTCCGACCGTCGCCCCTTGAAGCGTGATCGTAAAAGAAGATTAAAATCAAATAAACCAACTCCATCCGAAAACGGGGAAACGACCCGGTTGCAAGATTGTCAAACCCACAAACCAAGATTGTCAATCGTGGCCGGGTACCGAAAGCTGAAAATCAAATTCTTATCGATTTTACGACTACCAAACAAATGCATCGCTTCTTTCGGGTGTTATGAAAATTTGGTGAAAGATTTAAAGTTTTAAGTTGAATGGGCCGTTTAATTCAGATACAACACTAACACATGTAGAAATAATATTTATTTCGTTTTGTTCATATCGAGATGCATTTAACTATTAATAAATTGCAATAAATAGCAAATTTCCAGACACTAAAAAGGGAACTGCATACGTCCATACATAAACTCTTTTAATTACACCTCCAACATAATCTCATTTATTTATTCTCTGCTTATTTGCATTCAGCCCCGACAACCCATTCAACAAGTCGGAAAACTCTCCATTGTCAATCAAAAGTGCAACTCTTCCAAAATAGTTTCAAACTACTTTAGACAGCCACCGAAAATAAATAAATCGAATGAATGAAATTCTCTTTCCACGATCTGCGGACTGTCGCATCCAGTCAAAAGCAACAACTTTCATTCGTTCTCACTGTACTGCACTAAAATGAACTACAAATAGAAGAAGAAAAACAACCAAAACC
This sequence comes from Anopheles minimus, assembly GCA_000349025.1. Lineage (NCBI taxonomy): Eukaryota > Metazoa > Arthropoda > Insecta > Diptera > Culicidae > Anopheles > Anopheles minimus. Next base: position 4,107,269 of record KB663622.1, on the reverse strand, counting down.
CCTGCGTTTTAGTCTGCTTGTTCGTGTGAACAGTGACACCCTTCAAACTGTGTGCTACACTGTGCCAATTAAAGTTTTACTCGCATAAACTCGCACAACCCGGAGTGTTCCCAACCAGTATGCGAGCTTTAGTGTAGCGTGCAGCCGTGTACGTTCCTTTCGTTCGTTTCATTTGATTTTTTTCCCTACTATTCGAATCATACCGTCCTTGCGCTCCTAACACAACAAAGAACTGGTACAGCAAAGAAAAACGAAAATCATGGCACAGCATAGCAAGTACAGTAACGAAAACAAATGCAGCATTGAAGTCCGTTCTAAGGGCTTCTGTGTTTTCGAAGCATAAATTATAGCTACTTGAATTCGTCACATTGCGAAATTGTTTCTGGCAGTAGTTCCGCTGTACTAAAGTTAGCCCTCCGAAAACTATTCAACCACTTCACTTTAAAACCCGGAGCAGCATTTTCGTTTGCTTAGCTCTTCGCTGCTAGTTTATAATCTTAGCGCCAGGGTTCGATATACCGAGTAAAGCTTGTTTTGCTCTCCCGTGAACGATCATCCAGTGCCGTTGCAAGTAAAGTCCTTATGCCGTTCACTACTATCAACATGATTGTTTACTGTACTCATTAGCATTTTCGCAACAAAAACACACTTCATTGCAGTTTTTATGCATCCAATGCAAGCACTAAAACAATCAACAACTTCGCCGAAAATGTTAATCAGTTTTTTTTTTGTGTATTGTTTCATTCAAGTTAATTTTCACCACACTAAACACTCTGGCCCAATCTGGCGCCCTCTCCCACAGAACCACAGAATCACTCACAGTTAACAGAGAGAGCGCTCACGCAAAACTCCGTAAAGAAGTGTAATTTAACACCGACGAAAGTGGCAAAAGCTCCAACTACCGTGCAGTTTTTACGCGTTCGCGTTCTTTGTCCTTCACAGGACATTCCAGCCGGGATTGGTGACTCTTTGGAGACTACTCACCAGTACTTTCATCTTGTTGATAGTTTGATTTCTTTTTTTCCCCCGTAAGGTTTCGTTTTGCGATGCAATTTGAGAATACACTTCTCTGTCACTGACACACCCGGTTTGGGGGAGAATTCACCGAACGATAGGAACTTACTGCTTGGTTGCATCAGGCATTCTCTTGTATTTATACACCCACACCAAACTCGGGCCGGGGTAACCGATGGGAGGCCAACAATGTATACCTTGAACTGGGAGGAGGTCATGCATGCCTCGATAGGATGTGGTGGGTGTGGGCAACCTACCCATCTGTGTGGGAGGGAGCAAAGGAAAGGGCAAACAGATGAAAATGGTAATTATGCAACACGATGCTTTTCCCACTACACGCGATGTACTGCAGGTGTTGGAAGGGTTCAGCCGGTAGTATTTACAGCAAAAACTGTTCAGTTGATTTTCTACTATGATATCAGTCTGGTTAACAGTTTTCCCTTCTGACTCATCAATACTATGGCATCAATTCCTTTGCTAACGAATGCATAATTTGTGCGTCACTAATTGTTCGTTCAATAGCTAATTGGTCTAGGTCAGACATAGTTGTTCATAGATGGGCATTAACCTTATGTTCCATAAAGTTCTAATATTTTATTATATGTATATAATCGATTACAAAATGTATGAATCTACTTGTGACAAGTTTCATATTAAGCACTTATAAGTAAGTAAGTAAGTTCTAATACGGCCTGGCCGTCATACAATAACAAAAAGTAAGTAAGTAAGT
>KB663622.1:4047426-4099683 GCA_000349025.1 Anopheles minimus | reverse complement strand
ATTTGAAAAAACAGTTTTTAATGCATACGTTAACAAACTGTGTTCATGTAAATTAGAACACTTAACATACACAATTCAATATTCCGAATAGATGAAGCACCAAACGTGTTGTACAGCTGATTCCAGTCTTCAAGCTTTCCAGTTGACGGGAAATAAAGCATTCTAAGATATTGAAGATAAAGGAATGGATGTGACGACCATAACAACTTAAGTGCATTACTTGTTGCTTTGGTTCTTTGAATAAAGCTAGAATAAGGCGTGTGCATAAGACACATTGTTTTTTGTTTTGTCTGAAAGGTGTCGCGAACCACATCAACCGTCGTCGCTATCCGAACCGTAGCCCAGTACGCAAGATAGACTAGCCTGTTTCTACATTTGAATTTTCATTCTGCGCTATTTAACGCATATTTTAATGATTCAATTTAATTTAGGAAGACTTCTACAAGTTTCCTTTTCCGTTACAACACAAAGTCCTTTAGCTTATACATCAGTTACCGCCCGTGTTACAGATACGCCCTACACAAGGCACCTCAGTAAGCAACAAATCCTTTTGTTAATCAAGATTCCGCTTTAATACCCTCCACCGGGTCCATTATCTATTCACCGCGGTAACAAATGGGTCAGTGCGTACCTAAAGTGCCGAATATTTCGATACAAAGTGCATTGATAAAAGGGACGCACACCGATTCAGCAGTACACGCCCGTTTGAACACACATGACAACCAAGACCAACCTCTGTTTCGCTCACTCAACCAAACTGAACTCTGTCAGAACTTAATTAGCCGTAAATCAGGTAATAATATGCACACGTAACCCTCATCCTCCAAGGACCGCAATAGCATACCGCGGCGATGTATGCTTTTTGGATGCAATGTCCCAAACCACCCTCTGCACAAGACTACCTCCACAAAACAGGGTAAGCGATGCTCGAACCTCAAAAAACTCCATAGCCGGAACTGCTCACTCCAGTCACCTACTTTTGCACGATGGTGCTTTTGTAGCTGCATTCACATCGGCGCCGTGTGTGTAAAGTTCGCTAGATGCCGTTCCAATAAAAGGCTTGACATAATTATGCTGATTTGTGCCTCGCACTGCATGCGGAAACAATAGGCTCGAAACCATCTAGAGTGCGCGCGCGCTCATACACAGGCACCGGTGTCATTCCGGAATGGAAGAACCGGTTTCAAAGCGGGAGAATAAATCGCACGTTACCTGTTAAAACAACGACAAGGTGCCAAAATGAATTCCAGGGAAGTAGAACCGCTTATTTATGGGCACCAGGGTTGGGCTATCGGAAACGAGCAAATCGTCGTACGGTCTGATCAGTTGGATACAATCGAGCCTTTGAAGCGCGGTACGAGATAATTTCGCAAATTTCGTGATAATTCGCCATTCACGCTCCGGTGTATGTACGCCAGTGCATTAGGGACTGCTTGTCGCCGGTTCATGCATAGCAGGTGCATCAACGGAACCCTTTTCCCCCACGTACGAAAGCCATAACAATACATTTGTTATGCATCCTGCTGTTTGGGTTCAGGACGATAGAAAGTACCGTACAGGGAATTGCATGGTTCCGGGACGTTGCAGTTTTGTCCCTGTTAGGCCACAAATCAAATGCGTTCCACGAATCGTGACGCAATAAAGGGTGACTGTGGACTGTTAACAATAATATCGACACTTTATCAACCGATGCCACTTGCTAATAAATTGAGTTTTAGACCACACTTTTTGTTAGTGATCGACCAATTGACGGGTATGTTATGGTTAACGTTTTCTACTAACCTTTTAAACACGTGCTACGAGGTGATCTGCTGTCAAAGTAGCACGATAAGTTCGACAGTTATCAAGTACATGGATATACGGCGTGGTGGAACAATAACGTACAGTAAGAATTCTGGTTGGTTATGAAAATGATCAGCCCGCCAAACGGTAATTCTACAATCTGAAGAAAAACCTGCCACTACATTCGAAGCTGAGGCTATGGAACTTATATAGTTCAAGTACGCCTTAAAGACATGAAGCATGTCTAAAGCGGACGAACGCCTCCTAGCCGCGATCGAGAGATTAGATTCAATGGGCTGCTCTCCTCCGGGTGGGCTGTATCATGCGTATAACACTGGACAACTAGAATAGTATCTACTAGACTATAGAATCAATCTGAGGTTCGGTGATGGCGTTGTTCCTGCTAACAAAAAAGATATTTGTTTGGCTGACTTAAACAAAAGGTCTAGACCACAAACTGATGCACCAGGTAGGTAAGTAAGTACAATATTCAATACTACTTTTTGAACATTTTCCGTAATCGTTCGTGTTGGTTTTTTGCAATTGGAGTTAGAGGTGGAGCACATATCGAAGAGATGGCCTTTTATATACATTAAAGCTATACATGGGAGCACTCAGTAAATATAAGCATTTGACGCGGGGCTTCCCGGTAGCAAAGGCGACAGTAACACTGGTCTTCACACGGTAGGACCGGGTATCAAATCCTATCTGAACCATTCCCCCTTATTGCGGACTTACTACCTTCTTCTTCTTGTTTGACGTAACGAACTATTTGATCATATCTGCCATCTAATGGCTTACGACGAGAGACTTATTGATACCACGTAGTTGGACAGTTAGTCCTCACCATGGGGGGGACGGTCCCGATGGGGTTTGAACATAGGTCCTGTAGTTTGAGGCCGGTGCTGCTATCGCCTCTGTCATCGGACTGACTATTAATCTACGTGATAAGTTTAGTCATTATATGGTCGGCAAATAGGTGGTTTAACCCGGTAGAATATGTATACTGCGTAATGAGCGCTATTGGAATCTTTGTAATCTATCTACACAATATATTTAGACTGAAAATGTTCCCCTGGTAGTGAAACGAGCAAAAGTTTGCGCCAGAGACAATTAAATCGATTGTGTTCGCTGCTATCACAACCTAGCGAGATCTAACAAGTTATATAATATCCTTTTCAGTCTATAATCTAACAATTTGTTTTCATATTGTATGACGGATGAATGGGATGGGATTTTAGTCCCGGTCTGCCGTGTGACGGACCAGCGCCGAACATAACTGTCATTACCATATTTTTTAGAGTAAAAATTATATTGAAGAAACAGATAAAAGTGATATTCTACAAAAATACAAAGAATAAATAAAAATCATGTTATATTTTCAAACGTGTCAATGTATATTTTATCACGAGGTTAACAATGGCATATACTATGACGCTACTACAAAATATAGATATTTTCTACGTGTGAACAATTTAAAATTCGCCTATCAATATCAGTTGTTTTAGCAAAACGGTCACTATTGAATAAAAAAAAAACAGAATATCAATGGTCTTAGAGTAAATTGAATACTCAAATTTATCAAGGTCTCAAAAAGTGTAATAAAAAGTGTTAAAAAGTGTATAAGTTATAAAATTTTGTACCAAACATTTCATATGAGTTCTCCTATTCATATTACCTTTCATATAAATATAATGAGTACTGCCTAACTTTGCTCACTAGGAAAAAAAACCTTTAGAATTTTCTTATTCAGCTCTTATCATTCCTCGTAAGAATGAAACTCGAGGATATTCATCATTGTGTTTTGTTTTAAATTCAATCCTTCGAGTTCTTGGTATGCCATTTCTTGCATCCTTGAATTTCATTTATCTGGAGCGGGAAAGTCAATTCTGCGCACCGGAGAGAGTGAATGCAGCACTACAAAATTAAGTCTGGAAAACGATGTTCAACAAACTAGCTTAATTATGTTGTTAGTGCAGCAAAATGGCATGTGAATTTGATTCCTTCCAGATAATACGAACAATACTGTGCAAATAATGTCGTCAGTTGCGTTTATAGATAGTTTTACATTACCATACTAACAGTTCGTGACAGCAAAATCAAATCATCCGTGAAACCCTCCCAACACTCTGGCACACTTTTCCAATCGGGCGGAAAGAGCGAAAAAATAAAAAGCTCCACCTGACCCGTGTGCAAATGCACGCAAATGCATTGCATCCGGTGCACACTGGCGAACTTGTTCTTCTCCCTTCGCGGCAAATTATTATGTTTCTTATTGTTTTTGGTACTCTCTTTCTCTCCTGTTCGCTTGCTCGTTCGCACTCATTCATTGGGTGGACGGTGCACAACTTCTCAAGTGCATCGTTGCGCGCTGCCGGACCGCGCTACGCGAAAGACCCGTCGAACGGCTAATATTGACTAAAAACCGGAAGATCTAATTAGATTTAAACTTCATCATTGAATCTAAACTATTTGCCCTCCATTTAAGCGGGAAGGGAGCAAGCTTGAAATTAAAATAACCGGCGTAGCAGCGAACGAAACAAAAAAAAAACAACTACCGCACACATTCACGCAGCACGCAGCCGAAGGAAGCACTAACGGCAGCAACAGTTCGCCCATCAGCTGCTGCGGGTGCATTCATCCATTCATGGAGTCGCTTCACTTGAGAAAGGCACAATTTATGCAAATACAATTGGCCAGTTTTCTTTCCGTCCGGCTTCCGGGGTGGCCGCATGCATACTTGAACGGAGTGTACTTAAGCTGGACGCTGTTGGTTTTCCATGGATTGTTACTGGTTACTGGGTAGAGCTTTTATTTTTAATTGTAATTGTTGGACATGAACAAGTTTTTAAGATAATTCTTCTTGTGCCATGCAGATAATGAAAATTCAGCGCAAAACATTGAAAAATTTGTTCAAATATTATTTTTGAAGTCAAGGGTTCGATTAGTAGATTTTTATAACTTATAGTTTTTACTAAGGAATACGAAGATATTTTAAAACAGAGATTTTTATAACTAGAAATGTATTAATGTTATCAAATTAATTGAAATACATCTTTGCATGCCGTATTGTTAGTATCATTTCCTAAATTCCTAAGGGATTTCTTAACTTATGCCTTATCTTATGCCTTTTAAGGATGCGTTCGATATCATAGATCGCGTAAAACTATGGCACGTCATGCGAAGTTCCGGCTTCCCCGGGAAACTTATACGACTGTTAGCAGCGACCCTGAACAATGTGACGTACAGGGTGAGGATCTCGAACAATCTCCCCGATCCGTTCGAGTCCCACCGTTGGCTCCGACGGTGCGATGGACTGTCCTGTATCCCGTACTCCGAGACGCGGGCATTAACACGCGAGGAAAGATTTTCCCTGGAAAGATTTTTCCCCGTTAGCTCGTTTGTTTTGCGAATGACATAGACATCATAGGGAGGAAGCAGGCGACTGTAATGGGCGTGTATCTGCGACTCAAAGGTTCTGCTTTACGAGGATCGAGGTTCATGTGAATGTGCATAAAACAAAGTACATGATGACTAGTGGGACCCCTAAGGAATTGACCTCACTGGACAGCACTGTTATGATCGACGGAGACATTTGTGGGATGGTCGATGAGGTTGTGTACTTAGACCTACTCTTAACAGCCAACAATGATATGTCTCGAGAGATCCTGGCTAAACGGGCACGAAACATGGACACTGCTCAGGCATTAGGCGTTGTAGAATGCAGGATCCTTGACCCTATGGTGGTGTACAGACAGAATGTCTTTGTAGGAGGAGAATGAAACTCGAATTGCAGCGGTTCTTCTTGAAGAGTCTGGCATAATCCGGAGCGCCAAATCTGGAAGAGTGTATCGTGCGGATGCAGAATTACAACCCTGCTAGGTTGGGGTTCTGTAGCAATCCGGATGGACGTCGAAGTCCAGGAGAGCAGCGTGCGAGGAGGCGTGACCAGGTGCTACGAAACGTACAGAGTGCTCGTGCTATAGAACGTTGGAGCGAGAAGCAGCCATGGACCGAGTTAATTGGAGAAGTTTTGTTATCTCGATGCTGTGGAGATGACATATCATCCTATATAGATAGATAGGTAGAGTAAAATATCGCTGAATTGTAGGAATTGATGAAACCCATAAGATTTACAATTCCCCAGAACAAAGGGCCTGTGTAGAAGAACTCCTTTGCGACTTCAAGATGAATAGTCCCTATTGATACCCTTCTTCGAAATAAAACCTTGTTATGATCAGAACCTTGCAGGCTAGTAATTCCTCTGCACGGCTTAGATTTTCTGTATAATCATTAATCGAATCGCACTTCTATATATCGCATTGCATATCAGACATGTCTCCGATGCTGTCAGTAAACATTCGAGATTCAGACGGTTCCGACAGCATGTTCGGAACTCTCAGCCTCTTCTAAACTATATCGAGCAGTGGCAAATGTACTGGATAGAAGGGGCCCCAAAAATGTGCCCCGTCTCCTCATGGCCATCAACTCCAATTCCACTTAGAGTACCAAAAGAGATAAATTCGCCACTACCATCAAGAATATCATTATCACCACTGCTGCATAGTACTCAGAACGTTAATATAATGTGCAAAGAAGAATTTGTCATCCCTTGTAGTCTGGAGTACTGCATAAACAAATTCAATCAAGTAAAACTTGGTTGGTTGTTTATTCTCATCAATTAATTCATTTATGATCACTTCTATATTCAACTTCTGTAGAACTTTTACAGAGCTTCTGTTATTACTAATAATTACTTAAACGAAGTATTTTCTTACAATTTACCAATTAGTATTTTTATTTTTTAATATAAATAGAAAATCAATATAAATAGAAATTAAGAAATGCGGTCCAGGAAATTGATTAATGTAGTATATAAAGAAAACGTCTAAACTAAACTTAAGAATTTTTATTCCAGGTTGGTATTAATATACAGTATTGATACATTTTGTACATTATTTTACTTTGAACATATTTGGCATGTTTAATTGATTATTAGGTACCATTTTAATATCCTTTAAAGTTTACTAATTATCGTAACGCACTTAGCCTTTCGTATGTACCAAATTTGTTACAATAAAAAATGGATTTCTTCAACAACTACAGTACAGCCTTAATACGAAAAGCAAAAAGACATTTTTCATATGAAATCCTAATCAAAATGGTTAAAAAAATCAAAAGTTATCATTTCTGTTGTCAGTTAGTTAGTGTTATGATTCTTCTTCCAATCCATCTGTTTAGCTGAATCCACTGTATTGTGCATTTTTATCATGATTTTATGAGTCTGCGTGATACAATGAAAACGATTAAATAATCTACAATGAAAAGATTATGAATTCTGTGCTAAACTGTTAAGGTGGGGACAACAACCACACACCCACATGTATTCAAAATCTGTTCAAAGCAATTAGAGCTAAAAGTTCCGCTGAGGGAAAGCACACACACACACACACACAAACACACAAAAATAGCCGGCTTCGATATCTTTTTATATTTCCCGCGATGGCAAAAATTCCTTTTCCTCTGATAATGGCATTTTTCGCTCATCAAAAGGAAATGGGCGAAAGAGAAATTGGGTGCGAAAAAAAGGGTCCAGTCTCGTTTCATGCTGTCAATTCAATTTCTTCTCCATCCCAGAACCCGTTCCAATCGGTCCCTTGCTGGATGCTGGGAAAATAATCGTAAAAAGGATTTCCCATTCGGATGCCTTTGAACCTCTAGCGGGTGGCAATCATGGTACCGGGGCGTGAGTCCTTTGTGTTTTTAGCACTTTCACATTGTAAAGCGATCTAGTTTTAATTGGAGCAAAATAGCCGTTTGTAAGCCGGATGCCACGAAGACAAACGAACCGGCGATACAGTATTAAAAAAAGAAGACAACAACACAGCAACAACAAACAGCATACATTTTTTGTCCCGCACCCAACAAACAGGCAAAAATCGTTAATGCCCCATTACAAGGCTGGCATTTTCACTACAAACGGGAACCCTTCCCGAGGACCTGTTTGCAGCAGAATATTTCGGGAGCCTAATTAATGGCGATAAACATCAAACAACGGTTTTAATAGTGACCGAAGCATAAGGGTTTGTACGGCAGCACACTGCGTTGCATCCACTGCAGCATTGGGTTGACGATCGGAATGTTTGACCAGCAAGACCGCGCTTCATTTGCCGTACAGCTTTTGTGAACCGATATTGGGCAACCCTTCATTACAGCGACGGCTACCTAGAACGGGGCGGGTCCATGCCGTTACCGACCCCAAACAACGTATGGCATCTCATTAGGTTCATAATAATTGGAACAAATTCAATTTCATTTTCGCCCGATAATCGATTGATCCGAAGCGTAATTATTGAAAACGCATTAGAACAGCTGTATAAATATTTGAATGAGGATTATCACCAATGACGCTAGCGCTTCATTCTATGATTTGGCCGTGCAACGATTGAAAGTAATCTAAATTTAATCTATGCTAGTTGCTGCCATTGCTTAGCGATTAGATAAACGCATTGAGTAAGTCATACATCTCTAAATGATATATCTTTCCGAACGGTTGATACATATTCAAACCTCTTCAATTTAAAATTGTTTGAAACATGCCCAAATCTATTATTTTATAGTAGAATTCAATCAGTCTTGTTAGTGCCATCTATTGGGATGTAGTGAAATCAGCATTCGATACCATGGCATGTGATTTCAATTAAAATGATTATAAATATAAATTTTGATCGTTTTTAAATGGGTTTGGTTTATATTGCACAATAAAAAAAATTCATTAATTCGTTTCATTCAAATAAAACAATTACGGATATAACAAAAACATTTGGATAATCTAAATATTTCACCGCTTTCAACGCAAATGTCCGCGAAAATTTCCACCGTTCAGAACTGACATTTTGTTATTTGAGCAAAGATTGTTGTGAAACACCGAAAACGGACCGGAAAAAATGTCCTTTCCCGATAAAGAGGCTCGTGAAAAGTGTTGGAAAGCTCGAGACGAATACTGGGCCTGCCTGGATAAACACGCACCTGACTACCAATGCACATCGCAGGCGCCAGAACCGAAAGAATGCATCCAGCTACGCAAATTGTACCAGCAAGCCTGTCCTGCCCAGTGGGTGAAGCATTTCGATCGCAAACGAACCTACGACCAGTTTAAGCAAAAAATGGCCAAAGGTTACGAACCACTCAACGAAACAAAAAAGTGATGCCCAACAGTGTGGCAGCACGTGTACCATATAAACATTTCGAGTTATACGCTTCGTTTCTTTCACTAAACACAACTAATGTTAGGGGAACGCATTGAATTAGTGGATGTGTAGAAAATAAAAACAATCATGTATTTGTTTGTTACCACGTGAACCTGGGATTACGTTCCTCTATCGATACGATGTAACGACCCGGTATCATGACCAGCCCCAGGATCCGTTCCTCTCCTCCTATTTCGGTGAATTCGCTCGTCGCCTGCAGCACAACGTTTGCATCGGCGTCGGTGCAAACGAAATAACCACTCAGTATCCGACCATCCGTCATTTTGATGCGAAACAGCCGATTTAGCCACATCTTTAACATTTTCCGTTTCTGGTAACCATGTAAACACTGTCGATCAGATTGAGCGGAATTTAATTTAACATCCGATTAGTCGCAAACATACCTCATCATCAACTGTGCCCTTATCCGTCTCTTGAACCCATGATTGGTTTTGTTGAATATCCATTTTGGCAAACGCTTGATTTAGAGCCTCCTGGTACTTCTGGATAAAGAAGAAAGCTTTGTGTAAGTATACAAATAGCATACAAACTTTGTTAACATTCGACCTGAGTTGGTTCTGGATCGGAAGCATCTTCCGAGCCATCGATCCCAGCGACTTTATGTTCCTGGTTCTCCTGCAAAGAGTTTTGGACATAACTCACTGTAGTACTATATACTTTATTCGTAACAAACTTTTAGCGAAGAGGTTTTTAAGTGAAAATTAGAGCAGACCGAAATGTTTACCTTTGCCGATTCCTTCATTTTCTTTGTTTATTTTCTTTATGGTGCTGTCAAATAGCATCATTGCGTAGTTATTTTCACCGGGAACGTTCGAGTTGCACAATTCGTGCAATTCGAGTAGTTTTAAAAACTCTACAAACAAAGAGTAATTTTGAACCGTTGCGGACAAATGATAAGGTGAGCGTGGAACAATTTTAATATTTAATTCACTCCACTTCAATGGTTATGTAATTATATAGTAAAATTGTAATTCAATTTCTTTGGGAATACGGTTAATGACCCCATCGTAATTCCTTCCAGCACATAGGCTCGTTCATTTCAGGCTGCGGGTCAACCATCTGGTAATAATATCGTCCCCTATAGGACATATGGCCAGTAGTAGCCATTCCTAATAGAAAAAAGGGGAAGTTGTACACTCTGCTGTTATCGTGTTACTCAGTGATCTCCGATGATATTGTTCTGGTTGATTTCGATTGACACGTGTCTATACGCAAGACTGAAGAATACACCAATCAAAAACCCAAACAGGATAAAACAAAATTTATTTCAAACCTGCCTGATAAGATTACGCGTAAAATATTCTCGATATTTTGTTCTTTCAAGCGAATAGTTTGTAATGCCGTTATCAAACGACCACCTAAAGAAGCCTCATTGAGTTAGAGTTAAACCGACAATGATCGCTATCGATCGACTATGGTTCAATCGGGAGCACCGATTTTAATTGGAACTATTAACTTACCATGCTTTTCTCATTGTTGTCACATCTTGTTTGCATTTGTTTCATTACCAATGAACGAAATAAAGTATGTTTTTTATTTCTGTACTTTACACTAAAACAATCATATCATTTGCTTAAAATAAACAAACTTTACACAGGGAATAGAAAAAAAAACATCGCATTTGTCCACGGTTCGCGCAGGAAACAAACCGTCCCAAAACTATTTTGCCGTCTCCTTGGCGCTGTATTTCCAGCGAACTGTGGAAGTAGTGTGGGCGACGACGATAGCAGCCGGTCGGAGCGTATTGCAAGATCGATACGCTCGTACTGCAACACTCAGCAAAACAAAAGTTAGACAAACGAATAGGCACAAAGAAGTTCTGAAATCTGTCGTCCACTGTTGCCCGGAGCCTAGCTAACCACCGTAGCGCTACCGGTGCGCTGGGCTTTCAGACACTCTGTATGGGTTTCGAGTCCGCACGGCTGGCGGAAATCTTCAACGATGACCGGCAGGGCAGCCTCATCTGGAACTTGCTATTTGGCACCGAAAGACAGTAAGTCTCACTGGGACGGGTGTCGTACAGGGCTCGCTCGATTACACCCAGCGCGGAGTTTGTGAGCACATCCGCACTGTACTGCGTCGGCACACCTTCCTCGTCCGAGATGGCTATTGTAGACGAAAGAGAAATGACCGTTAGTTTTAAAATTCATTTTTCACATTACAAATCATTTGGAACGTACTGTATGGAACCGGAGCCTTAAACAAAGACTCTGCCGGAACACCCCGCGAGTCCAGCGTCACCACGTTTACTCCGTACGGTTTAAGCTCTTTGCGCAGCGCGTCAGCACATCCCTGGACAGCGTTCCGTGTAGCCATAAACACAGTCAATCCATCGTCATCGTTGCCGGAACCGAGCAGAATCAACCGGCCACGTGTGGGTCGCAGCAATCCAATAAAAGCACGCGCCGTTCGCAGACATCCCATAACGTTGTTCTTGAACATGTTTTCCCACTGCAGGGAGTCCTGCGAATCGATACGGCCACGATACACGGACCCGGCCGTATTGATGACGGCCAGAATTCCGCGCTCACCCGCATTCAGATGGGCACCCATCGATTCGGCCGCTTCACGCAGCACGTCTTCGCGTGTAACATCAATTTTCATCGGTACGACCGACCCGCTGACGGGCGTGTCGGAGTTTTCGCGCATCTTCATCCAGCCGCGCAGTAGCTTTGCAGGCAGTGACTCTACCGGGTCCTTCATACCGGCGAATACTCGATGTCCTTTGCTGGCGAAGAATGTACAGATCTGCAACGAAACGTATACACAATTAATTATGTGGCTATGGAGCGAATTACACGGTTATTTGGTGACTGTTTAGCAAATCCGATTACTATCAGTGACAATAAAGCACCAGCTAACGGTACTGTATGGTTAATGTACCAGAGCAGAGGATTAGAAAACAAAATTCATTAAAAATGATGCCAAAGATAAGGCTCAAAATGTCAGCCTTACGCTTGGGAGACTTCGGACATTTCCTACGCTTTGCTAAACACGAGATTACCAATCCAAACATGTTAATAGCAACAATATCATTCATGATGTGAAGAGAGAAAGTAACTTCTTCGACAACTATGAAAAACAAACAATTGGCATCTCAATGTGTTGTGCATTGTTGAAAGAGGCTTAGCTTACCTGCAGTCCTAGGGCGGTGTCCGCACAGGTGATCAGTATGGAGCCCTTCTGCGTTCCGGTGGCTTCATCCCTAGTGCCTCGCACCTTGCAGAGCAGATACAGTAGCAACGCACCCGCTATTGAAAACAACGCTATCAGCTGGATCGTCAGTACCAGAGCCGTTTGGACTTCCATCTTATGCTTCCAGCGTACGACTCCGCGTAAATTTGGTCCGTTTTGTCACAGAAGATCCTCACGATCACGAAACCTGGAAAAGAAAACAAAAAAAACACACACGGTGAAAATATTTTTTTTCTTGCTGTTTCAGTTTAATACAAAATCTCCCGAGTGATGTATGCGTATGATGGATTTTACTGCAAGGCATGGTTTCATAATTGATCCATTCGCCGAGGCCACCGCGAGCAGCGAGCAGTGGAAGGCGAAATTATTTAGCTATTTTATTTTCTTTTAAGCAGCGCAAGCTTTATGATCGGCATGGAATATATTTCCATTTTGTTTTCCTCTCTTTGCCACTTTTCTCGTGGTGGTGCCTGTTCATGGCTGGACTTATCGAATTTACAAAAGCTGGTACGGAATAGAAAGCGAAAGTCGAACGCATATACGGATACGGACTCGATCGTAACAAAAGTTGAAGATGCATCGCAAACCAATCGCTTGTGTAATATCAACTTTTTTCGGGGCTCTCCTTTCCACTGTCATAATGTGTCTGTTATCAGTGCCAAATTCATTCATTTCAGCTTTCTGTTCCGTACCTGTATCACATTCAATGCGAACGAACGAAAACAGCAGAAGGAGCATCACTTAAAATCGAGAAACAGTAATATTATTACTGAACTCTCGTTATGATGATCACCTCTTCTGGCGGAGTAGTGTTGGCGTATATCCAATCAATCGATGGCAACATCTCACGCAAATGCACCTGATGTGATGTCCGATGTTTGGAGTGGTTTGAATATCTACACTTCTTGTGCAACTTACATTACCAATCCCGCTCGTTGTAGATCTGTAGCTGTAGCTTGCGTCTCTCGTTCGATTTTCGTTGCGGACTTATTGCATAACGGAAAACAAACATACTGTCATACAATTCATACCAAATGAACACTACTATCGCACGTTTATGGCCGAAACGTTCAAAATATAACGGGTGAAAAATGTTGGAGCAGTCGAATGTAAAGGAACAGCATTTGTAATTAAGTTGTTTCAACGCGAACACTTCTCCGGGTGATTTATTGCACGGTGTTGATGTGCCATTTGCAGCAGTGGAATGCATTATTTAAGACATCTTCATACAACCTGACTTTGTTTGATGTATTTTTCAACAGACAATTGATTGATATGGCTTTAAACAACGCATTTATTACGTGAAACGTACAGTTTTATTTTCAGAAAAACCACCGTAATCACAAATTTATTCCTCTCGCCGCGAAGAATGAGCCATTAATACCCGTTTCCTGGTAAGATGTTAAAAAGCATCTGGTAAAAAAAAACAAATAAAACAAATCCGTAAAAACTTAGAACTCATTCGTATGAAACCGATCGCGATCAGAAAATTTGATCGATACAATGGATCATTAGCTTTTTCCGTTTGCGGCAAAACGACGCTAATGTCAGGAACTGCCTTTTCAAGCGTGACCAACTAAACCCCAACCCAGACAGGCGTCTCACCATCCAGACACAACGCGGTAAAGCTTGTTTGTGAGTTAATCCGCATCACATTTGATATTCTCCATCGTGGCCGTTTCCTTGTCCTCGATAGTATTGTTGTATTTTTTATTTGTATTCTTAGTCCACCGAGCATTTTGAAGCGTTTGTCATATTGATAGTATGAAATCATCCACAACCACTGTCAAGGTCACGAACGGTACGCACGAAGGTGTGGCTTCCCACCGGAGATTCAATGCCCGCCATTGTGTTCGGGTCTGCCGGAAGATGAATGCGTATTAGCATCTCCAGATGGGATTTGATGATTTCAACCGTAAAAGTTCCCACTTTGGCTTTTTTGTAATGGTGGGAGGTATTAGAGCTCGCTGATATTACATGAAACGTTTTGTATTGCAAGTACATCGATTTGTTCGTAACCACTCATACCTGTTCGATCGGAAGAAAAGGGCTTTGTTTTTATTTTCCCAATGTAAACTCAATCATGTTATGTTAATTATGGTATGTTGTGCATAATGATTTGATGAATCGTAGTTCATACAATGTTAAAAGGCAATGTAGATCTATATTACCTTATCGATATGTCTATGTTAAAATGTAATATGATGTATAACCAAAATGTATCAGGAACTTGTTTTCCTTTTTTTTAAATTAGGAAAATTACACGGTAGTTCGCATTACGAACATAATAACATTGTGTTTTACAAAGGAACCTCGACATCTTCCTGATAGAAATAGAACTAAATCTTCTGACGACAAAAATACGGCCATACACTAGGAAGTGCACTTACGATTTTCTAGTAATAACCTAGTGCCCGAACACACCTCACCGATAGGAGCACTACGTCTGGCATTCCGTTGATTCCCCCTTACAACCGTGCAATGTTTACAATGCTGATCACGCAGGTGACCAAGATTGTTTCGCTTTATTGTGGTAACCTCCTAAGCTTCGACCCCAGCCATACGCAACTAAACATTCCATCATTAGCCTTTACCGTGTACCGAGGCTATGTTCGAACAACACGAACAAATATGCAGTTATACAAAGTTCGTTCGGATACAGCCACGCAGGCGGATGATGGTACTTTATACTTGACCAACTACCACAGGCCACGGCCGTGAGTTTATCGTACGAACTAACGGGTCGCTTCAGCTAACCTCCTCTGGAGAAGTGCTCCAGTCCAGCTCTTGAACATGAAACAGCTCCACAAATGGTGGGGCATGGACCTACAAAACCGACCGCTTGGTTCAGATTCAAATAACCCCAAATTTGGCAGCAGTAAACATCGGGAACTGAAGACGTAATGAAGCCACACCAAGTTGGATGGCTGCTAAAATACCTTAGTTCGTGTGCTTGAATTAAGGCACGAGCAAACGAACATTAAAGAACGATTTCAAATGGGTCACCCGTGGTAAAATTCGCCTCGGGTCGCAAATCGCATATTTTGCTGACGCAAACATGTGTACCCAGTGCAAGGGTGTGGCACGTGGTGTTTGTAGCTGAGGTTACCGGAGTGATCATCTCTCTCTTTCTTACTGCTGGACAAGTTCCACATCCATGCTCAGCAAATATGGTATTCGTATGGGTGCGATCATCTGTCGATCAATACACCCCGCGGCCTTTGCGGATCTTACAGACATCTGCGTCGTTGAAGGAATGTGATAAATTGCTTTGCACAATGATGTCAAACGGATGGGACCGATGAGCGTAAAGTGGTAAAGTGAAGGGATTCGTTTGCAGCTTCATTGGAGGTTTGTAATTTATACAGAAGCCGATGGAAACGCACAACCAACGACCGTAGTTTATAGATTAAAACATATAACTCTCACATAGCTTAATCAACAGCAACACACCACCGTAATCAACCCGCTGAATCAATAGGTATTTACACAACTTTAATGGAGCTTTAAGAATTCATCACATCATATAGGTATCTCCCCCAATTCACGGTTAATGGTTTTTTATTACATTTTTAAACCATTTTCTGTTCGTCACATGTTGTCCCTTCCATTCTTCAAGTCCTTGTTGAAATGTTATCCTTTGAAACATACATTGCTTACGAGTAAGACAAAACTACGACCAACCCAATGCGTGTTGGGGGAGATACGCTTCCATGAGTTGCTCCCTTTCAAGGTTTGATTTTTTGGCATTTCTTCGCGATTCAAAAGCCCCTTCTGCACCGTTCATCGATGTGTTAAAAC
This sequence comes from Anopheles minimus, assembly GCA_000349025.1. Taxonomy (NCBI): domain Eukaryota; kingdom Metazoa; phylum Arthropoda; class Insecta; order Diptera; family Culicidae; genus Anopheles; species Anopheles minimus. The sequence goes on along the minus strand of KB663622.1, from coordinate 4,083,634 downwards.
ACGGTTGAGTTATGTCCTTGGAATGATCGCTACGATGTGCTTGCGTCTTCTATCACACACAAAACAATGTATAGGAGCAAATACTCATAAAACAGCCACTTTCATTGCCGCTGTAAGCAAAGCATGAGATAGTCGATCCATAATATAAAGTGATAACATTCAACAATCATCCTATTAAAGTCTTCCATATTCCAGTAACTGCCTTTACCGTGTAATTTTTTTCTGGAATTAAATTAAAGACATGGTTCAAATTTATGTTAGTGGTAAAATAATGCATCTAGTTGAATAACATAATCATCAGCATCCATTCAACATAGAAAGGCACTTTATTTATATTAACTGAAATGGACCTATACCTAGAACCTCACCTAAGTCCCTATCTAAGCTATCTGTCCCAATAGTGGATTAGATACGACCATGGTACGATTAGATAGCACACTCATCGATACCCAGTTCAAAGCAGATCGCTGTAGTGTCGTTTGCCGGAGAGTCCGCGAAGCCTATCGGCTGCTTGTTCAGCCGTCAAATCACGCTGCGATTGGCATAGCAACTCGAAGCCCACCATAAACTTTCGTACCGTGGCCGACCGAAGCAGGGGAGGAAGGTAAATCGCATGCAGGGTCCAGTGTTGGTCACTAGTTGCACCAGTCGCCAGCTCTGCCGTGGGTGCACCGTGCCAACCCATGCTGTACGGAAACGAACACTTGAAGAGATTGTCATACTTGATGGTCAGTTCCTTGATCACGATCGCTAGATTGTTGATCTGCGACACTGTCAGATCCGAAATACGCTTGTTACGGTGTCGTGAAATCAGCATCGTCTCGAATGGCCATACTGCCCAGAACGGAACCACCACGAGCCAGTCAGGGTTTTCGATTACGATTCGCTCCTGAAAGGCACACAAATTTCCATTTTGTATTACGGTACAGCCATTAACATCATCCATTCATTTACCCGTTTAACTAGCTCTTGCTTGACGTAATCATCTAGCAAAGGCGTCCCGTGCTTGGCGTAGTATTGCCGCAGCATGTCATCTTTAATCTTCGGCTCGTTCGGTAGGAAGGAGCAAGCCCATATTTGACAATGCGGGTGAGGATTGGAACATCCCATCGTAGCGCCCTTGTTTTCGAATATCTGCACCCAGCAGTAACGCTGGGCTAGTGTTCGGAATTCTGCGATCCAAGCATCAATTACATTGCGTATCTCCTTGGGCGTCATCAGCGGCAGTGTTTTGTTCGACTTCGGATGGAAACACATGACCCTGCAGGTGCCCTGGGCCGGTGCTATCTGGAACAGTGGATCTTCGCTTGCCGGTGGGTCCGGCACCTGCTCCAACAGGGCCGGAAAATCGTTCGTAAACACGAACGTCGACTCGTAAATGGGATTTTTCTTGCATAACAAATCAATATCAGTATCGATCGTACGGCGAGGTGACTCAAGGGTTTTGAGTCAATGTGACCTTGGGATGAACACTTACGACTCCATTGGGACGGGTCACCCCCGGACAAAGTGGATTGGTTGGATCGAACTCGGGTAGATCATCAGACTGGGGGTGTTCTTCCTGCCCGGACCAGGGCCGTTTCATGCGATGTGGACTCACCAGTACCCACTGCCCATTTAGTGGATTGTAACGCCGGTGTTGATGATCCGTTGGATCGAACATTTCACTGCAAAACTAAGCGATGAACTAACAGCCACCGATAATGGACGAACATTGATTGTGGGTAGAATATTGGCCAAAGTGAGCTAAACCAGCGGCAACCCGCAGAACAGATAAGCGTTGACATTTTGATAAGCCCAGATGTAAACAACAGCCGGTTGGGTCTATTGCAAACGGATTGTGAAGCGTTTCCGATCGTACGCATCGTTTGCAAGATCGTTTGCAAACACGTGTATATAGCCCTTGTGTACATGAAAAACAATGTTCTATACCATTTTGAAGTTTGTATTTGAGGATGAAATGAATTTCGGACCTTTGTAAACTCATTATATTTACCATTCCGCTTTAATTAGTTTACACTAGCCTGCGATATGTTACCAACAATTAAGCTGATTGTACACTACTGCAACAAGTTGAGCGATCACGGGATTTTTTTACATATATCAATTTGCTAAATTACTCCAACAAACCGCCATATTGCTCTTCATACACAGGTATAATAAAAGGAAGAAGTTTCATTCAAACACCGTTTGGGGAAACATACGTTTGCCCTCTAATTAGTATTGCCGCGCTCTTGATCACCAGATAACACCTTTCCAACCAGAAAAGCTCAACTATTAGTTCCGATACCGTTCTTCTGCTGCGAAAGGAAACAGTTTTCTACACCATATACCGCTAGGTCAGGGAAGGAATAGTTGATGAACGTTGCCTAACTGGTCATCACACAGCTGGGCGCACTAAAAGCAAAGTCGGAGATAAAACGCTGCTCATTCCAGCGAAACCTTAGCAAAATAAGCACATACACGCACAGGAAAGATACGCAGGTTGGCGGAAATTAAGCAGCTTCGCTTGTGATGTAATAAATTTCTACCATTACCTACACACCGCTGTGACTGTGTGACGCTATTTCGATATCGTTCGGTGGTCGCAAGTTTTCCACGGTATCTTTCACCCTTTCGCTTGTTTCTGCGGGGCAGATGTTCTACCGCAAAAGGTTACTTTCCGAAAGCAAGTCAACGACACCGGAGTGTGAGAATGGAATTTCCCGGTCGCAAGATATCCGCTAATGAGAAAAGTACCGATTGAAGATTTTCCCAGTCTGTTAATTGATTTTTAAGCATGATGAAACTTACATATTCATGCGTGGAAACGAACAGCAAGCGGACAAAATGACCTACAGTTAATAAACAACGATACGTCGCGAAAGTGTTGTAGAAAACACTCATTAAGTATATTTCTTCAGTTAGTAACCAGCCATGCTGTCCTTTGCACTAGACTAGCCAAACAAACAAAAAAAAGGTCAGTCAAAGCCTTCACTGACGACTTCGTTTGTTGGTGTAATAGAGGCACACGATTCAGCAAAACAAAACGCACGAAGGGTCCACAATAGTAACCATGCCTAATGCTAATCGCTAATCGCCCTACCGATGCATTCCGATGCACTCGCGCAGTGCACCGTACTCCTCACAACCCAGCAACAACTAGCAGGGACAATAACTGGCACTGCACGGTTTCGTCCGAGCGTCACCAAGTGTCCGAGGTCTTTGTGCACATACTGTAGGAAAGCTTTCATTTTTATTATTCCCTTTTTTCTTCAACGGTTGCGATCAAGTCTACTACCCAGTGTAACGAGGTGCTTGTACGAGTTATCCGCCCATACACAACGTAGCAAATCGATTGATCTATTTCGAAGCTACATGTTATCACATAGCTTTTTGCCTTTTGTTTTGGAGTTCGCTAAGATGATGTGTGCCGTTAAAAAAATGGCAAACAAATGGTAACACTACCCCAATGCTTGCAATTGATGTTTTCGGTGTCGTAAGCAACCCACAGGTGGAAACCCGATAGGTCATCGTCACTTTGGCCAGCGCTTTGAATGTGCTGCGGAAGTCGCGATACCACCGACGGCACGGTTGTGCAATGCTGGCATAAAAGTGGACGCGAGAAAGCGTCCAGCGTAGCTTATGTTGATGGGAGGGATGGATGGCAGGCGTAACAATGCACGTTCGTTGGCATCGTCCACAAGGCAGCCGCGAAGATCGATAGCCGGCTTGTCATGGGTTTAGCCTGCAAATGATAGGTTTTACCAGGCTCCGTAGCGATAATAATGAAAACTCTTAATAAAACCCACGGGTGAACATATTTTAATTTTCTCCACTCGGTATACACCACCAACTAAACAATTCACGCGACAACAAGTGTGCGGATCTTTGGACGCGATCGAACGGAAAAATTATTCGATGCACACATGATGGCGCGATTTCTCTTTCCAACTACGGTCTTGGAGGCTTGCAGTTACAAGCCGAAGGCCAAAGGAAAAGCCCACCCGACCATCCTCACGGCTTCACGGTACACCCCCGTTCGTCCTGAGTGGTGAGTGAATTTAATTAGTGTTATTAAATTCAGTGAAACCGTAATATTTGTGCAAACGGTTTTCCTGCCGGCGGAAGCCAATGGTGATGAGGCGAACGGACAACATGGCAAGGAGCGTGATGTGCCTTTTTTTTCTGTTATTGTTTCCCATTTTTGCTCTTGCCACTTTCGCAATCATCACACTCCACGCATGCTATGGAGGTACGCACATGTGAGTGTGTAAGGGGGTGACTTTTCCACTGGCAAATCTTTAAGCACCCACCGGAGCTTGTTTATGGCGAGTCCATCGAATCTCCGGCGATCGATAAATGATCCTCTTCTACATCCTCCTCTGCTACATTCCTCGTGAACAGCAGCTTAATTGCACCGCCAAACATGCGCGGTTGGGTGACGGGGGGAAGAGGAGAGTCTTCCGGTTACGTAAATATGATCATCATTTTCTTTTCAGCAAAGTTCACCACCGTTCCGCTCTTAGTAGCCCTACGCAGCCATACGTATGTTTATTACCGACGTGAAACTATTTTTCCAGCTCCATTTTTCCAATCGGATTTCGATTTTCTTTCTGGCTACGGTTCATCTGGGTAATATGAATGTGTTCACGGCTGTCCGGGCTTATCGGTGGCCGGAAACTGGCGAAAAAGTGAAAGGTGCACAAACCAACAACACAACAATGGTTCGTCAATCAAGATCTGATCTGGCTGGGGATAGAGTTTGGCCAGTTTGGTGGTTGATAGATTTTCATCCATGTATTATTACCTTCCTTCCAATCTGTCATCATTGAACGCTGTGGTACGTCTTCCAAAAACCACATTCCAGCGAGTTGTTTCTCGTGAGAACGTGTTTACGATGGGCGACAGGTGCTTTGTTACTCAACGAGCTTACTAACGGTGGGAGACTTGTTCCGTGTTGGACACGCTTATTCAGAACGTTCTCATCTACGCTGCTCTTATCGCACATAAACCCGTCCGTCCTGTCTTGTTGATCGCAAAAAACATCCAAACAAGAAGTAAGGAAGAAGCTGCCTTGATGCAAACCAGTCCTTCTGCCAAGGATACACTGACAAAGGCCACTATGTAAGGCCAGCGAAAGAAACCGCATAGTAATTTACTACGACTGGACAAAACTAGTCGACATTCTTGACACGTCTTAACGAAGGCCATCCGTATGCGACGGCCTTTCGGGGAGCTAGTTCCTTCTTTAGCTTTGGCAAAGCGAACGTGAATCAAACAACAAAGCTGTCGGTAAGCGGAGGGGACAATTTGGCCAAAAACGAAAGTCCCGCTCGTCAAATCGAACGTTCTTCATACGAAGAAATAGCAGCAAAACCCCACGTGCTATCAATTTTGAGAATAATATTTGGTAGTGTGCTATCACCGAATTGGGGACCCCCTTTTGAAGGATCGAGTAAACAAAGTCGCAACCAGTTTTTTCTTAGTACCTGTGCGATGCATTAATTCTCCCTGGTGACAATCACCACATTTAAACGAGCTCGCGTTGAAACAGCATTACACAACCGATCGTGCCTTTGCACCAGCCTCCTGATCACCTTGTCCCGATTTGTGCAGAAGGTAGAGCGGAAGATTCTAGCACCGGCTTTCAACGTCGATGCCTCAGGGCCCGACAAACCAGCGTACTAAGCACCTCGAACTTGAGCGATCGCTGCTCGGACACATCCACTTGCCATTCAGACTGTGAACGCTTCTGAATGTGCTAACAAAGTACGATGCACCGTATGGATTGCCTCCTCTAGCAATTCGTAACGTATCTCAACAATAGTCCGCGGCTTGAATGTCGTGCCGCAAAGCAATTAGCCGAAGTTGACTTCAAGGCACACTGCCATTATGACCATTATTTGAAGCACAGCTTAATAATTCCCTAATCCGAAGATCACGAAATTGGACTAGTTTGGAGCTCACACGTTCGGTGACTTTGTTCGTAGAAGGTGGTTGTATGTGGACCGCATGGAAATAACCAAGAATGACGTGCCCAACGTCGTGCGATCTATATCAAAACATTATGCAACGGATGTTTACACTCGGGTAGCGCGGGAGCCGATCGTGTGATATGTTTCTCGATCTTTACTCTAAATGTTTTTTAACTTCTTCTTTTGCCTTTGGCTGAATAAGTGGTTTTTAAAAACATTCGATTCGATAACAGTGGAGGTCTTCAAAAGGCTGAACCGTGTATCCAATCTCACTACCCCATACGTAGGTACTAGATAACTCCCGGAGCTACGTAGATATTAACATAGAACGACCAAATTGCATATTGTTATAGTGGTTGAGTTAAATGAAGAGGCATCCTATCCCGGCCGCAAGATAAGCCGATAGAATAAAGTATCAAGACTTTATTTTTTAATATTTTATAATATTGAAAATAAAAATTTTCGTTGGTGCTAAGGGGGTCTACTCTACTCCAAGTCTACTTTTTAGTCGACAAGTTCGTAGAATCCGTGTAGAAATTGAGAGCTTATTTTACACTCTCTGGCTGAACAGTGACAACTAACCCTTTTGTTCGCCGCTTCCGAAGGTTCGTTGAGTGCTTGGGTTGCTAGTATAAAACTCCACTCCGGAGTATACCTTGAGTAGCTTGTTGCTCGTTTTATACTACTTACTCGTCATCCGTAACGCTGCTAGAAAATCGAGCTGATGAAAATAAATGCACGCAATCAGAAATCCGAAGCCTGCATTTAAAAAAAAAACAAGACGCTATTAAGAAATCAAGAGACGACGCATCAAAAAATGTGTGCAGCAAGTCAAAACTAAGATGTAAAACCCTGTATAAGCAGCGCTTAATCAGCGCTCCTTAAGGCTGACAGTTGCCACTAAACATCGCCTAACACCAGTTTCTTAGTTTTTTTAAGCGGCGCTGCTTAATTATTGAAATTATGTCACTCAAAGTCTGCGATTTAAGCGATGCTTAGTAGCCAACTTTATTGATTATTTTCTTACTGGGTAGGAACCTAGTATGGAAGCTAGATCTAGACCTAGTATCTGAAGCATTGGAGTAGATCAAACCGTACAGAATGAGGGAAAACTCCCTATCACCTGTTCCAGAAGGCTTGTTTTGAAGGGGTATGCCGACGTCTAAAAAATGAGGAATGAAATGAAACTCTATTTTATCCATAAGCTAAAAAAAAATTACAACAAGCATTCGTTCAAATGACTTGATAAAAGGCACAACAGCTACCAATTCCTTAGCACGAACCATACCGTAACTTCAAATTGCATCCATTAACAATTACCCATTAACGATGCCACTTTTATATCTTTCACCAATCGATGGCCACTTTCCTGATATGAAAGTATGGATTCACAGCAAGTTTACAACCAAACGCCAATGTACTTTTCCGCTACCTTCCCTGCTCTAAATATGGCTTAGCATCATGTTCTACAATTGTTTCCTGCGTAGCTTAGCGTTAGTTTAACAGCATGATGATCGAAACGCGCACCGCAAGCTCAACAATGACCGAATTAAAATCCAGATACAACTCCACGTTCCCTGCAGGAACACAGATGCAGTTTTCCGCCTCAATAGCCTCAATGCTAGCGTTCAGCAACGCGATCCAGCGCAGCCAAGTACTGCGGTTAGTGAAATATCTGTAGGGCCGCATTTTGATCGCAATTAGTGTATGACCAAAGGTACCGAACCAACCAAGACCGCCCTTCAATGGGCTCGATCGGACGGAGCAGAGGAAGGTACATGATTTATGATTATGGTTTTACAATCTGCAGACCGAAGCTCGAAAATGGAGCTGGCTGCATGGCTGTTTTGTAGGTACATCACGAGAAGATGATCGTTTTTCAATCACGCGTAAGAACATGAGGTTTTTGTACGTGAATTAGGTTAGCTGGTTTGAAACCTGTCGCTTTTTTCTGTTGGTTGGTTTCGTTTTATGTTAATGCGCACGCAGGGAAAGACGCGGCAGAGAAATTTAGAGCACTCATTCACAATCCAATTAGCAAGGGTTCGCGTACGGATTTCAAATTAAAACACATGAAAAAACCATCGGACATAAATTATCGCCTGCTACAAACGATCGATAACATAGCAGATGTGTAGTTGTATTTTCAAAAACACGTCTGTGCTCTTTTATGACACACATCAAGATTAGAAACATGCATTCCTTTCTCCAACGAGAGAGGAAGACAGACACTCGAAACTGCTAAACACCATCTGATGCTATCATATTCACGTGTTTAAATCGATTATTGTGTGGCTCCGTGCATACACAATAAGCGAAAATGTCTTCTCTTCGTGTGGGGGTGTACCGAAAGCTACCGGGTAGTGGGTGTACCGGCTTAAATCGATATCACAAGCTGCTTCCTGGACCGGTTCCGAAACGAAGAAAGCGGTCGCCACTTACCGAACGATGCCGTTTTAATCGATTGCCGTGACGATCATGATGTTCATCGCGTGATTTTCACGATTGTTTCGAATGTGACTATGGTTTATCTATCGGAACATGGGTGACCGTGTGTGGATAATTAGCGCGTTAATAAAACTGGAGCAAATCTGTGTAGCTTGTACGTGAAAATTTATGTAAGCTGCATTGTAAAGAGCTAATATCTCTTTGTTCAAATTAATGCATTAAACTATTCCATGACTCTCAGGAGTAGGCGAGAAATAATATCTTACTATTTAAAGTTAAAGTGAGCGAATAAGAAAAAAATGCACATATTTTTTCCCGTAATAAACACTCATAGTAAAAGTAGATTTTTGATACAGACCAAAGCTATAACTTAAAAAATATTGCCTTACATTTTATCTGCTTTTGGTCGTTTTGCTAACTTTAACGAATAACCAGCTATCACATTCAATGAATGTACCAACATTTCATAATTTACCATGGGGAAAGATCAAGTATTGTTTAAATAACATAAAGTCGTAATAATCGAATGGCATGAATTGAAATCCTTTGATACGTTTAACAACACGGAATTTCGGAAATGTTCTGTTCTTGACTAGACCATATAGAGTAAAGAGTGTTCAGCTGATCACTCTAGTTGCCTGTGTCTAAAAACCACAGATAGCTTGGTAGAGAAGAATCGCATTGCAAAATAAAACAAATTAATGTTTTCTTAACAATTTTTTTTTGGAAATTTCAAAATTATATTTCCAGTTCTTCTTTAGTACCATACCCTCAAAAAATCTTGGCTTGCCTTTTCTGATTTCCTTGACATTTCTCTCATCTACATCACCTACCGGCGCTATAAACTAACGATAACCGAAGATCTTTATAGATTCGAATAAGAAGAAATGTAAATATGAAAGGAAATATTATAGACATATTGCAAGCTTTTGTACACCCTCACGCCCAAAATAAAACACAATAAAATACGAATTGATCGCTTCTCATTTCTTGTAGACTTTTCTGGCAAAAGTAGCTCACCGCACTAATGATATTTGAAGTTAACTCATCCCAACCACGCCATAGATCGCGTCATCTTTTTCGGACAAAGGCCACCGGCAGAAAAGGCAAGAAATTCAGTCTTCAAACACATGTTTACCGTTGCTCGCATCACTTTTCCATTCCGACCGACTCCCATTAGCAGTACTGAACTGCCGCCCAACCAATCGACAACCTATTTACGTGTAGCGGTACAAACCCCGACCCCCAAAAGAGGCACATCTTCGCCTGTAAGATCGCGTCTTATTTGTTTACACTAAGTGCCCGGCGGCGCGGGTAGAAGGTTCATTGTCCAGTCAGTTCACATCTTTGCCCTGCGTTGAAACCATTTAACGCCAAGTTTCATACATGGCGTTGCCGGTAGGCTCTTTCGAATTCGGCACACAGAAAGGAACGTGAAAACGTCGCCGCACAGAACAGGTTCAGCGCACAAAACGAGGACACCGAAGGCGGCATTTCGATGACCACGATCGGGCACCTTCGACAACTTTCACAAAACAAACCCCCCCTCTATATGAAGAGGGATTGTTTTGGTGTGGATTAGGAGGGGAGTCGTGTTTTACATGAGCGCACGCAGGGGTTTGATTTTGGGGGCAAACGCACACACCTTCTACATGCAGGATGTATCGCTACATGCTGACCTTGGACCGGCCTGCTTCATACACTAGCCAAGTGCCAACGCTTGGGCTCAGTTTTGCCTCCGAAGATCTCATTTGGAACGGTACCATTTATGTAGTGTGTAATTTAAACGCATAAATCATTCGCAACCTGCAGACTACCTCGAACACTGGGTGTGAAAATTTCGTCAATGTGGTACCTTTAAATTACACCTCTTTTCTGTTCGCAAAGTTGTTGAACGACAGCCAGAACTTCTAGCTATGGTTGAGAGCATTTTTAGATGTACAATTGACGAACACACGAGCACAAAAATACGAAAAAAGAACTAGCTGCTCGAGCAAGAAACAGCGAATGGCGTTTAGTGGTATTTAATTGCACTGGCGAACGGATTGTCTTGCGGTTCGCGTGTCCCAATAGTATCCAATTCAATCCAATTCACCTGACGGGCTCAATTCACTGTCACGACGACGTACTCGGTCCACTTCCCCCACAAATGCAATCACGGTGCAATTAATGCCCGCACTCCGATCCTCAGCATGGGTACAATAAAAAGATCTGACCAGATAGTGGGAGCGAGCGGGATGGAAGCAGTTACAACCACCCAAGAAACAGTTACAAACCTTAGCGAGTTGGTGACCACAGACCGATCGAAGTCATGGGACACTGCGGAACAGACGTCCGATGAACGATTCGCATCACTGAGTTTAGAGTAAATTGTTCCTTGGTATGTGTCCCCTCTTTCCAATACGACCAGGGCGTTCCATCTCCCCACACGGTGATGTCACATGACAGTGCATGTGGGAAAAGCGGATCCCAGCAGAAGGCATTTGATTTGGGCAACGGTGCGACACAATTGTGCAAGAGTGCGCTCAAAATGGCCTGAACCCAATTCACATCGAACGTAGAGTTGGTCTGATGCTCAATGACATTTGACGAGCAATGAAAAATATATGCGATTTGAAATTTATCGTTTTAATTTTTGTAAGTGTATGGCCCGTAATATAGATAACATTGAGCTTGGCCTCCTCCTAAGAACTACTGTAAAGAGGCAACTCACTTTTCAAACGTGACATTGAAGGGCTTGTGTCAATTTATAGACATCAGTGAAATATCAGTGAATGATCACTAACAGTGAACTTCGTAGATAGGGAGTTAGAAAATGTCTAGTTGTAAGGTAGCTAGCTTCAGTAACTAAAATAGCTGAACTTAACATTCTTTACCTAACCGACAAACTTTTATCTAGGGTCGAGTTATTAAGCCTTACAGCAGATAATAACATTCTCAGACAAGCTGCCCAAAACAACAACTATTGCTACACTCGGTCACCAATTGCCTGTTCGCGCGTGGGATTAGGGAAATTTTCCTTCTGTTCACAAATGAGTTCTAGCATTAATGTTATTCTGTCAACTAACTAATTATAGTATATATTAAACATCATATTTTGATTCAGAGCTATTCCGCGATCGCACAGTTCTGCTACGCGATTCATACAATTGAATAATAAAGGGTATGAGGATATTTAAAAATATTTTCTAAACGATATATTATTCAAGAGAAATATTCAGGAAATTTACACGACATTAATTGCTAAAGACATCACTCTAGACGAGAAGATATATCCGCAAAGCACCGACATTACTTTATGACTTTCTGGGATCACAGCATTGAAGCGGATAGAGAACAAAAGCGGATGCACAACATATCCTCCTGATAGTACAAACAGAAGTTTAGGTATGAGCAATATTGACATGCCAAACGAACTGTTAAGCGAATCGAAAGAACATGAAGGAGTGGATAGTCACTATAGCTTGGGAGATTAGGAATGATCCGAATGAAATTCAAATGATTTTTCTGCTATATTTTTACAATGTATTTAGAAGCACATTTGCTGAAAACATTTGTCAACACCAATCCTCTTACAAATCGCGCCAAACAAGAATTTTCCAACCTCACAAACAAATAACTGCTCCACATAACAAACGTACCCCTCGTTAGTATCCGTCCTCGGGTCCTAAAATTGACTGGAGCATAAAAACAATATCAGTACAGGATCAAACATCACCATCGCGCTACTTAACTTCTTCGAAATAGTTAACAATTCAGCAAAAAATGACTCACAGATAACACATCCATTTTCTCCGCAGAAGCCATTCTTCTATAATCTTTTCCGATAGTGCTAATATGATAAGTACTCTGGACACTGGCCCTTGCAAAAACCCACACCTTCAACACCTCGAAGACCTTCCCGAAATTCGCGATACAATGTTCTGCTGGGTTTCAAGTCATGTTGGAGTCCTGGGGAACGAACGAGCCTAGACCTACTCGCCAACAAGAATAGAAGAAAACCGACAACACCAGACCATTCAAACACGATCTACTTCTTTGTACTGAAAAACGTCTCTAGCATGTGGAACAGGAAGTTGTTCCAATGCCAAACCCTTTTTTTCTGACTCATCAAGCTCTCTACTGACACCAGCCGATACCAAAGAGTTCTATCGCGTCTTCGAATAGAACATACAAACATCACACACAAACACATGTGGAGTTACCATCACAGTCGATTGTTTAGGTTACGCCGATTGTCGATTGTTTAGGATACACGCAACAACCATCCACTCTACAATTGGACCACAACATCAACACTATTCTATCCAACAACACACAATTTACAAATTACTGGCGTTTACAACCAAATTAAAATAATACAAACCATTGTATTTCAAATCCGACACCACTGCCCGCAATAGAAAAGACGAATGAAGTCCATTGGCTCAAAATCGCTACCAATAAACTGACAAACCAACTAACCAGATTTAGAAGCAAAACAAAAACAAAAAAACAAAACAACTAAACAACAAACTAATTAAGAATAAAAATCTTTCCCCAAAAATTACATTTCAAACTTGTCACTTAACCCTTTTGTTTACGCTTCAGGTTATTTATAGATTTAACACAACAAATTAATCTGCATAGGCTCATCAGCAAAGCTTCCGCAAGTGTAACGAAACGCCGGAAGCACAAGCCCTTTAGCCATATTTACACGACAAGGGCCCTTCGCCTTGGTAGGTGCTCCAACGAACATCCCCCTCTATGGCAACTATGCTAAGGCAAACATTCCGCAAGAAAAACCACGCGACCACGCTGCCGACCGAACGAACAGATCGGGGTTTCCTTAGTTGGGTGCATTCCTCCATCCCTCTCACTCTCTTTTCACCCTTTGCGTAAATAGGCTCACTTCCGCCTGCTTCCGATTTTACGGAAAGTACAAATTACCATCACCGTTTACCAGCGTTTGCTTGCGCTTTCATTCCAAAACGCACGCCGCCGATGGCACGGGGTACGGGTTGCGTTGGACTCCACGCCCTCTCCGTCTGGGGCAGAGGGTTTGGCAAACGTTTCGCACACGCCAACATACAGACCACCACTTGGTGCGCGAAAGCGAAAACGCTTTTACTCCCGTTTGGGTAAACGTATACGCGTTAAAAACAACAACCAACAACGCCAAGGCAAGCGAAATGTTGCAGAGGACGTTCAGTGTACGGTGCTCTGGGGTTGCCGGGATGTGTGCCGGGTAGTTCGGTCGACTATCGATTGTATATTAACCACTGGAGTTTGCTGCTGTCTAGCATGTGGGTGTTCCTGTTGCTGCATGCAGACGTTAATCACGTGAGAGTGTTTTTCATCACTTAATGGCAGTGGACTAAGTGGACCTTTATCGAGGCAAGCTTAAGTTTTTATTTTTATTCCCAATTGACGCAAAGAGCTTTAGAATAGATTTCAATCACAAGATACCGTTTATATAAAATTTTGGATTAGGTTTTGTTCAATATTAATTGCTTAAAAAATCATGTTGTTATGTTGTTTAATGTATTCGTACTTTTAAGATACCAATTGCTATGGTTTTAATTAAAAAGTTTAACAGTATCTTATATATTCCACTTCCTAATTAGTATCCTGTTAATATTTTTTAATGTATCCCCTGCGATGTAAGCGATGCGTCGAGCCAATCTAAATTAGAGGAAACACTCTCGGGCTTACGCCATTTCCGGAACCAACAGGTCGTATCTAATGCGAACGAATCTTTGCCGGCATAGGCAGTAAGAATGCGGGAAAATTCCCACCCAAAAGGTCGATGGTGAACGGTGGCGGAAACGACGCAGATCCGCAGATCCGCCATTACGCGTGACGAGTGCCCTTGGCGTCACAGCTGCTGGTCACTAATTCAGCGTTCGGCATCGTTTTCACGATGCCTTTCCATTTCCCGGAGGGCTTACGAAGACGCTCGATTTGATTGTCCGTCGTATCGTCGTATCGCAGGAATTGGGGACGATTAAATTTGTTTCAATTGTCACCGCAATTTCACGCACGTTGCGTCGCGTGAGTTGCGAAAATGATGGTCCATTAAAGGGTGTGCTAAGGAGCGGACAATCTATAGATAAACCATGAGAGACTATCGCATTGTTGTGGCTCTACGCTAGCGGAAAAAGTACGTTGCTTCTAATGTCTCTTTGCAGAATGTTTTAAGGTATATCTTATTGTTAGTAGTTCTTGAACCTAAACAGTTAAATGGTTCTGAAGGTTAAATATAAATTTAACACAATCTGTACTCCACTGTGGTACAACGGACATGGAAATGTATTACAGTGAAGAGTAATAACTTCTTCAACTTCGCACCAATAAATGGCTTCAAAAAATTCCAGACCATGCTTTGTGGGCTCTGTTAGCAGATAGCTTTGAATATAACCATCTTTTGTTTTCCCCATTTGAATGTCTACTGTTTGAATCTATACTGTAGAAGTATAGGTCTTCTTCTTTGGCGTAACGACCTACTCGGTCATGCCTGCCATTTCTGGCTTACGAGACTTATTGATACTACGTAGTTGGATAGTCAGACCTCACTACGGGGAAGCGGTACGGATGGAATTTTAAACCCGGTCTTGCCGTGTGAGACCAGCGCCGTTATCGCATCGGCCACCGTATCGCCCTGTATGTGTAGATGTATAGGTACACTCAGAAATATTAATCGTGTTACTCAGTTCATTAATTATAAATTACTCAATATGAATATGTTCAATATGAATTAATTCAAGGATAATTGTCATGAATTCCTATGATAAGAAATGAGGAGATGATTATAAAAATAGTAAAAAAAAGTCAGATATCTTCCAAATGACTTCCAATATGATGTCTAAATCGTTAATCGACATCACATCTGACTAAGGGCTCGAATGAAATTCCGAACTATCTAGTATCTGGAAAGCAGGAAAGAAGACATTCCTGAATAGAGACCCTGAATTACCTTAAGAAACAGTTTACATAATGAGAAGTTTGCTAACATTTTCTTATCATTTTGAGAATAATAGAGTGTTTTTAAATTTGCTCTCATACACATTCAACAGATTGTAGAAAATTCACTACAAGGTCAGTTTAAAATGGTAATAGAAAATCCGTAGAATGGTCATCGAAAGATGAGCAAGTAAGTTAAGTATAACCGATAAAACAACAACATTTTAGCAAGTGTTGCGTTCTTCATTCAAAGCATCCGATATCTAATTGCATTGCATGACTGTATGCATCTCTGTTTACGAGGGGTGTGTTACACTAATTAGAGCATTTACTGCAGTCAGCATCCAGCCACTGCAGTAAATGGCTACTGGCTCCGAGTTACATCCCCCGCACCTATTTCTAGCTTGGAAATTATCGAATTATTGCGATTTGCCACCTCCTATTTGAAGCTTTCTCATCTCACCAGCTCCTCATCATCTCCATCTCATGCCGATCGGTGGGGAAGCGATGATGCATTTCTTTCCACTCGTATTGCATGTGCTTTGCTCTCAGGTTCGTTTTTACGTGCCGTGCTTACCCGCACTCTTTCACTTGCTCACCGGTGCATTCAGGCGTGCAGTTTTCGGAGAAAACACTCCAATGCTAGTAGCTCGAATGATACGCTTACTTTTCGTTTCACCCATTTTCACCACCACAAAGATGGGTTCAATAACGATCGAGACAGTCCAGCTCGCTTGCTGATTCGTTACTGCGCCAAAGATTGAAGATAAAACGAATCGTTTGCTTAACTATTCCGGGGGTAGCCTTTGGAAGGGTCGGAAGTGTGAACACTAATGACATTGGTGCATTTTGTATCGTGATTTTATTGCATTCACAATTGGGGAAGACGTATGCTTTCCCTTCACTGCGGCGAAACGACGATGAAATTGATGCGATTTTGCTTTCTTGCAGTGAAGCGCTTGGTCTGTGTTATATTGGTGTGTAATCAAAACGGCACACACGAACAATCGTCAATGAGTACAAAACGTCAATTATTCAGTTAGAAACCATCGTGCGCTACGTGTCGGTGACGATATCATAGACGTTCAATTCGTAATTGCACAAACAGATAGATAATGAATTATGATCATAGCTTATATGATCACATGTTGGAAATAGAAAACGATGTAGTGAATAGTGGTGAAAATAAAAAGCAAATATATAAACACATTTACCGTTTCTCCAAAAGTAACCAAAGAAACATTATCATAAATCATGAATTTGTATGTCGACTAAACCTGATCTATGATAATAACAGGAAATAATTGAAATAGAAGAAAGGCTTCTTCAAATATGATCACAATGTTATCCGACGTAGGAAATCCGAAACAATTAATATTTTTGATAAAAACAGTCAAGATATCTGAATTTAGAAATAACAATGCATGTAGCCAACTCTTCAGCAAATACAGGGGTATTACGATGTTGAATACCGCCCACAAGATCGACTTGTACCACTCGTGGAAAAGACAGTTCCACCTATCCCTCCCTAGTTCCAAACACAAAATCGATCACTGATCAGAACTTCATCATGCGGCAGATCTTGATGAAAATGATGGAACAATAAATACCATTTTTCCATATTTTCAAATATTTTGTGGCAGCATATGACAGCACATAGACTTACTTCTTAGTAATTACTGCTGCTTAGTAATCCATACTTACTAGACTTTTAAGAACAACAATGACCCACGTCAAATGCCAGGTGATAATAGATGAAAAACTCTCAGGGCCTTTTGGTGCTACCAATAGTTTTCGCGTAAGGAGATGGCTTAGCTTGTCTACTTCTCAATCTAGCACTAATTAAGAGCACTAATCTGAGAGCACTAGCACTAATCAGTAAACTTCGGAATGCTTGATCTTGGCGAAACATTATATTGATTATGGCACCATCAACGGTCCTGGTAATTCATCCTTACCTAATCGCAGTGGTTCTCAACTTCAATTCTCAGAAGGATTCGACCCCATATGTGTGGAAGGACAATCAGTTAATGAATTGTACGGTGATATCACTAGATACAACTTAGACTATGGTGAGTTGATCATGTCCAACGAATGACACAGTATAGGCCGTAAAGTTCTTTTAGGCTGTCCACATGGGCAGAAAAGGCATAATGGAAGGCTGTAGTGAAGTGATGAAAGAGTTCGACTGTGAGCGATGCAGAGGACTTCTGCAGCAAGACAAGACCGCCGGGTAAGTAAGTGTGTGTGGACGGATAATGAGTTTATGAGTTTTACAGTTATCTGACTATCGTACAACGGATTAGACTCGCCCAGCTCTGGGGAGTTGATCATTTTTGGGGAATGACACCGAACGACCCAGCCCGTAAAATCCTGTTCATATCGTGAAACTGCTTTGTACATTGTAGACTGAACACAAAACTCCTAAATACATTTCAATACACATCTCACTAATACTTTCAACCATTAGGGTTACTAAGAAAAGATTGAATATGTATAGAACTAGCGCCAGGTCTACAAAGTGTTGTCTGTAAAATCAACAAGAATCCTTCTCATCGTCAATTTCTCACCTGCACCTAGCCATTTAAAAGACATTCCAAGTATGAATAACTCAGTGAGCAAGTCACCATCAGATCAAAACCAACAACAGCGAACTAAGCACAATAGCTAGTTCAAACCCCTATAGGAAAGCTAACCATCCATAGACTATTCGGTAAATATTAGTAAAATAAATTACTACTTCATTCGTACGCTTGCGAATGTACTAAATACGGCAATAAAAAACAGACCCCTACTTTAAATCGCTTCACCCACGCCCAAATCGATCGAAACGCTTGATGCAGTCTCTACGGCGAGTGAGTGACGGAATATTTTATTTTTCTCCAACACTGACCCTACAACGCGGTTGATCAACATGTTATGTTTATGGCTGCATGCAAATTTTTCGTTCATTCAAATGGTGTCAAATTTCCTCATTTAGGCACAGCTTCCATTTTTTTAGCCAGTCCCCATGCCTGAGGTGAATTAGCTGGATTGCGTGATCGCATTTTGTCATTCGAAATTGGATACTAGGGTGACATTACATTGCATTGTTGGAGTAGGGTATGCTACACTTTAACATAAATGACCAACCACCTTATAAGAACGTGAAAGCACAACTATTGTTCGCGCCGTGTGTATTTATTTATTTATGCAAAGGGCATAAGGTTTCAAAGTGCTCGAAATGAAATTGCGAGCGAGTTTATGCTCGGGCTTTTCTTTCTTTATGCTTCACCATTGAAACACTGAAGGAATGGTGGGCGAGGAATGGAAGAAATTCCCATTAAATTTCCCTGCCGCCTGATCGGCACGTTTCTTTTTCCATAATAATGTTAATGTTATGCTTAGTGAGTGCATTTACCACACCGAGGCGTGATGGTGCATTTGTTCTTTTTCAAGAAAGACCGTAGGATACGATTCTATCCACCGGAAAAAGGAAATGAGAAACGCTGCCGGTTGATGCTAGAATAAATTCTACGCTTCATTAGACCCGTAATTGCACGGTTCGAACGCTCAGTGTCGTCGGTCGCCTTTGTGCAGCAAAGCCATACGACGCAGTTGATGGTTGTAAAGGAATGAAACATTCCGGTTAGATAAAACTCTATTATTCATACCAATCATTAGCAGTATGACGCGCGTTGTTTGAAACGTACAGACGGAACATCCTCTTCCCTTTCATCTCACTATTCAATTTAACAACTGCAAAAGATTCAACCGTCCCCAAACGCACAATCGTTCAATCTTTAGCATCGCAATGGAACACCTTCCATTCGTACAGGTGACATAAAAACTCGTTTGGCAACTTTTCTCCGCGGATGCGTCCAAACATCCAGCCACCGTTTGACTTTCGTGAATCAACCGCAACAGCTGCCAACGGGTTTGCCTTCGACTGTCAGCTCAGTTCCCGCCGATCCTCGAAAGCTCTCCAAAGACTAATTCGATTTTCATTTAACTCGTTCCTCGGACCGAGGAACGTATGTATGATTCCTTTCCTTGTGAACGCGGCAGCCATGTTTTTAGTTTTGGTGGGCAAAATTCCACACAACGAGCGTAGTGCCCAAACGCGCACCACCCGGAGCTGAGGGCGAAGACATCAACGGGCAGGTACGACACGAAATTTGTGTGAAAACCGGCTCTGCCTGAGGCTACGGTATCCGAATGCCTGTCAGGTTTTGTTTTCGTGCCTTTTGCTCCGGCCAGATTGCCACATATTAAGCTTCATTTTTGGATCTTTTTGGGTGCAATGTGTGAACATCCCGTGAATATATCACGCAATGGAATTAAAGTGTGTATGTAGCTTTTTGTAGGGATGACCGCTGTTACACTTATTTACTTAGGATGGAATGTTCGATAAATGAGACACATTTAATTTAATGTAAGTTGCATCACCCAACAATTATTGATTTCAACACATCAACTAACAAATTCCAAAGCATGTTGGCTCGCATACCTATCCCCCGATTGCGATCGATCGCGTGAGCCTGTGTCCAGCGCGTAGCAAATCATTAGTAGAATCGACAACGAAGCGGCCCGCGCCAATTAAGACAAATAGTAACCATCTAGCACATGCCAATTATTTCCCATCGTTTGAAGTTCGTTCGCAATGAGAAACCCTTTTCAGGACTTGACATCTTTATAACATACCTCTTCAAAAAGCAGCAACGTTTTGGACTATTCTCCGACTTTGGTGGCCTTTGCTGCGAGTTTATCGATGATTAACGATCCAGGGACTGTTGCAACAAACTCTGCCGATAGTTGATGTCGAACCTAATTAAATACCACTGTCAGCCAAGATGATGCCGCGCAGACACACTTGTTGTGTTAATTCAACACCCTACCACTTCTGTAAAGATTTCCGTTACAAATTTTCACACCACACTACAATTTACACAAACAAAATAGAGAAATACGTAATAAATAAATCACAAAACATTATATTTTTCTCTTTTTGCACTATTTCTCTACATAAACAAATGTTGATAACAGTAACACTATCTGATGGTTTCTATGCGCTTCACCTGTACAAATGAGGTTTTGCTAACGCAACACAATGGAAAAATCAAACCCAACACAAATCACCACATTCTTTTGCACCCCGAACCCCACATAGTACCATTTTCTCAAGAAACCGGCTCGGAAAAGGAAACATAGATAGCGAGAGAGAGCGCGCGGACATGAACTAGAGGAAATAAAATATCTCAAGTTTCACATCCATTCGCTAGTTTCATCTCACCGTAATCGAAACGGAATATTTCGCATTCTTTACACCATTCCGTCTGACCCTTTGGAGCAACTCTCTACTCGAGCAATTCTGCTCTGGCGGACCCCAGGACTCAAGTGGAGTGCTGTTCCTATGCTGTACATACAATGCCGCAGTTCACGCACACCCTGTTTGATGCAATTGGTCGAAAATTGCGTTCCAAAAATTCGAATGCATGCTTCACCACGGTTAACTTTCCGTGCGTCCATATTTCCTCAAGTATCTGAAAGGTGGCTTGCCTGTCTCACGAACGATAAAATTAACCACTCGAAGGAAGGCCAACCTCTGTCCTGCACAGGGAAAGGGATAGGGGGGAGAGCATTTACGGCCAAGATAAACATAACCATCAAACGGGGCGAGGCAGTGGTCGTGAATGCTGTACGGGTTGGGGGTTCAAGATGGAAAGGTATAGCCTGTTATTAGCATGGGGAGCCTGCCGCCAAGAGCGCCATTGCTCGGTTGGAAGCCACACAAACCCGTCCCAAGACTGGGGACGAGGACACACAACACAGAGCCTCCAACGTATACGCGCACGCACCGCACAACAATAACACAAACACTCACACGCACGCAGACACCAACCCGTGTAACACACGATCTTCACCACGTTAGCTGCCAGTTTCTTTCCGCGGAAAGGGTTGGCCGGGCTGGCCGAGCAAACCAAAGCGAACCTACTGTTGTGAACGCAAACGCTACACTGGTTGCATGATCGCCAGTGTGAGCCCGCGGTTGATCGGTGAGCTCATACTTCAGCATGTGTACAGTGGTCTTCCATTGTAGCGCTACCCCTGTTGAGATGTTGGTTGATAGACTTTTTAGCGTTTTACTTGGCTGATTTATAATATTTTAATAAGTATATAATCACATATTGAACATTTACAACAAATTCATACCAAATTAAATTAAATGGGTGTTTGCATGAACATGTTACTTTCCATTGGAGGTTACTGTAGAATTGATCTTCACGTTAGTTGGTTGTACGCGTATTCGATTCGGTCGCTGATGGTTTCAATCCGAAGTTGATGATCGGTATCACACAAGATGATCATGCTAGAAACATTATAATTTGGTCAATATGTTTATTTAACAGTGAAATTGGTTTTCTAAAAATTTTTTAAACTATAATTGGATGCAACAAATGAATGTACCATGATAATCTGCAGAGTTATTTAAATGTTTCCAATTGCCGTTTCTGCAGTATAATGCATAGCATCGTTCCAAAAATGCTCTTGCTTTCGCAGAAATGAGCACTCGAGACTGGCAACATAACAAACGCCGGTCACGTTTCTGTGCCAAACATAAACAGTGCGTAACAGAGTGTACGAGATCGAACCGAAATGCAGTTCAATCCATGCCACCCTCTATCACACCGATCGCAGTCGATCAGTAATAACTGATCGTCGAAAATAAAACAAAAATGTTACAAACGAAACTAAAACCATTATTGAAATGGAAATGGAATGGTGGAATTTCCCGCATAGCCGCAGAGCGGTTGTTACTCCTACGGTGCCGCTACGAACGAGACTGTCCTCCATCTCGAGAGCGTTGCTTTCATTGGCATCATTGCTTCAAATTTAGGTGAACAGTAGAAACCATTGATGTGTCTTTTCTCTGCTCGGATGGAAACATCGAAGGAATAGTTACAACTATGGCTCTAAACGCAAGGAACAGGTTTCCCGATAGTGTCCATTAGCGGACAAAGGTACATTATAACTATCCATCGTACCACCAAACATGTGGTCAGTTCGGTCTATGATGCCAGACCTACGGTAGGACTGCTCTCTGGACATGGGGTAATTTTCTCTATCCCGCGGAATTTGTTACCCCATTCCGAAGGCGCATGGGGAACCACCTTCTGGATGTAGGTTACGAGCAACCATCAATCCGTGCAGAATCGACCGTAATGAGTTTCCGTGAACCTGGTCCCTTTGTGGTACAACCGCTGTGATAATTACGAACCGTTGATCTTGCCAAAGATTATCCGCATTCTGGCAGCTAATCTTCGTGTTCGTATGTACTATGTCCGACGATGTCTTTCCGGATAGACGCTTCTCTGACAAAACAACCCAAAAAGCGTGTGATTGACAAGAAACGGGAGATAACGTTGCTTCATTTTGATCTGAATTCTTTCTACTCGCTTCCGAATGTTATCACCGGTCGATGGATGGAGTCGGAAATTCGTTAGTTTTTAATCTCGTCCCATTGCCTTCACTGTCTTTGAGAGTGGTTTGTTCGAAAGTTGAAGATCAAGCGGAAAACAAGATGCTGACATCGTTGGGCTTGCTTTTAATGTTTGTGCTGTTGTTAATTGTTTTAAACGGTATTTATCGATCATTCAATTGAAAGTGTTTTGATTAATAGTTTACTGAAGTATTACACGTTTTGTAGAATTGCAACCGACCGTTCGTAGCCCGATCTTCTATAATCCATTGGCGTTCAACTATACGGAAGACAGTTCTGTCTGGTATTGTGACGATTTGTTCTTCAATGTTTTGAAACATCACATGCGTAGTTATCACGACGCTGAGGAATCTGAAAATCTTAAAAATCTACTAAACTTAAGTTTCAACGAGCCGGCCAACATTAGTTTCCATCTGTTCACTCGACAAAATCCTTCCATTAGCCAACGGTTAGTACCGACGATGGAGTCGGTGAATGGTTCCTTTTTTAACGCGTCCCGACCAACGCGTGTGATCGTGCATGGATTGTGCAACTGCCAACACTCCGAGTTTTGCCAAAGTGTCAAAGATGCTCTGCTGCATGCGAATGATCTCAACATTATTTCCATCGATTGGAGTGATACGGTTGGTTTGTTGGATTACATTCTGCTAAGACTGAGGCTAGACCAAGTTGCTGTATCGCTGGCGAACTTCATGGACTTTCTGCACAACTCGACAGACCTTGACTTACGCGAGGTGCATCTGATCGGTCACAGTCTGGGAGCGCATCTTGCCGGGTTGAGCGGGAAACGAGTTACCACCGGGCGTGTAGGAGCCATCGTTGGCCTCGATCCGGCGGGACCGCTGTTTTCCAGCAAGGATCCCACAACACGGTTGGACAGCACGGATGCGGAATACGTGGAAGTTATTCACACCAATGGTGGTACCCTGGGAATGTACGATCCGATTGGTACAGCCGATTTCTATCCGAACGGAGGAAAACGTCAGCCGGGATGCTTGCCATGGTTTTTTGGAAGTAAGTATTAAGTAAGGCCGCTACTAGCAGAAAGGACAAATGTATCAACGATGTTTTCTTCTTTCAGTGTCCTGTTCCCATGGTCGAGCGTGGGAGTTGTACGAAGTATCGGTTTATTTAAATTTTGGTTTTAAAGCCGTTCCTTGTGATAGCATCAAACAAATGGAAGGTAGGATGTGCCGAATCGATCTCCCAACAGTGAATATGGGTGGTGAGCCAGTGAATGCAACAAAATCTGGCCTTTACGTCCTTCCGACCAGCAATCGGTTCCCGTACGCTATGGGATAAAGTTCATAAAGAACGTAAGTGAGAAAACCTGCCCTCGTCGAAGAAAAAATAACGAATGTTTTACGATTTGAGAAAACCCAGTTTCGAAATAGATTCCACTGCAATAATGATTTGGCAACACTGCCATAACAGCGAAGAAAATCCCCGATTCTCAAACGTCACCATGCAAGATCCCATGCCACGCACACTGTGCTGTCACGAACTGTCATTCCTCAACAAAAACTTTTGCCTACAATTCAACAAAGCCCGAGAATTGTGAATTTTTCCCGTGAAAAAGTGTAACTAATCTGTTGCATTTCGGTGAAATTCGCTAGCGTACCGCTGCAGCATCCGCGGACACTGTTGTTGCATCCGTTAAGCATGGCTTGCACCCTGTGGAATGTTGCGTTGTATTGTGGTTTATAGTGGAAGTGATCTGGTGGTAGAAGATGCCTGACGTCACGCACAGGTCGACGACGACGACGACGGCAGTGCTGTTCTTCGGAAGGTGTGTATCTGCGTGCCATAGTATTCGTTACCTCCGTGCCACAGTTCCGGGCGGGCGTAAATTTCCAGCCCCGGAACCTGTGCGTTATTCTACGTGACACGACAGACACAGGAAACTTTTGTTTTCCTGGCTTCATGGTTCTTCTTCTTCGTGTTATTTGTGTGTAATTTTCGAGCTGTCACTCCTGCGCCTGCACGACGGCAATCATGATGGTGGACGCTACAAAATATCGATAAATAAAGAAAACCCCCTCTGCATACGACAACACCATCATGGGTTAGGGGGGTGGAGGGTGGTGAAAGAGAAAATAACAAAAGTGCATCTGCAACGCCTCTGCCGTGCCGTTTTCTTCCGATTTCGCTATTTAGAATGAATCTTACGATCCACCGGATCGGTACCGAGTGCAAAAGTTGAATTTCCTGTTCTGGTATAATGCAAATAAACGCTAGAGGCCACAGATTTCTCCCTGCAGTGTGTCTCCATGGGACAGGGAAGCGGTATCGTGGCAGCTCATCGGAGCATCACCATTCGCCCTCATGCAGAGACATCTAAACGCACGTTTTCGACACAGACGAGACACCGTTTATGTTTTTTTTTTTTTTCCAATGCCTGACCGATACCGGGGACCGTTAGCTTCCGCGGTCCGAAGCAACTAGAGCACTTCCTACGGGTACCGATTAGCATTCCGGTTTTGCATAACCCCGACGGAGTATGGCAATGAGATCGGTTGTAATCATCACCTGATTGTCGGCTATTGCACGGGACCTGTGGTGGCTAATCGCTAACCTAATGGTGTACGAGGGAACCGGATGATCCACTTGTGGATTCACAATGTTTCAATGGCCGCTCTCCTTGTGAATTGACATCGCATTTGGCTTTGAAACCTCTCGTAGAACTAACGTTTACGTCCATCTGAATGAAACTAATTGCCTTTTTTCCATTCTAATTTTCAGATATGCGCTTCGAAAGTGTTGCGTTTAAAGTCGCCCAAATTTAGCATAACCGTCAACTCACGTGAAACAAGTGCAACAAGAACTCAAGCTTCAAAACAAAATCAGATTTTGTTTACGAAAGTGTCGTACAAGTGAGTGGAAATAAGTTAGTTGCTAAATCCGGGACAGGTATAAAATCGTAGTGAAAAGGGTGTTCTTCGTGGGGACAGTATACCGGAATCGTAATGGATGACAAAAACTCAACCGGAAGTGGCGGAGGAGGTGGTGGCAGCAGTACAGGCGGTGGAAGTGGCGGAGGTGGCGGTGAAACGAAAGTAATCTATCACATCGACGATGAAACGACGCCGTACCTAGTGAAGATACCGTTACCGGCGCCACAGGTGACACTTAAAGACTTCAAGCTGGTACTGAACAAGCAGAACATCAACTACAAATACTTCTTCAAATCGATGGATGCGGACTTTGGTGTGGTGAAGGAGGAGATCGCGGACGACTCCACGATACTGCCGTGCTTCAACGGGAAGGTCGTGTCGTGGTTGGTTACGGCGGACGGTTCCAACCAGTCCGACTGTTCCGAGCTGCAGCCGACGGAGATGATCGATGGGCGGCCAACGTTGGCGCAGCTCCGCAGTATGAACAAACCGACGATGAACAATATGATGAATATGCCAATGAATCCGCTCACCTACCAGTCGGCATCGGTTGTATCGAGTGATCTGGATTCGACCAGCCTCTTCGAAACGGAAAGCGAAATTACGCTCGATCGCGACATGACGGAGTGCAGCAGCGTGCAGCGGTTGCAGGTACGCAAGAAGCCCCAGCGGCGTAAAAAACGCGCCCCATCGATGTCACGCACTTCGTCCTACAGCTCGATCACCGATTCGACGATGTCGCTAAACATTATCACGGTGCAGATTAACATGGACACAGTGAACTTCCTAGGCATCTCGATCGTGGGCCAGTCGAACCGGGGCGGCGATGGTGGCATCTACGTCGGTAGCATAATGAAGGGTGGTGCGGTCGCACTGGACGGACGGATCGAACCGGGTGACATGATACTGCAGGTGAACGACGTAAACTTTGAGAACATGACCAACGACGAAGCCGTCCGGGTTTTGCGCGAAGTGGTGCAAAAGCCGGGCCCAATCAAGCTAGTGGTGGCCAAATGCTGGGACCCGAACCCGAAGGGATACTTTACGATTCCGCGCACCGAACCGGTTCGACCGATTGATCCGGGTGCGTGGGTTGCCCACACGGCTGCGCTACGTTCGCAGGACACGATCAATACCGATCTGCCGGAATCGGTGCTCGAACGCCTGCATGCCGACATGGACATGAAAGATATTGTACGTGCAATGACGAAACCCGACAGTGGGCTTGAGATACGTGATCGTATGTGGTTGAAGATCACCATCCCGAATGCATTTATCGGCGCGGACGTGGTCAACTGGATACTGGAACACGTGGACGGAATCGGCGATCGTAGGGAGGCACGCAAGTACGTCTCGGTGATGTTAAGGCGCGGCTACATCAAGCACACCGTCAACAAGCTAACGTTCTCGGAGCAATGCTACTACGTCGTTGGCAATGGTATCCGGCAGGACATCTCGAACATGTCGCTCGAGGACACGGAAAGCATGCTGAGCGACATCGCGCCACTGCCGAATCCGCCAATCTACATGACGTACTCCGGCAACTATAACCCGTCGCATGGCTATCAACCGATCCAGTACGGGTGCACCGGGGAACGGCATCCGTCGTCGGGATCGAGCAGCTCTGATATCCTCACGAGCAAGGACACGTCGGCGTCGCAGAGTGACCTTGCAGCCGTCATACAGCAGACCAACCAGATGACGATTGCGAACGCATCGAACAAATCTTCCGGATCCTCGAACCGCGGTAATGAGCAAGACATTTCAGGTACTTCATTTTTACGATCCATTTTCCATCCACCACCCTTCACGTGCTTCACGACACTTTTCCTGGTTAAAAGGCGAAATAGAGTCCTCATTCATTCATTGATGGTCAATGAACGCTTGAAACGATCAGGGGTAGACACTATACACTTGAGTTTTATTAGTTATTAATATTAAAAATAATAATTTTTAAAAGTCTGTTTGGAGAAAAGTCCTTTGTCCTTTTGAGGATCAACTAGGAACCTAATATCTGGAGCATTTATTTGAATAGACAAACTCATATAAAAAATTGAAAAATTCCTTTCATCAGTTTGAGCTGGCTTGTTTGGAAGAGTATGGAATGATTCTATTGATGGCTAGCTTTCGAGCTTTGCCTAATTCTAAACAATTGAATCTTTAAAAAAATATCATTTTTGAAGTCTGACCACAGTGTACAAAATAATATGTAGGATCACTTTCCACAGTCTAACCCAGTCTAAACCTTGTTTCAATAGTTGTTTCGCGAATATTTTTCAATTATTTTTAGTTTTGGTCAGTCGAAAAGTTCATGATGAATGTTTTCTACAGAACTCTAATACGTTTGCAACATTGAGAGAATTAGAGGTTTACAATTCCTCGCTGACAAAAATCCTTTTGCTTTCTTCGTAATAACAGAATAAATCACAAGAAAAAAAAACAATCTGCAAATTCAATTTCCAATCCTGCTGTTGTTCTAACGCTATTTAAACATTCGATCGCTGTTCGCCAACAACACCAAATTTGGAATTGCTGTAAAAATGATAGGAAGATTATGTCAAACAATGTATTTGTCTGATAAATGCACAATTTAGTTATTTACAAGCAAAAACAATAGAGTGAATGTATTTCAAGGAACAAACATTGAATGAAACGCATTTTAGTTTCATGCTTTATTATTTCATCAAGTCACTGCACTTTGTGAGTTACAATTAAATTTAGTCAAAGTATGTTTTGGGGCAGATCTGGCGCTGGACTCACTCGGCAGGACCGGGGCTCGAATCCCATTCGTGTCGTTCCTCCGTAAGCAGGACTGATTATCCTGTTGCGGCTAATACATGTCATGGGAGTCATAACTAACATGCCAAGACCTCTCGAGGTTGTGTTGACATCTTTTTATCTTATGTTATTTCTGTACTATTTCTGGGCTGTACTTTATCGTCTGGTCCCTTTCGAGAAATCGGTGCCGACCCAGCTCTAAACAGTGCCTAAAGACCGTTGATAATTTTTTAACACATCAGATATCAACCACGCCTTCATACCGATCCAGAGGATAACGCGGCCGGTCCTTACGCGGCAGGGAGCATTCCTCCTGTTCCTCCGTAGTGATGATTGTCCATGTATTTATTTTCGATTTGAAAAGCAATTGATTAAAATATACGTTCGAGCTGTCCAGTCTTTTATGGTCCAACTCTACCAAAAATTAACACTCACGAATTGAACGATGGAATGCGGACTCTATTCTACCTTTTTACCCTGTTCCTTTATCTTGTGTCGCACTGCAAAACACTGCTACACTTTACATATGATTTGGGTGAAAGCAATAAGGCAACACAAAAATCTACACATTTCTCTGGATTCTACATGTAGTAGCACAATAGTAGTTTTTCGTTATAGTTATTTATTTTCGTTACAAAAGGATATTTTTAAAGCCTACCTTACTATCTACATTGGATCATATACTTTTTACACGGTTTATTTTTTTCATATGCTTTTTGTTTTTATTCCGTTTTAAGTTTTTCCCCTTTCTTATCACTCTTCAGCTACACTTCGTTTCGGTGGAGGAAAAAGCAGCGGAGGTAGTGTTAGATCATTTTTACTGCTGAAGTATTTTGGTTGTTTTGTAGCGTTAGATAGTGTTCGTGATTTGCCAAGCTACAAATACTAACATTTTTGTTGTTGTAGTTTTTGTAATGAATTACTTAATGCAATACTAAAATATTACCAATTGGTGACTCTATTTATTTTTATTCATCAATGACGGCCTATTAATATAATTAATATAACTATTATCTTAAATCTAAACTTAATGTAATATGCATTTCACATTGGTTGGGAGACATTTCCTTCTCCAAACTGTGAAAGGGCACCTTATCCCGGGTGTACTCGGTTGTGGTGACTCTATTTAACTTCTTATAATTTCTGAGTATGTAATAGTTTTTTCAAATTTATCTTTTTATAATTGAACCTAGAGTTGAACTTTCGCGTAATCTTTCATTTTTTATGGAACAAGATCCAATTAGATTAAAATGTAAATTGTAAAATTACATTGATCGTAAATTGATTGAGCATGCTTCTTATTGGTTTTCTTCTTTTATGAATGTACTACCGTACTTCCAACATAGTTTTATTTATTTCTCATAATCGTTTCTCTTTTTTGCTGATTTCTTACTTAATCTACATTGCATAACCTTTCATTAAACAAATCGCTATAGCACCTTTCACATACCTTTACAACCCACGTCCTCCTGCATCTTGCATCGTTCGCACACTCATGTTTCGGGCAATCTGAGAGTCCTATACCATTATCAGCCAGCATTACACGAATTTTCTTTGTTAATTTTTTACTTTCAGTTTTGAGCTATTTATGATTTGCTTTCATTTCGATTCTTTTTCAAATAATTTAACAAAACCGAAACAAAACAAAAAATGAACGGAATACACGAATGTCCCCCCAACACCATCTTCACCACCAACTACCACAACAACAACAACTGCAACAACACTTTGCAAACAACAAACAATGCAAACATTTTCATCATCCACCACCACCACCTTCACCAACAAACAAACAAAACTCGACACCCACCAAATCCCGCACCACCGATTGTGTAAATGATATAAACTATTGTGAATGATTGGAAATGAAATGCATTTATCTCCTACCTTTTGTCGCCGCCGCAACGCCGCGCCTATCATCCTATTTGTTTTTTTTTACAAAATCCGTTTACTCCAACCTGAACCAACCTCGTTTTCTCGTTCTACCATCGCATCCGTGTTCCGTTCCGTTTGTGGTGCGGCATTCCTTTCGGTGTGGGACACCGCATGGCACCGACAGACTTTAAGACAACGAGAGTAGGCAGCGGCGGTGGTGGCATCGGTGGCAAGCTGATCAACACGAACGATGACGAGGGTTATGAGGACAGCATCTACTTCCAGCATCAACCGATGCAACCGACACTGCAGCATCAGCAGCAGCAGCAGCAGCAGCAACATCAACTACAGCATCAGCAATCGTTCGGCAGGAATGGCACTGGAAGGAAGGAACCGGGACACATCTACAACAATCAGTAGGACCAGTAAGGCGGCGGTCGCTGATGGTAAAAGGAGGGATATCGTCTTGCCGTGGGTGCGTGTGAGTGTATGTTGGATGGTAAGATGTATGGTTTGTTTCGCCGGTCGGTCGATTTCCGGTGTGAAATAGTAATAGCCAAAACGTAAGAACCTCACACATAACCGACAGAAACACACTCACACACAGCAGCAGCAGCAGCATTAGGGAGTGATTTTTAGGACGAAAAGATCCTTATCCCACAGTTTTAGAGTAAAGAAAAAAAAGCATCTTCGTGAGAAGTAAATTGTGTCGTGCAATCCCGTAAACGGACGGCGACATTCGTCGACCTGGCCGCAGGTGTGTGCGGCACGGGGTGAGCACTCACCGTATTGAAACTATATTGGAAAAGCAGGGAAAACACTGAGTATAAGTTAGAAAACAAAAGGGAAATTGCTAAACTAACTCTGGGACAGACGACGAGAGTGCGGAGCAGCACGATAATGTGTGGCAGACGATAGCATGATAGCTGCTAAAACTAAGCTAAGCGTGAGGAGGAAGCAAAGGGAGCAACACGCTCGTAGGCTAGTCGGAAGCAACAGAGGACGAGAAATGCATCCTTACCGACGATGCTAGACGATGTCCTTTAAAAAAGTGTTGCAGTCGAATGAGCGATGCACAGCGGTGTGAGACCACCGAACATTGACAATGTTCGACACGGGAAGCAGGGATTGGATAGAAGCTACTAATAGTAGAGCATTTTCGTAAAGAAAACCTGATTTTTTTTCTTCTCCTCGTTTCATTGTAATTCCTCTGACACAGATATTTGTTGTTTTACCTTTGCCGACTGATGCCAACGTTTTCGTACAAGGCTTTCCTGAATTAATTTTTCCCCTAAATGGTTGTCGTTTTGCACCATCATCTTAACTTCCATTGGTGTGGAGTGTGTTTTCCCCGCTTTTGTTTTCGTGTCCTTTCCTTTCGTTTCTTTTGCTGTATGTTGATTGAGATTTTATTTGTTGTTTGTAACGTCTTCTTTACACCGCAAAACGAATATCTTACGTTCGCTTCCGAAACCATTGTAAATGTGTTTATTATTACAAATATTATTAATAGTTTTATTATGATTATATTGCGAATATCAATTATTTTACAAAGGTAAAAATATATATACATATTTTACAAAATGGAAAAAAACACGTTAGAGTATTTATACCGGAACTGATGCTAAGCTATATATTCGAGACGTAAACGGTGGGAATTTAATCTTAAACGAAAGCGGTGAAAAATGATATACAGTTAGTATGAGTGAAATAAGGAAAAGAAACAGAAAAACAAAACACAAACTATAAGTTTAAGCAAATTATACGAACTGCTTGAGAGGAAGTTAGCTGAAGCTAAAAACGAACCTAAAACTGAATACACAATTAAACACTAAATTTAAAACAACTCACTTGTACACATGCATACATCATCGGGCAGTCTTGGTATTGTGAAGCACCTACTCGTCGGTGCACTTGCATCACTATCGGAAAAAGTCAGTGTTTGTTGTAGAGTAATTATTTCAGCTGAACAATCCACATCTATGCACGAAAAATGCGGTCGGAAGTTACATTTCAGGGGTTTTGTTTTATTTGGTTAACACTGCATACAAACAGGCAATTGCATTTAATTTTCATCCAGCAAGTGTTATGTTACTTTAAAATCCAGGGGAATGATTAGCAGCACTAGGCCTGGGGTTATGAGGAATTAATTTTGTTTTGTGTATCACGATGATTGCTAAAAACATGTGGCCAAAAATTTCTACATATACGTAATTCCTCGCAACCGTCACCGTTGATGCGGATGCGCATACCTTGGCCGTGCCACTGGTGGAACTTTGCATAAATTGGAAAAAAACAGTGCTGGATGGGTCTTACGGATTCCGATTATATACGAATTTACTATATGGAGCGTTAGTGTAGCGAGTGTTGATGGACTACAAAGAACAAAATACGACATGTGACCATAGGGACGAACTAGCGAAGGCAAATTAATGGAAAATAAATGTGAGTACGAATGAGCAAAAAACGCACGTGCATGTGTGGCAACGGGATGAACATGAAAGGGTCCTAAGAAGATAATAGTGTGCAGCAGAGTAGAAATGAATGCCGGACGATGCAGGAAGAATATTGGAAAGTAATAAATTGAATGAAATAATTGAACTTGTAACACAGCATGAAAGTTCATATCAAAAATACAGCCGAAAGAATAAACCGTACAATTAACGTTATTTGTTTGGTAAGCTATTTCTTTTTAATTTTTTCTGATTCACCGCATAAGTATGATGCTTTTAATTCGTATTCGCAAATTAGATGTTCTGTTTATTCGGGCTCTTTAATTTGCATACTACCCAAGCCAGCAAAACCATCCCGTTAATAGCGCTACTGTACTATAGATGGCGCTCATTGCATTCATTTGATTGGACAAAGACGCAAACCGGCAGACGACTAGAATTTGTTATTTGGGAACTTCCGTTCGTGCCTTTTTCAATGTTGACAGTTGCACAACATAGCTACAAAATAGTTTTTATACATCCAAAACCACGCTTTTGACCGCCAAAAACACCAGTTTTTAGTACCGTTGCATTATAGCGGGCTTTTCTATGTTTACGTCGCATAATTTGCTATGAAAAAAAAGCAAATTTCCCTTGAACGACTAGGTCAGCTACTGTCAATTGTCATGATTGTGTTCGCCAGAAGCAGAACAGGGGCCAGCCTTTGGGGTTTTCTGTCACTGGAACTGTCATGAAGGGTTTTGTTTGTGTTGTGTGCGCGACTGTGTGTGTGTGTTCGATTTTGTTGGGTTGTCGCAAGGACGAAACAGCTCGCTCCTCCGATTTTCCGAAATTGTGGTGCAACGAACGATCCGGAGTGTCCGCGACCGGTCGCAAAGGACGCCGGAAGTGTCCGGCGATCGTACGGCGCCGAAGTACGATCGTCCCAAGCGCAAGTGGGTAGTTTAAGTGAAAAACAAATTTTCTTCTGTCCCGAATAAGGGGCGCATCCCGCGGTAGGGCTTTGCCGTAGGACAGAACGAGAGCGTGCCTCTTTGTGTGCTGCTTTCTCGTTCGCTCTTGCGCACGCGCACGCTCTGTGTGTGTAGTGTTCGAAGCCGAGCAGGGGAAAAGTTGCATCAAAGCAAGCAGAGTGGTAGAGCGAGTGCGTGTTTAGGGTGCCTGCCGAACGGGTGTTTAGCGGGAGGCTGTGGGAAGTGTATAGTCACCTCCCGCATCTCATCCGTGGCTTTGATTGTGCGCTGCGGTTGTCGCGCTGTGTGTGCGTGTGTGTGTGTGTATGTCATGGCGCGTCTCGTATCATCCGCGTACGCGAACGAAAAGCTGATTCAGGGTGGCTGGTATGATCGGAAGAGAGGAGATATAAAATAAACATCTCCATTGACGCGAAGTGACAGCGCGGTTGCTGCGTTGGTGTGCAGCGACAACGGTGCTGCAGGAAGAAGTATGCCGAAAGAAAAGTCATGCCCCAACCAATGATGACAACGAAACCGAGTGGCACAGGAAAGCAGGAAACGAAATACTAACCGCGGAAAAGTGTCATTTCCATGGATAAAGAGCAGTGAGCGAAGCGGTACCGCTTACACTACAATCAAAGTCGAACATCTCCGCGCGAGATACAACGAAAACATTAACGAAGTTGTGTTGAGCTGTAAAAAGTGTAGAAAATCATTGCAAATACAGCTGCAGAATACGAATTGCACTATTCGGTACCGACGACGGTGCACATTTGCATCTGTTTGTGCAGTGTCCAAGTGAAGTTGTGTGTGACAAAGGAAAACAAAACGGGCCCCTGCCGATTGAAACCCCAACAAATCTGAATCCGCTTATGAGTGGTTTTCGTCCGTGCGAAGTTTAGTGCGAGCGGGCAATACATTCTCGTTCACGTTTCTGTTTTCGGCATTTCCAAGTCCAATTGTTGCTGTTTCCTGTGCGCGTGCATCGTGTGCGTTTGTGTGTGAGTGTGTTGTTGTTCGTGCGTCTGCTTGTTTTTCTTGTGGGGTTTTCCTGCCTTTGCACAAGATCGTCATCGCCATAGTAGCCTACTGCGAGGAAAACGAAGGGAGTTGGCACTCTCACCACAAATCATCATCTCGGAAACCCGCGCGAGAAAGATGGCGCCACATCATGGAATGTAATCTGTTGGTTTCGCGGCTTAAACGAATCATACGCTTAGCACCGAACGCTCTGAAACGGATTAATTCTACTTAGCTCTTCGCATTCCCTCTTCTTCGGTGGAAGGTAAGCCAACATGAACCACTTGGAGCGATTTGCATGTTTCCTGTAGAACTCGATCGTTGGAAGCGGTTTACAAACTATCCCGTATAACAGGGGTGGAAGTCACTGCTAGCGGTAGGCATTATGCATTTTCCTCCCTTCTCCAAGACGCATATTGGCATCGGAATCATGAAGCATGAGATTAGGATTGTGTTTTTATTGTTGCAGTATGACGGCATTTCAAATCCCGTTGATAACATACCGAGGCGATGACATAAACATAAAAATATTGAATCATTTTTCCCATTCTAGTTAGAGCCCCATTTCAGTGGTCGGCAATGGTCGAGGCGCTTGCTAGGCTTACACGGTTAGGGATTATTATTGTGTAATCCCGTGTAATGACCAACACACGTTTTGTTTACAGTCCGCATGCTTGAATGAACCCGATCTTTAACTGCATTTGTTCAAAGTTTGCTGATATCAAGAGAGAATTATTCTCAAGAATTCATACCTCATTTCCATACAAAAGCACAACATGTTTTTATTACACTGAAGTCAAATAATGCATTGTTATGATAAAAATATTAATTGATTATAAACAATTTTTTTCATTTGCTTCATAAAATTTTACATCGCCGAATACATTAGTCAAGAAATTTTTTGATTCCATCGCTTCCTCGCAGGTATTGGGAGAGATGAGTGAAGCCAAAGGGGGCCGAAAGTATCTTTAAAAAAACTAAACAACAACTTCCAGGTATAGACGATCTTCAAAAAAAGAATTCAAATAATTTCCTTACTTTGGACCATTGACATTCTTGAGTCTCTTGCTACTTGGTGTAGCAACCTATTCGGCCATACAATAACTGGACTTATTGATACTAACCTCGTTGGATAGTTAGTCTCCACTAGGGAAAACGGTCCATTTAGGACTTACCATTTGATGACCGGCGCCGCTTTCACCTCGATCATCTGATCAATCCCTTCGGCCCTCCCCTCGAATAGAGGGAAACTCTTATGTACTCTTACTTAATCTCAATTATTTAATAAGCAACGTCATCCTGCCAAATCTTCTTCTTCTTATTTGGCCTGCTCTGTACCTGGTCGCCAATCTGTTTCCAGGAAACTCGATCTAGGGCTGCGTTCCTCCAACCACGGCTGCATCCG
>KB663622.1:4015173-4028101 GCA_000349025.1 Anopheles minimus | reverse complement strand
GGCAAAAAAGTGCCGATCCTTTTATTCGCCGTTCCGTTCCGATCCTTTTTTCAAAATAGTTCCGTTCCGATACCTTCGTTCCGTTCCGTTCTTTTTCGAAAGGTTCCGACACTTTCGTTTCGTTCCGTTTTTTGTCGTACCGGTCCGACACTTTCGTTCCTTTCTGTTCTTCGCACCGATAAAATGATTTCATTGCTCACTGTTCCGAATGGTTCGCCATTCTCTTGCTCTGGCTTTTCTTACTTTATATTTAGTAATTGCCGTGCGTGTCAAAAATAATTTAGCATTGACTACCACGAATTTTGTTTTGTTTTTTTGTGTGATTTATTTTTTTGTGTTTTATCCAATACTTGGAATTTTTAATTGTTCTTTCAATATTTGTGTATTATCACATTGAAATATTTATTGAAATGAAAGTAAAACTAGACAAAATGATCCTTAAACATTTAATTGCAGTCTATGTAGTTTTTGTGTTGGACTGTAGAAACAAACTTGCGGACAATAGACAAGCACAACAACACGAGGAGAGTCATTGGAATTATGGGACCCTTTCCTTGATTAGATAAAATCCCGACCATGGCCTTAATTTTCGGGTGTGTTTCCTTTCATAAGCGATAGATTGAAGAAAGTAAAAAGGAGGAATAGAAGGCTGGTGCATACTGTGTGCGGGTGTGTGTTCGCCTCGTTAAACGGCCCACAGTGGATAGTAAAAAGGAGGAGGAGGAGAGAGCACGACATGAAACGTTCTCGAAGAGCACGAAGTTAAGCAGTTTTTTTCCCAATTGATGCAATCGACGTACTATCTATGTGCTTGGTGAGGGTTATGTTTGGAGATTTGGCCGCCGGCGACGATAGGCCGAGACGACGAGGTTCTTTTGGACCCCAGGTTCACGTTCCGTTCCTTTTCAAAAAAGAACTGGTTCCGTTCGGTTCCTTTTTTTCAGCGATATTCCCAACACTAGTACAATCACATTGTGTTGGTAAAATTTGAATCCACATCCTTGTATTCTGATCAATTGATTGTCTAATGTGGTCATCGCCTTTTAATTGGTAGTAAAGCTTTTTTATATTGTTGATTACAATTCCTTCAAATTGTATCATATCTTTCCGAACAGCTTGTAGGCTACCACCATAGCTTGTTCGTCATTAAATAAAACCAACAAAGAGCGTTAAAAAGCTTCGTTCGAAAAGCGGCCACGTCATTCCGGCAATTATGCTCGCGCGTTGTATGCATAGCCGTGTGAGAAGAAGGAAGAGGTACACCATCGGAAAGTGAGAAAAACACTGAGACGAGATAATTAAAGCTTTCCCAAAGCAGACAAATGGGAAGGCAAACAGCATACAGCTGGTCGCTATACCGGATGAGTGCGCCTGAACCAATCATACATTTGCATATATCGATAACTGACGGCATGCCAAGCCGTTCAAAGGCGATCTGCAGGAATCTGACCTTTTGTGTGTGTGTTTATATGTGTGTGAGAGAGAGAGAGAGGAAGAAAGCGGTGCCTACCGATTATGTGTGTACAAAATGCACAAAATTGAATAATTGCCGCTATCTGGTTTAATGATCTTGTTGCGGTTTTAATTATCGTCCCAGTCGGGTTCGTGCCGGTGGCTTATTGTAGCGGTCTATTGTTTGCTGTTATGTTTCGATCGCGGTTCGATCCGTGTGAAGCGGCTTCCTGGTAGTATCCACCAACCGAGATTCTAACGTTTAGCAATGGCGAGAACATATGATGCATTTTTTCACCTAGAACGGAAAGGAATGAGCCTCGACATTCACAATGTTATCCATTAAGCTAGCATTCATTATTATATTTTCACTATGAAACTTATTTCATTGTTTTTTTCAGTTTGTCCCATAAGAAGAAGCGAAAAAAAGAAACGAATGTATTTCGAAAAATAGAATAATTTAAATATTTAATCGTTGTCGACATCTACAGTTCCCAAGACACAATGTCAAAATGCTTGCTATATCTGACTAATTCTATTATACGCACATGTACACGATTGCCTTATGGTGTGGGTTATAATTTACGGCTGTGTTCTCACAGTCGTGTGTGGTGCTTGCCCTGCTTAAATTTAATTTTCCTAACCACACGTTGTACTTGTCACAGTACCGTCGAGCGAAGGTTTGCATACCGTGCATCAAAAATTAATCAGCCAAATTTTATCGCTACCTAATGGCTGTGATTTTTCGCCACCTTCTCATAAATCATTCATTAATCAAATTCCAAGGAAGCTCGTTCATCGTCACTTTCCGTGCCCCTTGAGTAATGAAGGATGGGCGTTTAATTGGAATGCTTATCAAGCAATGAAACTGATGTGAGGGACCCTTAGCAGTGGAACGTTGCGGTTCCCTTTGATAAGTTGATAAGATGGTTCAGACATCCTTCTTTCAGTGGTTGAGAACTTTTGCAAGATGATTTACGATCCTGCGGTTATGGCGCATATGCTTGCTTGTCGGCTTGGGAGAATGTAATATGGATCAACAAATTTTGATTGAAGTAATTGTGATTTGTGTTCGTTCTCAACTGCGATTTTCGAAAAATGTTTATTGTGTAGCAACGAAGAAAAAATACCATTTGTATGTATTTAACGTAATAACATATTGAGTAATTTATAATTGGTTCAACAAGTAGTAAAGTGTTTACAGATAATTGGTTGACTCTATTTTAATAATTTTATTTCATTTGTTTCTCTTTCTCTTCACTTAGAAATCCTTAGCATCACCAGGACCGAATTCATGCAAAACAAAACTTCGGGCTAAGAATTTTCACGATGAAGCCGAAGAAGCAACAGTCATCATCAGCGAACGAAAAAAAATCCTCCAGTGGTGGTGGATCAACAGGACCGAATGCACCTGTATCAGTTGGTGGAGCAGAAGCTAAATCAACATCTAATACATGTTCCTCCGGTTCAACAACGGCACCAGCAAAAAAACCGATCAAACGTTTGCAATCCAAAACCAAAGAAAGTACACCGAACGTAACGACAAGTTCGGGAGTAACAATTGCAAACACTTCGGCAGCTACTGGTGGTGGGAAAGCAACAGAAAAGTTACTCACTAATGTCCAACAAAGCGCAAACCAACAGCAATCGCTAACTAGCAAATCGAAATCTTCTGCTGCGAATATTGGAAAAACTAAAGCGACTGCAGCGTTGGCAAATGCATCTAAGGCTCTCTCCGTTGCTGGTTCAGCGGAATGCGCAAAAAATAGCATTAAAATTTCAGCAACAGAGTCTTCAACAAATACTAGTTCATCATGCCCAACAACCGGACCCGCGGTAGGAAAAACAGAAATATTAACAAATCCATCTGGAAAGGGCAATAAGCATACCGTTCCAGGGATTAAACCAGACTCGGTTAATCAACCTGCGTTACAGAACAGTACGGTCAAGGGAAATGCCAAGGACATCACGGAACGTCCCAAAAAACCGGTTAAGGAATCAGGAAGTGCTTCAAAGCGGTCAGCTGGTCAGACAGAAAAATCGGACTCTGGAAAACGAAAACAACCTAGCACAAATAGTAATCCATCCCCGGTTTGTAGTCCTGCAACTGGCATTCCTCTTACGTCATCTACCGTTGATTCAAAATTGCGTGAAAAGGAAAAGAAAATTCAGAAGGAGTTGAAGAATCTCGGTGTTCCAGATAAAACGATCAATCAGTCCATTGACGCCGCATATTTGTTGGAATCAGCAGTCGAATCCGTAGTCAACCCGTCGATCAGTGAAATGGTCAAAACAAAATCTCGGACCACTGTAGCCCAGGGCAAATACGGCGGTGGTGGAGACAATGCCGTTGGAAGTGGTGTTTTGGCAAGAAAATCATCCATAACATCGGAGGAAGGTGCGGATGGGGAGACAGAAAAATCAGCAAAAGAATCGACATCTGCCAACATTGGAAAGCTTAAGAAATCGGTAACGTTGAAGGCAGACCGCCAACCAGGAGAAGGTTCAAAGAAAATGAGTGGGAAGGGATCATCGGCAAAGGAAGTGGGTGAGAAATTCGGCTCAAAGGCGGGACGTAAGGATGATAAGACAACGCCGACCATGAGTACTTCGGGAGCTGTAAGTGGTGCTGCGGCGAAATCGTCCTCTACCAAAGCAACCGGACAGGGTGCGAAATCTAACAAAAAGACGAACAATTCATCTGGAACCACTGAGCCGAAGCAAAAGAAAACTGGCATCGCAGAACATGCATCGAAGGGCACTGAGCAGCAGAAAAAAGAGCCTGCACCCGAACTTCCAGTCGTCAAACAATCCACCGAACAGGAAGGCGCTATGACAATTGGTCGGGGTAGCTCGATTGAGCAGGAAGATCACGAGGAAAAGAATGAAGAGGTGCACATTAGAATAGACAGCATAGTGAAGGCACTGGAGCGTGAAGACATTGAAACACCCAGTGGCACAAAGAAAGAATCGGATGCGGAAGCAAGAAAAGAAGAATTAGCTGATGGGGCAATAGTCATTCCGCCGGTGGTTTCTATAGATTGTAAGGCTCCGATCGATGCGAAAACGAAAAAGCAACCGACGCCACGCAAGCCACCCGCCAAGAAGGAAGGCTCGGTGGCTGCTTCTAAGTCGAAGGTAAAAGAAACGAACGAAAAGAAAAAAGTCACCGTAGCGGATCAGGCCAGCAAGAAGGAGGTAAAGTTTGAGGAACAAACACCAGCGTCCCCAGCAAAACGAAAGTATGTAAAAAAGCCCAAATCAGGCACTGCGGAGGATACTGATGCCATTGGTGAAAAGTCGGCAAAAATGGCAAAATCGGTTACGACAAAGAAAACTTCTGTCGCAAGCAAAGTTAAACCAATAAATGCAAAGACGAATAGTAAGACCCAAATGGTAGCTCCAAAAGAAACGGATGATAGTACAACGCTAACCAATTCTTCAAAGGATGATAAAGCTGTTGACACTCCTGCAGCGCATCAGGAATTAGCAGCAAATACGATTAATGTTGTAGCCAGCCGTGACCGTTCCTCGACGGAAAATGATGATGATGTGCCGTTGCGACAGCTTCAACAAAAACAAACTCCTGGTCATTCCGGCACAGAAAGCACTGTGTTGGGCAAGGACAAACCGTCAAATACCACTGAGCCAACTACGCCACAACAACACATAAGTAGCGTTCAAGACAGAACGACAACGACAGAGAAAGAGAAAGAAGATTGTCCGGATGTTGGGTCTGAAATAAATGTTCCGTCAAGCGCTACCGGTCCTATTCTTGCAGGATTACTGAAAAATTCCGGGAAACAAGGAAAACGTTCTTACGTACGCAAAAATCCAACCAGTGGAGGAAGTGGTAAAAATTCTAAAGCAACAGCGGTCAGTAGTTCGTGCCCTGTGTCAACCACAGTAACCGAAGAATGTTCCTCGAAGGAACGCAAATTAGAGAAGAAGGATGTGTATGATTTCGATGATTCCGAGAGCGAAGTAGAAGCACCAGTCAAATCGGGC
Organism: Anopheles minimus; assembly: GCA_000349025.1. Lineage (NCBI taxonomy): Eukaryota > Metazoa > Arthropoda > Insecta > Diptera > Culicidae > Anopheles > Anopheles minimus. The sequence continues at coordinate 4,022,641 of KB663622.1, read as the reverse complement.
AAACCTAGTTTTAAACGGAAGTCCTCCGTGGACTTTAGTCAGTCGCGTGAGGACATTTCACGCGACGCTATAGAAGATTCACAATTGACGAAACAGAAAGTGGATGATGGAAAACAGGAGGAAACACCAACTGTCAACGATGCTGACAGTGTTGGTGATAAGGAAAAATGCAATGATGAGGACGAAACGGCAAAACGAACTGTTCCATTAAAGAAGCAGAAGCGACGGATAGAAGCAGCATTGTCAGAATCGATGAGTTTATCGAAAAAAGAGCAAACAGAGGACAAATCTTCCGATTCGGAAGAGGAACAAAACGATGACGGTGATCCTGATGCGCCGGAAATGAAGGCGAAAAAGAAAGTAGTTGCGTCTTTGAAAAAGCTCAAACAGGAAGCGAAGGAAGATTCACATTCCTCAGCAGATGAGGCGGACGACGACGATGAGGGGGGTGCAGATGAAGATGAGAATAACGATAGCGGCGATTCTGATGGTTGTTCGTCCTCCGATACAGTAAGGACACGCATCGCGAAGAAGCGCCAGTCGGCAAAGAAGCGAAACGTAAAGCTGTATGGTTTTTGGTCCGGTCCGAAACGGCACCGTGTTGCGTCGCTGAACGCATTGGCAAAGGTGCACTGCCTGTACGAGAATGAGATGCGCGGCGCACTTGAAGCTAGCCTGATGAGCCAGTCGAGCGGGTCGCGTGTCATCCGCACGATCACTAAGGATGGCGAGCGCATTAAAAAGGAACGTATCTGTCCGGAGGAGGAAAGTGCTGGCGAGGAGAGTCGCTCTGGGGAGACGATGTGCGGAGAAATGCCAGAACAAGGTAAAGGTAAAGAGCCAGAGCAAGCCAAAAGCAAGGAATTGGAGCGGAAGGAGAACGATAAGAAACGTGAGGAAAAGAAGGAAAGTATGAAACAGGAACGGAAAGACGGACCATCTTCCCAGCAGCAAAAGCAAACGGACGCTGTAGTTCGCGAGGAGGTAAAACCGAAGGTCAAAGAGGAAGCACCCAAAAAGGACAGCGATCAAGATAGTGCGGAATCGAGTGAGGAGGAACCGGTTGTTATGAGGTAAGCGATTGCGTGCCGATGGAGTTGTATCGTTCGAGTCGAAGAGAAGTAGAAGCTTGACTGTTTGCTAAGTATCGTCAAAGATTACTATCGGTGTTCGGGGCAATCCCTCGGGCTTCTGCTTCTGTCACTCTGCATCGGTAACTTGTTGTATCTCACAGCAGGTGGAGCAAATTGTTCCTAATTTCAGTGCGGTGTTGCAGCCAGTTTTGGAAGATTTCCGGTGAAGAAAAAGAGGTGTATTTTATTTATTTTTTGTTATACTTTCCCAGAAACCTTCGCTATGTACCAGGACTTCGTGGGGCTGGCAAACATTGGGATCCCGATGCCTCCAGTTTGGAGTCTGAGATCGAACAATTGCCTGACAGTGACGAAACGTATGCTCAGGTTAGTGTGCTGGTAAATCGCGGAACGTAAAGATTTATGTATTGATGTACTATTATGAATCATTTCATTGTTTAGGGTAAAGATACTGATCCCACTCGGAAACGCAAGGTAAAGAAAAAGGTGGTGCGGAAGAGCAAAGCAAAACCGGCATCAGTCCAGACTAAATCCGAAAAACCCGATAAGGACAAAGAGAAGGCGGAGAAGGTGTCCGAAAAGACGGAAAAACCCCCTAAACCGCCAGTGAAGAAGATTAAGAAGGAGCTGAAAGCCTTGATGACGGATAACGAGCGGCAAGACGACGGTACAGTCAGCTCGTCCTCAACAGGCTCAGAGAAAGTGGAGAGCGCCAAAGCTAAACCAGAGGAAGGAGTCAAAAAGCGGAAGCGCGAACCAAAGTGCGAAAAGGTAGAGCCGGGTGGTGATTACAAGGAATATATTGGTAAGAAGCGCATGGCGAGTCTTAACGCAACTGCAATGCTAGCTGCTACCTATGAAGTACAGCGCGTTCTGTACCGCAACACCGACTCTAGTGATTCAGAATGTTCTGCGGAAAAGATGCCGAAAACGAAAAAAGGCGCGAAGGATTCTAGAGACCAAAAAGAGACTGCGTCAAAGGAGCTTGTAAATAAGGGAGATAGCAAAGAGAAGAAGGACCCGGCTAGTGAGAAGGAGGCACGAGATTCACATGCCGGTCAACATGCATCAGGGACGTCCTCGGATAGCAAACATCCCAATGTGACAGCTTCAATGGAACCCACTAGCTCCAATCCACCTGCAGCGTTAAGTGCTGCTGGAGGGATCACCGTAGCACAGCAGGAAACGTTGACTAAGAAAAAGAAGGTGGTCATTAAGACGGAACCAATGCGCGATCGTAAGGACGATCCGATGGAGGTGAAGCGTGAAATAGAAGAGGTAAGTAGTAATAAGTCATTTAAACGATGTGATAGGATTGCAATGGGGAGAATAGTATCATCGTAGTTGAACAATTAGTTCGCGTATCTCTACCAAATTGAAGAACCTGTCATGGCTCTAACGTGTTTTGTTCGGAATGCTTAATTTTTACAGCCACGTCCTGTGTCGAGCAATTTAGTTATCGCACAGGACACGGAAGTCACGATTACCGGTGTGTACGTGAATGCTTCGTTGGGAGCCAATCAGGAGGCATACTGTAAAATGCAGTACCGAGTGCAGCAGAGCGTCACCGAGGAGCGGTTGGTACGACCGGGAGATGCACCACCCAAATCGTACACTCCCCTATCTGCCCTCTCCAGCATGCGACCACCGAATGATCAGAGTAAGTATGGGAAAATGTGAATATGTATGTAATGCAATCATAAAATGGCCATACTGTTGAAACGGTAAAAAAAAGCTTAGATCAATTTCAGATTACAAGAAAACACAAGAATCAATTTCAAATGTAAATGAATCTCACATGTCTTGCTTACTAATTTCATTTTATTGTGAAATAATCTAAAAGGTTTTTAGACCAAAAATAAAATAAAAACCTTGAAATTTAATTATTACAATGCACAATATCTTCTTCTTCTTCTTTGGCCTAACGACCTACTCGGTCATGCCTGCCATTTCTGCACAATATCATCTGTAGTATTGATGATGATGTAGTAATATGATGCCATCGGAATAATCCGCGCCCAGGCCCGGTATATAGAAAAAAGCGTTCAGGGTATCTCCATGCACATTGTATTCTACATCTTTTTTTTACATCTGTGAAACATCCTCTACTGTACAATGTGACACAGATGAAGTGGGATGATAATTAATCAATTATATGATTCTGTTTTCATGTATCGCTAACAAATTAACAGCTCTATCAACACCGCCCTTGTTCGTGCCACCAGCCCAATGCGATTCGCCGTTAGGACCGCCGAGAGCATTTTATCCACCACCCACATCATCATCCGGCAGTTCCAGCGCTTTCTGTGCTCCGATGCCGCATGACAGTCCAGGTCAGTAAAATGTTATGTGATCAATTAGTCTCTATTACAAGAAGAACGTTTTGATGCAGAGTTCCTGAAAGTTCAAGCTTTTGAAGGATTGTTAGTTGTTATCCGTTTAGGATAAAGTATATCAACAACACCATATTTTTTGTTTTAGCTACATCTTGGCTACAACTTTTATCATTATTTGAAAATGTTAGAGTACATTCAACACGTGTTTGTTAATAATTTCTAATTGAACTGTCTTTGACTGCTGCAGTTTTCCTTTGTAATTAGTGTTGGTGATTATTTTTACAGCTGCATAAAACTGGGTTCATTCATTTGCATTTGTTTCGCATCAGTTGGCGTAATAATAGCTTGATTATTTATTATTCAGGCAAACTTTGGCCAACTTTCGGTATTGCCAAGAGCAGCTCGCCCGCTGACTTGAACATAATGAACCGGTTCTCGTTTTGCGTCGCGTTTCGATTAATAGTATTTCATCCATTATCGTTAATTATTATGCTGCATACTTTCCTTCTCTCTTATTCACCTCTTGAATGTCAAAAACTCACGATTGCCTTGTCATGGTTGTATGATTCGTTCCATTTATCACGTGCCGCTGACCGTGTGCCAGCCCACGCCAACCGTCTAGTGTTACGGGAAGGATGGTGCAGGATTTTTTTGTTGTACCGAAAGGACACATGATACGGGGAGCGTCCAAAACGACTATCCCTTTGCGTCTCTCGCGCTGCAAACTCGAAAAATCATCATATTCCGGCAGCAATTAAGTATAATGGATAGGACAAACGTTCTGCAGTTTATTATGCTCGACCGTGGCGTGCTTGTTGGATGTCAATCGGTTCGCAGAGAGACGTGTCCCGTGTGTGTGGGGTTGGAACATGGTTGTTTTTCCCCAATGGATCAGTACCCCTCAGTAGTAAATATGCTCTCTGGTGGGAATATTTCAAATGAAATTTCAACAGAGCTGATTGACGAGAGCTTGGGATGGAGTGTTATTTTGCAAAAATAATTTCATGATAATCAAGCTTGTGGTGTGCGAAGCTCAATTTAATTTCCCTCACTTTCTCTTGAGATAGGATAATAATGTGAACAGTATCTGTTGCCAAATCATTTAACTGTATGTTAGAGTTCCCGTGTCAAAAGGGATTGTGAGGAACGTTCGTAATTCATCGTTTTTTATTTTATTGCATTTTTTAATTTGGTTCGTTATACAGTTCTACAGAAACTGCATCAACAAAACAATCAGTACAAATTTATGTTAGAAAAATTTGCTCAGATAATTTTTTCATTTTTTGTTACCATTTTACTTGAAGAACGGACAGGCTATATTGGAGTTTTTTTTTTGAACAAGTAATCAACACCAAGTGAAAAATCTAATTCACAAATACATACGTTTCCCATCAAATTCTTCCTAATAGATAAAAATCGCTTTACGTTGTCGAAAATCATTGTTTGCTTATTTTGGTAATATCAACACTTATGTTGATAGTTGCAAAAAAGAAATGGAAGTACGATGGTTGTTTTGTTTTCTATTTTCTATCGGATACAACCGGGGAACCTAAATTAATCCACGACTTGGTTGTGATGTATGTGGCAAAATATTTAGATGCATGAAACGCTGTCGCGATTGTATGCAAAGAACCACGCATTATATTGTAAATATTATCCAAAAAAAGTGACACGCGTTGGAGAATAATGCTAGAAAAACGTTGCATTATTTAGTCATCTTGACACGATCAAAACGGATCACTCTTCTATCGGAAATGAAAAGGTTATGTTAGTGGAAACAAAAGTGGAATAGTAGTAGCAGTGAAAATCGAATACCATGTCTACGGTAGCTTCTGTCTGGCTTTCATTCTCTGTCGCCTATCGAATCCTTCTGGTGATCCATTTGGAAGTCCTTGTTGAAGAAAATAACGAACCGGAAGGAAAGAAAACAAAACAAAAAAATGATGGCGGTTGGTCAATGTGCTGATGAAAAGAACACGAACAGCACGAATAGCCGGATGTACACAATAAAATTGCGATCGAAACGGAAAACTCGGCCTTTCCTGTAGTAGTTGGTTGATGAAGAACGAGGAAAACGGTTAAGCTTCTTTTAGGGTTGTATAGCGGGCTTGAGGACAATCGGCTTCTGTGAACAGAACGGATAGATAAATCTACCGCTACAAACAAATCGAACGGTCATGGAAAGGAACCGGGAAAAAAAATGCAAAATAATCGTCGTAGCCATGCTGAAACATAAAACTGGAGCACGAAAACTCACAGGGTCAGACCAACTATCCACAAGAAACAGATTTTCATCGGTCATCCTTTTGCTTTGAATCGACATAATGTGTATGTTTGTGTGCCCAAATGGTTCCGTTTCTTATTTATATTAAAAGCAGGATATCGCCATACTCACACAACAAAGGACACGCACAACAGATCGGGAACCTGGGTTTTTGTGTCCGCTTTTTCTCGGCTATGACTGACCTCGATTGTTTATTCGTCGCTGTGCGCCGGAACACTCGATCGGAAACTAAATTAGCTTTGCTAATAATTATAATAGTTCTTGGAGGATGGAGGATGCTATTGGATAATCGTATATCAGACAAGTATAAGGGTTAGATACATCTTAAATGTACTAATAATGGCTTGAAGGCTAGGGTTTTGTCTAGGTTTTTGATGGATCGTATAAAACATTTTAAGTATTGCATATTCAGTTATGTCTGGTGTGTGAACGCAATAGGATACATTAGTTAAAGAAGTCGCATGAAGAGCTTTAAGCAAATGGCGACAGACAATTTATGGAAAAATTGTATATTTCCCCATTTTACATTTACCTTTTCCAGCTACTTAAAACTCGTTAATTGACCGCTAATCCTTTCGATATTCACATTCGTTTTGTTTTCACGCGATGATTTGCGTTCATTTCGTGATTTTCGTTTTGATAATACAGTGGAAAAGTGAAGTGACACACACTGCAACGAGCCATTCAAAATCAATGATGAAATGGTGTTGATATTTCAATTTACGCGTCACGGCGAGACGACGCTCAGGAACCATTCGAACGATGATTCATTTGCTCGATCCGATTCGGGTAGATAAACCTGCCTTGCTGGCACTATTCGGTAGGTGGTGCTGGTTCACTGACATGCTCGTGGGCCATCCATCAATTCAATAAACATACACACAGACAAACACACGAACGCAATGGTGCAGTGTACACAACATGGGTAGTCTAGCATCAAAATGAAGGGCGCCTCCATCGTAGTGACATGATGTAGATTTTCGGTTGTTTTTTGCTTGGTTAGCTTCGATACGGTTGATGGTGAACCCGAAATGAAGTTGGCTTACGACCCTCTGTTTACTCACACCTACCAATATGTTGATGATACCAGAAGATGTGGTAGAAGATTGGGTTTAAGTAAGAATGAAACTAGCTGTGTTGGTTGCAATTTATTATGCATGAATTTGTTTTTGTGTATGTTTGTCCACTACATAGGGCTAGTTTTTGATGTATTGCCCAAAGACATGGCCATTCATATTAACTAAGTTGCTCAGAATCAGTATGCTATCAAATAAATAATTGTCAAACAAATAGTAGTTCAAAATACATGAACAAAACAAAAAATAGTTGATTCTATGGTTTCTTTTCCAAAAAGCATATTTCTTCGAATTTTCGATTGAAGCTAAAGCTAGGATTGAAACAAATGGTGGTTCCTTTGATGATGGGGTAGAGTTGGTTTAGCCGCAATGACAACAGTCTCCACACCACAGTAAAAAAAGATATCAAAACTCACCCGGACGAATTCTGAGCAGCCAGGACTGGCTATCTTTGAAATAAAACTTCCGCTCTCCAAAAGATACTTTCGTCACGTTTGAGGCAAACTGTAGCTCGAATGGTTTTACTTAGCATAGTTATATAACGTTATAGTTCATATTTTCTATGTTTATTAAACGTTTTAAAAAGTATTAACGATATAATGTATGCACGAGTTCTTAATTTAGAGTATAAACTAAGAAAAATCGTAACATTAATGATGGGTTTACCCTTAATTCGTA
>KB663622.1:3884218-3999887 GCA_000349025.1 Anopheles minimus | reverse complement strand
AATGCATTAAAGTACCGTTTATTGCTTCGTACCTTGGCTTAAGTACCGACACACGTATTGCAACAATGCGAAGGTAGTTGAAGCCAAATATAATAAAAAAAAACAACCATGCAAACTATTTGCAAACCTTCTCTCACTCGCGGTGCGGACAATTATTGTTTCAAGCAATCGTCCGAACGAACACATTGGCGTTGTTTTCCTCGTGCTCACCCAACATGTGTCCGATAATCCCTTTCCGCTCCACGATGAGGATACAGCGATTGCGAAACGATGCATTTCACGGTGTGAACCCGCTGGTGGTACCACATACTACCGGATTGACGTTTCGTCGCATTTTGGTCGGGTCGTTCGAGGCACGTGAGTCAAAACAGGGAAACCGCTTGCCGTGTGGAATGGTCCGGTTCGCTGGTGTACTGTCAATATTGATACATTATTCAATAATGAATGGCATATTTATGAAATTGGCAACCGCAGTGAAGTTTCGCACAGCGAAACTAAGTGGATAGAAAAGAAATGAAAGAAGGCATGGTGCGTGCGTAACGTTGGTGTGAAACAAACAGCATATACTGCTCCACACGGTATGATAACCGTTTTTTTTTTATTGCAATATGTTTTCACATCCGTTTCATTTTGGTCAGAAGCGCGGCGAAAATTATAATACGGGGTGGAATGACAAAAAGGCAAACGCATGTTGAAAGAGGATAACGTGCAAATAAAGAGCAATGAAACTGTAATGCGCGTGTTTGTTGAACAATATCAACGTATAACTGTTTTATTGTGATGCACTACATAAATTGATTCTTAAGGCATTTTCTTGCAAAACACAATATTTGTATAATTTTGTTTTACAACATGAAATAAGCTTTATAGTTCACATTTGATACATTGCATTCTCGAGATATAGGAGCTAAGTTCATTTCAAAAGTAATAATGTGATTATTTTTATTGCATCGTGCCCTTCGCGAGAAAAAAAGCACCAAAATCAGTCCCCGTTCCGTCTGCCCCTCATGTTTATTGCTTACATATGCAACTGACCATAGACTTAATCATCGTCACTTTTGTGGTCAATCTTTATTCCGAACTATGCTTCGGCCTTTGCCATCCGACCGAATGGAACGTGCGGTTAGTTACCGCCCACAAGACCCAACCCAACGCGTCCACCCATTCGCCATTGATATGCTTCTGTTTACTACGGGCCCCAGCATTACACACACTCCCAGTAAAAAAATGACCGCATCTTGCAGTGCCGGAATGCCGGCCAACTGAATTTCGTTTTCTCTTGTCGGAAGGATACAATATCCCATGCACACAAACAAACAAGAGCCGGAGGAGAGGCTTGGTGCGCGTTGCCAGGGAGCGGGTTTTTGGGCATTGGTTTATTTAATGGAGTATAAAATTGCCCGGAATTTCGGGAATAAAATCCTCGAGTGCTGCCTACCCTTTGTGTTTCGCGTGCACGTCGTTAGGTAGGGCTGATCCTTTAAGGGTGCGGGCACTAATTGACACATTTGTAATGGGTTGTGCAGTGGCCAGGCTCTCGGTGTATTGCGGTGTACTGCTGGTGCCCGTGTTTATAACCCGTTTCGTAACCCGCTGCAATTTTTATTTATTCATTTTACAAACATCATTGGACGATGAAAAGTAATGAACCACAAATGCAATAATTTTTAACTACCATATGTCGGAAATCGGTAGCATCAGACGGAAAACCCTGGTAGAGTGGTGTAGTGAAGTGGAATTTCGTAAATGAACAAAAAAAGATGATAATACCAGTTGAAGCATTTTTTTTGCATGTTTGTTTGTTCATAGTGATCAACATTGCAGGCAGTTATAGGTACAACATTTTCGTTCTTGTTCGTACTGGAGAGTTGTATCGCTTAAAGAGTTTATATTGCTAATTATACAATTATTATACGATAAATGTTAGTTTGAGAATTAATTGCTACGTTACCATGCATAAACCTGATGTATTGCAATAGAAAAAAAAACAAATTCTATTGTTAATGACTTGATAATAAGATTTGGTAATATTAGCATTGTTAAGGTGTATCAAATAAATTTTGTTCGGCAATTCCACAATTTTTTGACAAGGTCGACACCACAAACTAATAACTTCTTTCGAACGTCAGGTTGCTATATGGACTGTCACAGATCTCAGGACTTTCACAGTAGACTGAAATGTTTTGCTGGCGTGTACTACGACATACGCTTAACCCGGATCAGCCATCAAGATAATCCATCGTCATACCTGCTAAATGAGTAAATATCTTTGGAGCTTTTGTATTGTTTCTACCATTATTGATTCCAATGTGGCGTGTGAAATGGCGCTTCATTGAAAAGGTTTTTTTCTTAAGGAAGGCACATGAGCCTTCCAATTTTCAATACATTCTTTGGTATATATTATAACAACAGCGTCAATGAAAACATTTTTAATTTGAATTTAAGTTTCTGAAATATTCGATATTTACTTTGAAACTTAAATTTTCCATTCCCTACACCCAGTAGGAAATAGGATTGAAGAACATTGACAGAGACCGGAAATCAGGATTATCATGTTTGCTGATTAGAATTTATTCCAATGAAACAATTATCGTTTTAACCGCGTCCTGTAATCAAATGACAATTAACCTAGGCTCGAAACGCTGGGTGATTGATTTATCTGATGATTTTGACATTCATTTATCTTTGAATTTTTAGCTTTTTTTCGTATGTTTCCCGATGAAACGTTTCGCGTTGCGATCATCGTAAAGACCGATTAGATTACATTTGACTCATCTCGCAATCTTAAGCATAAACGTTCCAAATGTACATCAAAATAAGCCGTTATTGACAAAGGTTACCTTAAAACATGTAAGAGTTCTTACATTTTTGTGTTTTTTTTTTACTGGTGCTCGCGGTACGATAAAATTCACTTTTTCACAAAACAAACATTCCCAATGATGACCCACATTATAGTGTCCATTTGCCCTTATTAGTTTGTTTGCTTTGCTCGTATTTTATTTTATTTAAAATATGTTCAATCAATAATGAAACATTGTATTATGATTTTCTTCTTCTTCTTTTGGCTTAACGACCTACTCGGTCATGCCTGCCATTTCTGGCTTACTAGACTTATTGATACCACGTAGTTGGATAGTCAGTCCTCACTACGGGGGAACGGTCCAGATGGGATTTGAACCCCGGTCCTGCCGTTTAAGACCGGCGCCGCTTATCTCCTCGGCCATCGGACCGTATTATGATTTTAATGACAGAATAAAACAACTGAACGATTTTTTTTTTTATTATTTCAGGTGAGTTGCTCTTATCATGCGCCGAGGTGCTACATTGTGGTTTGTAACATTATTTTCTCAAAATTGTCAAATCTATATTTATTTTAGCAGATCTTTAACACCCATTTATATCGTTAAACCACATCGCGGGTTTCACTGCGGCTGGTAAAAGTGATTGAAAAATTCGTCTCCATTACCCGCGCATCCGACCAATGCGGAGCACTAAGAACGATGGGAAGATTTAGTTTGGGTATCCCGCAAGGCATTAATCGTACCACTAAATTGACCATGACATTCTACTCATCCCCTCCTGCTGCTAGCTGTACGCACGCGGCCACTAGCGTATATATTTATGTGCGCCCACCCAGCAACCGACGAGGGCAACCTGTATCGCTCGTATTTAATTCCACCTTTCATTCCTTTCTTCTCGTGCCGATCCCGATGGGCGGACCTAGCTACCCTTGTGCGCCCCCCGGGCCAAATCGCGACGTTGACGGTGATCATGACTATCATACCGCAAATGCAACTCATTACGATGTTTATGCACTGAATTGCGCTTGTATCTTCGCGCCTGCAACGTGCGCGGTCTCCGCTAAAATGTGGTGCAGTAGCAGCAGCAACAGGGGTAGCAGCTTCTTCATTGATTGTGTTTTTCACACCGGCTGCGCGTATATACCCAGCGTCTGGTTGATATGCATGTTCGTTTCTGTGTGCGTGTGTATGCTGCGGAATTTAAGCCACATAACTGCGGGCAAACACGCACTAATGTATCGGAGTAGGGCGCGAATATATGCCGAAATGATCGCGTGTGGGGTTTACCGAGTTTAATTATGCGTGTTATCGGTGTGTTATCTTCAACGAGCACTATCATGAGCCCTCTCAACTGAGGCGTTCTTGCTGTTCCTTCCACTAGCCGCTTCGTATTTCGCAAAAGAAATCGCTTTAAATGCTTCGTTTATTCTCTACAAACCGAAGCAAGGAAAGACGGTCTCGAGCAAGGGCAATGTTGTTGGCGATACAACATAAAATCGTAAATCTTCTGCCAATTAATTTCTGGCTCATTTCCTTCCCTGAGCCGCCTTACGTTCCAACGGATGGTGGCTTGGAACTTTTCGGGAGCGTTCCGCGTCGTGTCAAGCGCGCTAGTACTCCATCAGCGTTAATGAGTGTGATAGTTATTTACGTTTCATCATGGTTCGATGATCGAGTTCTCGCAAATAATGGAGACATTTACTGGCAGTCTTGCACAGCTCATGCGGCTTGAACAACTAGTCGTTTATGTGTGTAAATAATCCGGTTAGTAAATGCAACAACCGCTGACGATCTTAGTTAGATCTCTAGCTTCCCATGATTGATATGTGGCGCGGTTAAACAACATTCATCAGTTGATGTTATTTACAAATACTATTCATAATTCTTCAACCGCTAAAGACCTCTTAAATGCTTTGTGATATCATCTTACTGGTGCGATAATGCTCTATTTCCACATGTTCTAAATTTGTAACTTCTAAACGCTCGTCAGTCCATTTGATTGTCATTGGATGTTTAACATTGAAAAAGTGTGTAAACCTCATTCTGATTGCTACAACCGATCAACATTTGCATAATGGCTGATAATAATTTCATAATGCCTCTATTGCCCGGTGAAGTGTTTAATAAATGTTTAGACCAACGAACGAATCAGTATAATTAATGTACAGGGGAAAAATAAATGTTGATAATGGGGGAAAGAATCGTGTCTCTGCGGGCAAACGAACCGTTCGGGGCTGAAGTGTGTACATTAAAATGCATAATTGTAACAGGTTCTTAATTAAAACAAATGCTTGTCACTTTGGCACCTTACACGGAAACTGCTCTGAGCTACAATGGAACACGAACGGTGTGTGTTCTGTTCCTCCCGGTTCTTGTGTCTGCCAAACCGACCGTGTTTAAAAAATGCACCATCACTTCATGCGCCTTCTTCACGCAGTTGCCGTGTGTGTGTGTGTGTATGCGTGAAGAAAGGCCGGAAAACATTCCCGGATGGAGTTGATTGAAGGTGCGGCGCAGGATGGGAAAGGATGAAAAGTGGTTGAAGAAAATTATATAAAAAAGTAAAGCAGTCTGCATGTAAACGGCTTCATGCATCTGAAAGCTCTTGGCGTAGTTAGTGTAGAACTGTTTTACTGGCAGAACCCCACACCACGCCAGTAGGCATGTTTGACGAACCGTGAAACATTCGGTATTTGACTGTGACTGCCCCCTTGTTTGTTTTTTTTTTTCTGGTTCTTTGGTTCAGAACAGCCTCAGCGCTCTTCAAATGTAGATCCGTAAGAGTTGAAGTTTTGGCCGGAGCCGCAGTACCTGCTTTCTCAATGCTTTCTCAAACTGTAAATGCACTGATGTGCTGCACATACACTGACACACACGAAGCGTAATGCAAGAAGAAGAGGAACACTGGCATATGATAAAGCTTCTACTTACTGTCTCATTAATAGCAATTAAACTAGTGCAGTTAAGAAGTACGAAGGTACGTGATGGTACACGAGTGTTCACCATCTGAGATCTGGAACGCGTTTGTTGTGAAAATTGGGCCGGAAAGTGCATCATCACCGACCCGCGAAGAAATTGCTGCTCGAAAAGCAGTGCAACACAGAACACAGAATGCGAAACAGCAAACACAGTGCGAAGGAATGGCAACAGTCCGCTTGATGGTAATTATGCAAAGTCGATTTGCAGCCCGGTCGGGAACTCGTGTGCCCGTGACGGAAAATCAAAACCAAACGAAAGGGGAAAATTGTTGGAGATTCTGGTGTGTAGAAAGGTTCAGAATACCATAACGCAATCGAGCAAAGGTTTGTTCTTAAGTTAGAGGAAAGAAATTGTCCAAATTCAAACCACAAAGTGTCGTTCCCCTCTGTTTCCCCAATGAATACCTTATAATGCCCTCGTTTAATCCTTTCTTAGCACCAGCAAGGAACAGGACTTAACGATTGCATGCAAACTGCTCACCGTTGAATGGAAAAGGATTGATTACCGTGGGATGAGAAGGAGGAATTGAAACGTTGTTCCTTTCTTTGTTCGCACAAAACAAAGTCCTAAAATTCAAGATGAAAGAGATTTTTCTGTTTTTGTTGTGAATAGTTAACGACCTTAATGTTTCTAATACACATTCTAGTGTGGTGGTAGGAATGACGTCGATCTTTCACACAACCGTACCGGTACCAAAATTGAAAATTATTATAGGTCGTTACGCCAAGAAAAACAATTCCTGTGCTATCAATTTTTTGCATGTAAAGCATACGTGAGTAATGAACGATTATTTTATTCCAGGTTTTCAGGAGAAATATGTCGATATAAACTAGGTTTTTCCTCTTCATAATGAAATTATCGTGTAGTTTTCATGTAAAGTCTTTGTCTATTTACAATACAGCTTAAAAGGTAGACCCAATACTATTTCCCTCGCCAAACAAACCTTGCCGTATGTTTAGAACAAGTTTATCGTGGGAAAAGTATGATGCCAGTCGTTAGGATCAGCAATCTTTTCCAATACAAACTATCATCATTGCCGAAACAACATTGGGTGAAATAATTGAAATACCTTTGTGGGGTGAGCGATTCATGAATCCTGATCCAGTCGTCGAGCCGAGACGGCCGGGTTATCCTTCCAATCAAACATAAACTTCCACGACTGGTGATGGAAGTTCTCGAAAGCTACTGGAAAGCAACACCGATGACGGTAATAAAAGCGCGTGTATGAATGTTTCGAACGGCAAAGTGCCCTACTAGCCGTTCACCGCAAAAGCAAACAGTGAGCATAGGCCTCACTTCTCGCCGGTGGCCATGTGGTAGTCGTCGGATTCGAAGTCAATTCGTCTGATGGAGAGATCAACAGTACCGTTTGCAGAGCGTTGCGGTGGACGAGACCTGCAAGATGATAGGCTTATGGAGTCCCTTCGCACGTACCGGGAAGCGGGCAGACAGTCAGGTTTCGACCAACATACAGCGATGGGACCCGCCGGCAGAGTCAACGCTGAGGCGGATTATGATGATTTCTAGGGTGGAACGAAGAAACACTTGATGCTGCCGTGTGGTGTACGTGCCTGTGTGTAAAAGAAAAAAACGTTGGGAGCTTAGAGCTGAACTCTTACCAACACGCTGATGAATGCCGACTACTTGCCGTCTGTGGGCTTTTTATTTTATCCGTTATGTAGAGTTGTTGTGGTGAGAGTAGGTACCGTAATGACCTCTCCGTTCAACCGTGTTGGTTCAGGAGATTTTTAACTTTTTAATCGTACATCTCCTGGTTCACCTTTCGGTCTCACTTGCTGTGAAGCTAAAATAAGGCATTATTGTTTCGCCTCCTCAAACCGAAATACACCCATGTGCGATGCACCCGAAGTGTATGTATATAGTTGTTACAATGGGCTGCCTGCTCCAGCAAAACGGAAAAGGAAATATTTTACCCTTTTCCACCACACACACACCAATAAACTTTGAGAAAAATGATCAGGAAAATGGTAAAAATATAGCCATGAACAAACTGAGTGTTCTCGCTGTCGTACGCTTCTCGTCCATGACACCGTCTGTTTGGTGAAAATATGATAACGAGAAAAGTGTTGACAGGGCAAGCCAAAGAGTACGCATACATATATGCACCCCCTTATGCGCGTAGATAAAGGTACATTTAGGCAGGGGCCAAGCGAAAGTTCGCCTATTCGGGTCTAGCGTTCAGAATTTTCTTTTCATCGTAGTTGTTTCGACGGTAGCAACGAGGAAAAGTTTTACGACTTTTAGTGAGCATTGATGTCCCAACCCTTGGCGTGGACTAGCTGTGGACGAAGACCCTCTCAACAGGAGGCACAACAGCAGAAGCATGACGAGCCATATAACTGTTGTTCGTCCAAAATTGGTAGAAGTGGCGTTACGAAACCTGAACGGAGGGGAAATAGGGTCGCAAAAGCGGCCGCATGACAAGTAGGTGGTGAGCATACATAAAACTTTGAGAACCGTAAAGCATTCAGCTCCGTGGACGCGTGATATCGGAAGGGGCAGAACTCCAAACGTGCACGACGTCGTCTGAGACGCGTGGCTTAGGTCGACGGTGGTCGCCGCTACTTCTTGAAGCGTAAACGGTACACTCTTGAAATTATATTATTACAGTGTGCTTTATTGGATGAATGGAATAACCGTAATGATAAGTACAGTGGATGGGGGCCCGCATGTGGCAGATACACTTGTTTGCGAATGAAGAAAGGGAGAGCCTATTACCAGAACAAATGGTACTGTCTGTAACGATCAATAGGGTTTTCCCTGCAGTTGAACTGTGCGTTCTTGGGCTATGCACGGTAGTCGTTGTTTTTGGCGATAAATAAATAACGCTCGCTAAGTAGGATACGGAAAGGATTTACGCCCCGAAGAATTGGAAAACAAAAAACTGATAAAAACAAAGAAATTGTTCGTATCAACCCGAATCGCTTTTCTGTTGTTTGGAGTTTGTAAAAATTGATTCATAGTAGTAATAACATTTAAGATACAGCATCAATGACTCGGATGCTCCATTAATTGCAAATCTTTTTAAAAATTCACCAAAATTAATCCTGCTTTGTAGCATTAAAATTAGGATAAACGTACATTCCGCGAAAACCATTACCATTAACAGTTGCGTTTAATTCGAACGTTTCGGTATTGGTTGCTGCATCTGCCACTACAAACCTCAAAGCATTGCCCCGGGGCAGATTGAGAACCTTAAACTGAACGATAATTTCATCGGATCAAATTAATCTCAAGCCGAGAGACGGTCTAAGCCGGAAAAACATCTCCAACATTTCCACGGCATCATCGTACACCGAACTTCGTTCGTGCAGTTCACGCCCTTCCATTGCTCTATTTGTCTACGGCTTGCCGTCTGTCTGGTGGTGGATCCTCGAAGAAGAGCGTCGAAACGACGTAATCGAGCCAAAAGCAATCAACAGCGAAGAATGAATCTTTTGCGAAAGGCATTCTAAAGGAAGCCCCCGGTAGTGGTATGTGCGGTCCGTAGCATTCGAGATTGACTCGATTTCCCACGATGCCGTGATTAGATTGAAGAATAGGTCCGGTTATGGTTTGCTCGACGGCTCATTGTTGTTGGTGGTACGCGTTTGTGTTTTGTGGTAATGATTTTCTTATTTCCTTTTCGGTAAGACGTTGTTGTTTTTTGTTGCTGTAGTTTTAAACCTTTCCCCAACCACCCTATCCAAACACATGCTGCCTATATCCTTCTCTTTCTCTCTTTATTTATCTCTCGTGGTTTATATGTTCGCTTTCCTTGATCAGTTGTTTGATGCCATCTGGTGCCATCTGCCCCAACGACAACAAAGTCGGTGACCGAACAGGCATTAACCGAATTAAGTTAGCTTCCTAAGCTAGCCTCCAATCCAACGGGTGGGTGATTCCGCGCACTGAACGTTGGGTTTTCGGTGCGTTGGAGTAGATAGCAATAGATTCCATCAGGGGAGGAGAGCAAAATAGCAGAAGTTCATCGGACCCACCGCGTTGGAGGGAAGCGCGTTGCTGTAATGGCGTGAGAATTTAGCACTTCTATGACTGCCGCCCAGCCCTCTGATATTCCGTGACTTTCGAGTGGCGGTTCCGGAATTTGGTTCCAGTCCGTCGGATAACAAAACGCTTCGACGAGAATGGATTCGTTCCTTTCTTCTTTACTGGGTGGGGCGACATAAGTGGACGAGACCAGTTCGTACGTATGGTGCACCCTCATGAAAACGCTTTGATCTTGAGCCGTTCCGGCTTTTCGGCCGGATTCGCTTAACCGTGTGCCGGAAAAGTGACACCTATATTTCGTCCACAACGGGCTAAGCTGTTAACAAGTTATCAGAGAAGAAGGATATCATTGGGGGGATGTTTGAGGTCCGTTTTGGGGTTGTGTTTGATAGAATTCCGTCCTGGATAAACCCAAAATAAGTGTGTTGTGTTATTGAATCCGACAAACTCGCGCATAAGATGAATCGTTTAGGATAAATTGTTGTGAAAAACAATAACGTCTTGATATATTTTGTCATTCTCGAAAAAAGGTTATGCTCATTAAAAGGAATTGTTCCTTAATGAGTATGTTATCTACTTTGAATTATCACCCTTGTAAATTTAATACTTTTTTTCTATTTCGTAAAGACATCCAGGTCGTATATCTTCATATTTAATACTATAAAAAATTATGTTGAGTTATGATAATAGAAAATGCATCCAAAATTCATCTAATATACAATTCGTTCCACTAAAAATTGCGTATATTACTAAAAATTATGTTCTAGCTTAGATGCTTTAGATACGGAATTGACATTTTTGTTTGCTTATTTGTGCCGCGGTTTTCACGCAAGGGGTTTTTTTAATGGCAGGTGTTGATGTTTGGAACCATTATTTGGTCACACGATTAGCATCCAGCTTACACTTTTTTCTTTTCCTGGATATGCTCAACGCAACATCGAGTTCATACGTTACGCACCGTTATTCGTGCAGCACGATCAAGCTCGGGATGGTCAGAGTCCGCAGTGAGGTTGATTGATTGATGTGAATGTAATTTGAAGGATTGATTCTGTTGTGATGTTTTTTTTTTTTTGCTGCTCGATTTAAGTTTGCTCTCGGTAGTTCCGTTTTGCTCTCGATGTTTGACGCCTTCATGTTTGCAAATGCGTTGTGTGTGGATATTTTTATCTTCTAGCAGGAAACACGGGGCCGGCACGAGCGCGCGCTTCGGTATGCGCGTTTGTGTGTTAGTTGCTGGGGTTTCTTTTACACTCCACGGGTTGTTTTTACATGATTTTGTTGTTGTGCTCGTCTAAACGCATGCTTCCGTGCCAAATAATGCTTTTTGAGTTTGTAATGTTGGCAATTTTTCATTCTACTTCTGGATGTTAGTACTCATGATGAAATATAATGAAACAAATGTATTTTTTCTATTAATAAAATGTCACTGGATCAGGTAAAAGTTTCTGTAAAACGTGTAGTCAAGATCAATCATTTGCATAGACAACAATGCTGTCCTTATTAATTGGTCACAACATGAAGTCATGTTCAATGAATTGGCCCAATGGCACGGCCAGTTATCAATCAAAATTTATTTACAAATAGTTTTTATTGTTCATTCATTATTAATCACTATCCGATGGTTGCAAGGATTATCGCATTTAGATTTCATTTGTTCTTTAAATCAATGAAGAATGCTAATTTGGTTCTTTTTAAGCCAATTAAAATTGATGACGTGATATTAATTATAGTGTATCGTGCAGTCCAATAAAACTCTTTAAAATCAGTTACTGCTATTGAGAAGCAACGATTGACCGTGTTGAATGTATTAGAAACTTGTTTTGTATTAGATTTTCTAAATGGAGAGAGGAGAATGTTTTTATACTCCTGGTTGTGTACGTTACTGTATTTTCAGACGTCACTCACTTTATGATCGGTTAAATGTTTTTCGTACGCAAATGGTCACGTGCGATATGTTACGAAGCCGATGTACTCTTCAGAAGGATCATTTTAGGAACTACAGATTGTTCTTGTTTAAGGTATACGGCCGGGGGCCGTTCTTCAGTGAAATAATAAAACAAAAGATTGTTCTTATTTCTCTGTTTGCTTGTTTTTAATCTTGAAAATTATTGTGAGATGAATAGTCTATTGATTGGTTTTATAAAATATGTTGTTGATTGATGGTCTTCCAGTACGATCTATTGTGTACGAGAATTAGTGTATGTCATTTTCTGTATCTACAAACATATTTGGAAGTTCGAAATGAATCAAACATTTTCAATGTAACATTCCTTATAATTAAATCCTGCAAACCTTATAATTAAATCGAAATTAACCTTATAATTAAATCGAAATTGTTTTTTTTGTGTTAGATTTTTATCCACTGCTCACTTATAAGTAGGACAGGACGTGTTGGGAGCGAAAATTCCTCGATAAGGCTAACCACAACGGGTGACCACAGGATTGTAAAGCCGAACGAGCATGGCTGGTCGAAAATGCTATCCCTTCCCTCTTCCCAGTCATCTGAGCAATAGAGGTGAAGTTTACATTCCACTTCTATTCGGTTCGCCAATGGCACCACACAATATTCACTTCCAGTTCCAAATAGCAACCATATGTCTGCGCTTGCCGGTGTACGAACAGATGGAATAGATGGCGGTGTCGCGATGTGCGGTGATGTATGTATTCTGCAGCGATAGCATTGCGTGGTTAACACCGGATCTCCCAACCCCCCACTACGACACGCACGCTTGTCGACATTCATAGCATCCGTGCGAAACGGTCACTTGTGTTTGCGCCTGTGTATGGGTTGCGCTTGTCATCGGTCAATTCCTTGTGCACGGATAGTCGGCCGGTTGATGGTGCTAGATAGGTTTGCCATGCTGTTGTTGGTACTGCTAAACGGTAGCACTGGCCCGGTAGTTAGAGCATAGGAACGTCGTTGAAATGCGTGTACGTTCTTTTGCGTACGCATTGCGATGCTCACGAACTCCCGCAAACTGGTCAGGGCCATCAACGTGCCGTCGGTTGTCGTTGTCGTCAATTGTCGCTGGCGGTTGTGCCAGTTAATTAAATTATTGGCATTGAAATTAATTCCCGACGATCGCGTTTTGCTTCGAGCAGATGGTAATAGAGTGGGGAAATTTGAGGAACTGCGTTAATGGTACGTCGCGGCATTATCGGAATAGTTTGCGATTACATGCTGCTTCGATTTTTTCAACCAGCACCTTTTTTCGGACCAGTCTTGTACGCATGAACGGAACCGATTTTCTGTCAAGTTTGTTATGGTTGCGTGACAAGAGAACAATGTTTAAACTGTTAGTTTCAGTTTAGTTTATTAGTTTACAATTAGGTGAATAATGTTCACGAATCTCTTTGGTATAGAGTTCAGATATTATTGTTTGTATTTTAATCAAAGAGTACTTTAAAAAATATCCTTGTTACATAAAAAACAACATTGCAGCTGGCAAATCAATATTATGCCGTTAATAGTTTGTTAAATTACATATAATTTCTATTAAAAATTTATTCCCATCCAAAATTCTATTAGAACCTTTTTTGCCGTACGCATGATTTACTATTGTTATGGATGAATACATGTTGATGAAACCAAGAAAAACCGCCCTCGATAGTGGCATTAAACAGATGATGAAAAATGCATCATTGTTAATATAATATTAACGCAACTTAATTAAATCTATTCGTTAAATCGTCGTGCAATAACCAGTAATGGTTCGTTCTTTCCCTGTAACGTGCGTCTATATTCATTTGTAAGGAAACTACGCAATCGAAGTGATCTCGAAGAAGCATACATTCTTTTTCTTATAAAACATCTAAATCTTTTTAATTTTTTATCATTAATAGATATTTGTTTATTTGTTTGTATAATCTTAGTATTATGATATATACAAAGCTGGCTAAATGTTTTGCACACAGCATTTAATGATCCATTGTTAGCGTACCAATTGTCCGTGATGTCAAATCTAAATGTTTCGCGTGGTCCTAGACCATATACAGTTACATACAGGTACAAATTTTTTAATAAGATTGATACATCAATTCGTTATTTAGTTCCTAGCTAAGAATGTAGACTGAGCAACTTGTCGTCTGAAACCCACGATGATACACTTATCTACGCACAACGGATAACAATTAGATGAACACAATTCACTGGATTCTTCGAGGCAATTAATTTGTTGGATGTCGGAGCGACAATCAAGCATTCCACTAAGCCACTAAATATGCCCTTTTTCGACCATCTTGGGTATTTCAAAAACAACAAGTTTAGAAACCTATCTACACACATGCTTCTTCGGACGAGAGTACTTGTTGTCTTCGCATAAAAAGGCTTGGGAACTTCTTATTTCTTTGTTAAGTTTTCTGTTTAACGTAATAGTTTAACTTCGTATGTCATTTAACACTTCAAATAAATTATTTATTCGAAAATGTAATCTTCTTTTCCTTACCCGATTGTTTAATGATTTCTCTGCAATTCGTAACAACAATACACCAAAGTGGTGAGTTTAAATACTTGTAGTTTTTAACTTCAGCATTCCTAGAGCTGCTGATTTTTTTTTTTTTTTGATATTGTATGACGGCCAGGCCGTATTAGACTTAGTTTTACCACGTACCAGGATAGTCAATCACTGCTACGGGGGAGCGGTTCGGATGGGATTTTGGTCCCGGTCTGTCGTGTGAGAGAGCAGCGCCGATACCACTACCCCACCGGGCTGCCCCTAGAGCTGCTGATTTGATTAAAAACAAAATTATCAATACATTTCAAATATAAAGTTCCAAATTACACATGGAAGGTTTTTAATAAACGGCTCTCTTCGTTTTGCACCGGTTGAAGGTAAGAACTGAAACAAGACACGAACGACACGTACCGTCGCATGTAGGTGCCTAACAAGGACACATTTCGCTATCTACCACGGTGTTGCCGTGCGAAACATAATCGACCGGTAATTTGATCGCAGTGCTAGTTAATTATTTATTGAACGTTGTTTGCTCCTTTGCCGGGTCGCTTGTTTGTTTGGCGAAACGCTTAAACCTTCAATCGACGGTGACTTGATTATCGTTCATGTTATCCTTGCATCATGGTAGGTTGCGTCCGTAGTCTTGGGTGAATGATGAGGCAAGCTACCGCCAAGACGATTTCAAATATGAAATTTAGTTTGATAAGGTGTGACCTATTAGTTTTAGCAGGGTTATTTAGTTTACTGATGATCTGATGACTAGTTGATCAATGAAGATCCCAACCAAACCGGTTAGCAAGTTAGAAATTATGTTATAACAAGCTCATAATAGTCAATTCAAGTTTTACTAATAGTTAAAATTTACCTTTCAAATGTTTTTAGTTTACTATTAGGATAACAAAAGCAAACTTTTGCACGTTCGCACAACTTTGTGCACTTTTGTGGTACGACAGTGTGATGATTTCGATTGAGCATAGACTCATTATCACGACTAATAACATTGCTAATCTGCATTGAAATGCGTTTGTGTTATCAGACGTGTGCTCACTACTACCGTTCTTGCATGTGCCAATTCCAGCAATACTGTATCACACCGCAGCCTAACGGAAGCACCGACATCTTGGCCGTGTGATTTATGTTCGATCGAATGCAAGGGAGCATTCGCTGAAATTCACCTGTATCTCGGCACTACCTAACACTCGAGCCAATTTATTCCTCGCTCTAGGCCATTTACCAAAGCGTCTACGAGACTCAGAGCGTGAAATATTGTTTACCTGATTTGCATAATGGTAATCAATGTTCTGGCCCGCTTCCGGAATGACAGCAGCAGTTTGCTGATGATGATGATGATGATGCTGGTGCTGCTACTGTACTCTGCCGTTAGGGTTTTATTACAGCTTCCGGGTTGCCAAGTGTCAGGACTATGCTGGACGTATGGTTAATTTTCCAACCACCTGCCATCATTTCGCCAATGTTCGCAATTTCAGTCTGGGTCGGCATCAGTGGGAGTGGGACTTCTCTTTTTACAGTATTCATTTGGCTTTGGGCATAGGAATGGGTATTATCGAATGTAATAGTTTCCGATGTCGCTTTACTTTCTCGTAAAGCGGTAATGAGATTTGATACCTACATACGATGCCAATTCTAGCGCTCCACATCCCACCTTTGATAACAATAAACTAGCGAAAAGCGTTCAAAAAGCCAAAATATCAGTTTGATCTAAAGCTGCTGATATGAAATTATACTCAACACAATTCTAGCTATCAAAGATTTGAAACAATTACATAATAACATCATTTTTATAAGATAAATAGCACTCGTCTTTTATAAGCGTTTTCCTATCACTTTTTTAATACATGACCCATAAAGATGGTATCTGATGAAAGTAAAAATAACATTACATATTAACATAACATGCACTTAAACATACTTCCAAAGAAAGGCTTTAAAGTTATATATTTGTAATTGTTATTAAGCCGATAAAAATATTTATTTACCTACGTAAAATACACTAACGTTTCAACATATTACATCACTAGCGGGGTACAAGCACAAAAAAGCTGTATGAATAATTAGTTTTATCAATTGTGGACAGTATTTTACCACCAAATTGATAGTGACAGTGAGTGGCAAGCGGCAAAAACCCACTCGAAAAAAGCGTTATAGGATTGCTTTGGTCGGTGTTCTTTCGGTAACGCATATCCGAAATCTTCATTGCTTTCAATATACTGAAGCTTAGAAATCGATAAAACCAAGGACAAGCCAAACCGGCTGCCAAACCAAAGGATCGATTTAGGGAAAGAGTCCTTCGAAGGACCTTGATCGAGCCGTCCGGAATGCCGGCATTTGTTAGATTTGGGAGAAATAGGAACACATAAACTCATCCTCCCAATCAAGCGCGGCGACGCTAGACGCGTTTCGGTGTGAATGTTGTACCAAACAAAACCTGCCTGCTCCCCAGTACGTATTCATCGTTTGCTCGTGTGCTTGTCGGAGAGTTTCGATGTTCAACTCTTTTCTCGAGTGTAAGCAAAGGACACTCCGAATGGTGGCATGATTGGAACGGAGCCAGCCAGGTTTTTTTGAGGTTAGCTGGATTTGATACAAGCAAATGTTTGTTTGTGAAAGTATTAACGCCGTGTGGTGATGATGAAAATGAGGACCTTCGCAAAAGGGACAATGGGGCGTGGATGAAGCGCAAGGACTCGATTCGGGAACCTCGTCGCGTCTTGCTCGAACGTATAATTGAATCATAAAAATTTATAACACCATCGTCTTTCGTCGCACGGGGCATTGCAGGGTCGTGAGTGGCCACTTGCTTCGGCGGGATCAAGAAGAAGCTGATTTAGGTCACGCCGTAGGCTCGCACCATCCCTCCAAGGATTTTCGTTGTACGCCGAACGGAACGATCCGTGTTTCCTGACGACCTGCCGCTTGCCGATGATGAAGCTGTGCCAACAGTACGGATCAAAATGGCGGTGATGATGATGAGGTTTTCTTAGTCTGATTTGAACGTCTTGTGATTTTGCGAAGTAATTCGTTGCCCTTGATGGCGTTGTTGGTGTTATGTATTTTAGTTGTTTTTTTTTCTCGCTCGCGTCTTCCTGCACTGTATCGTTCGCTGAAGACAAACCGTGTGCCGGTACGGGGAAGGCCTATCGATGACTGGATTAGCTGCTCATAAATGTAAGCATGACTTCATCGGTTCACTTAGCACGCTCCGACGCCGTCGTTGTGTTGTCGTCGCTCCATGGCGCCCAGGGAAAACGTTTTTTTTTAGTGGGTCGTACTAACGGAGGACGAAAGAAAATTACTAGCGATCGACGGTGTTAGGTGCTGACATTGTTTGGCTTCCTACCATCTCTGCCGTTCGTGGGGGTTTTCCGCACTGCTGTTCACATAAGCCCCATGAAACACATTGTCCTTTTAGGAGGCGTTGGCCTATGCTCTCCTTTACCTTTTTTTCACACCTATCCTTCACCGCGTCCTAAATTACCGACGAAGGCACGTTTGAAGTAGTCTGCTCTAAAAAGTATAAACCATACGCAAGTAACTGTGTGAACCCCTGTTCGTAATGCAACCGTAGACTCGCAGTGAGTCATCGCAAAATCCTACCGTACAGTCATGAATCATTGTTTTCCACCGCAGCTTGTCAAATGGATGTTGTTTTTTCTTACTTCCGCAATCGAGAACCAGGAAAAACTGTCGTGAAATATACGCATGACACATACGTTCGACTTCCAGTTTTTGGCTGATAAATTCCCCACTTGTGCTTTATGTTGCGTTTGGAAAATTCTCTTTCGTTGTTTTACACCCGAGAGAGACTCACTACTAAAGATTGAAATCGAGTCCTTTGTTGATATGGCTGTCCCGAAGTGAGATTGCTATTCTGAGCAATATTCGCGTTTATGAAGAATGGAACAATACTGGGATAGACAGACGGGAAGTTGTGAGTGCTGATTTATGGTGCTTATTTGTCATTGGTAAGTTTACCACTATTCCAAGAATTATATAATCCTTAACGCATCAATCCACGTTTATCACGCTCGTCCATGTACAGGGATAATATAATTTGTTATTTTGTAATATGTACACTTATTGCTTTGAATGCGATGATAGGAGTTTTGTTTGATAGATAGATTTTACATTTGATATGGACTCCTAGGTATTAGGTAAAAGGATAGCCCTTGGAATCTTCCTTGCAACTGCATTCAACTTTTACCATTCTGTCACAAGGATACCATGTTATGAATTGAATGATTTATTTCATTTTTTCAAAGCATCCAACCTTTTGTAACATGAATGTATGTTGAAAGGACATACGCCTGCCATTCTAAAACCATCCGTCACAAAATGGCAAAATGAAAAGAAGAAAAAGCTCGTTCTTCAACATCCGTGTACAGAGAAACTGCTAGGCTAATTATGCCGGAAACACCTTTGCCATATGTTTTCTTTTGCGATAATGAAGGCAAGCTTTTCCGACGCCCCAAGAAAACAGTGGCTGAATGAAAAGCCGAGAAATTCTACCAGGTGAACTCCACTGTTGGAATGCAAGCGTTTGGGGTACCGGAAGCTTTGTAAAAATGCCTCTGCTGCAGGTGCCACAATCCCCTGTGCATTCATGTTTATACTTATTAGCCGTTGAATGAAAAAGCCCTGAGAGGCTTACCGAATGAATGAATTTCTATTCATATCCACCGGTTGCATTGATGAGGAAGAATTTTGCTGTGCATAATAGAACCGAAACTGCATATCGCTATGTACATCGTGAGGTGCAGAAGGAGTAAGATTAGCTTTTAGTTTGTGCTGCAAATTGATGATCGTATCGTTTCGAGCGTGATCAATGATTTTATTCGCATGATAGCACATTTTCTTCCATAACTTCCATCACTCGTTTTCTATTATTGGGGAGTGTCAACCATGTTTTCATTGCTGCTTTTCTAATCATTTAAAACAGTATGAACGTGTCCGGCTCATAGCTGTAATTTGAAACTCGTTATATTAGCTAAACAATCGCCATTCTGAGAAGGAAATAATGAAAATATATTGTGATTTAAAACTTACAAGCGTTTGATCTCGTAAAACAGTCATCTAATGTAGTTCTCGTCAATATTTTCAGTACCGCGGACCACTTTTCCTTTACAAAGTTCAATTGTGGCCCACGCGTGATGGAAATAAGCGAAGATAATAGATTAGGGGGAATGGGAGTTGCACATACATGGAAATGTATTCGATATATGTAATTGATTATTTCCCTGCAGTTTCAAAATCATTGAAACTAAACCATCAATTGTTTTTAAAAAGGTCTTATCCGAAGTGTTTTTGGCAGACATTTTACTTATCACAGAACAACAAATGGTCTGCAGACCACAGGATGGAGACCACTGATCTAATGTATATGCACGAAAGGGTTTCATATTACAAATGCATAGCGCATTAATACAAATCTGCAGTAACTTAAGTTTGGCACGTAAGTGCAGTTGAAGCCTTTACATTCGTCCTTGAAAGTTTGCTTTTTTTGCATATCGTTGAAGAGCAGAACAGTTTCGTTGCTGCATGCAGAACTTTGCTCTCCTTAGTTCAATAATCCCAACTACGCGTGGCTTTCAAAGGCCTGTTCAAGTGCAGTTATCGTTTGAGTCCTTGTTTCTTAGGTCCACTCTCAAATCGACAAACGAAAGGCGTATTTCGCGAATGGCGTGTCTTCGAGAAGACTTTTTGGAAGCCGCATAGGTGTATAAAAAACTGAATCGCTTGTTCACTTCTTCGTGGTGCGAAACGACTATAGCTCGACTATAGTTCTACGGTTTGCAGCATTTTTTTACTATCTACAAAACCTATTGCTTTTCACTTTTTGCCATAACAGCCTGTTAGTACATATAACAGTAGTGTTCGTTAAGTATATATTATTTTATGCTTTTTTGATGTTCTAATTCGTTCGTCTTGCGTCTTAATTTTTTGAACTCTTTTTTCAAGTGATAAAACCATAGAAAAGAAGATTTTGAAAGTAATGTAGAAATATTGAAGTATTGAATATTGAAAATGAGCTACTTAGAGGTTCTTCTTTTTTGGCGTAACGAGTTCTTAGGTCATGCCTGCCATTTCTGGCTTACTAGACTTAAAGATACCACGTAGTTGGATAGTCAATCCTCACTACTTTAAAATATTTGTATAAAAAAATTATATTAGTACATTTTGTTCATTATCGCTTTGTAATTATCGTTATGAAACTTAATCATTACATATTAATTTTTTCCGTTTAATGTTGTGAAAATACCTTTCACATATGATTCGATCTGTTTCATTACATCAGAATCGGGAAACTGATGCGGTTCTTAGAGAAGAACGAACGAACTGCGTTCTAAAATAAATAAAAAGTAAACGGTTCTTTTTATACAACGTCAAATATCGGGATCTGTTTTAATTTAAAGTAATGAAAACTCGGTTCAATTTTGGTCGTTAAATTAGCTTTCAATGTTGGTTGAATTCGTCGCATTTGGCTTTTCAGTAATGAAGAAGAACTCAACTAATTCCCTCAAAAAACCGCGTGTCACATTTTGCCTTATAAAAATGAGACAGAACTGAAACAGTTCGCTCAAAGAACCGTCCGTTCGTTTTTGCCATATAAAAATGGGAAGAAACTGAACTAGTTCGCTCAATGGTTTTGCACACGAATTAATAAATGTGTGAATGAACGTTCGGAAATAAAGCGCGATGTCACACTATCGGTTTCAGAAAATTGGTCCTTTCTACGGACTGCTCTTAAAATTCGGACGAAGTTTACAGCGGTGTACTTTAATACATGAAACAAGGATACTGATTATTTCAAGAGCAAAGAAAACAAAAGAAACAAGATAAAAATCTGAATTTTCAAGGCGCAAAACACAATCAAGAAATAAAAAAATGTTGGCATTCATGCAGGCAAAATTAATCTGTGAGGAAGTGAAAGTTAAACTAAGTTATTATTTCAATCATTAATAGAAATAGCGCAAAATAAATTAGAAAATTCTCGCACATACTGCTTTGTTTTCCTTTTTTTGTTGTTCAAAATCAAAAAGGTAATTCAAAGAAAAATAGCGAAAGAATCGAGGTTCGCGATTCGTTCTTTAAAAAAAAAAATGGTTCGTTCTAGTTCACTAAAAAGAACTATTTTGCCCATCTCCACAAGGTGCACACTTGAAGAATAAATTCCATAAATAACGACGAACATCAACTGCCCTGTTTAAGCTTAGAACAATCGTGGAGCAAATCGTCTATAAACCTCGCCCTAAACTACCTCATAGCGTCGGTTTGCTCTGGAAGAAGCCAAACCCGAAATTCGTTTATCGGTGTGCAAACCAAATCAAAAACACGCTTAAGTTTGTGTCGTACTCCTGTGCATGAGAAAATGAACGGGAAGTTGTGATGGAGAAGCTAGCCAGCTTCCATCAACTCATGTGGACAGATAGGATAGGTGTAGTAGTAAAAGTAAACCATGCTTCCTTAGCGACATCCGTGGTAAATGGTTGGGAAAATGAATTTCCAGAAATGTAGTTCACGGCATGTGATATTGGTGTACGATCCCGCGGACAGTAAATGGAATACCTAAGAGGATTACCTTGCGTCAATCCCAAAAACCTTTTGCGACCTCCGCGTTTGGGTGACTTGCCGTGTGTCTTACCTTCACTATACATTTTCAACCAGACCTTTTGTGGAGCACATTTTGTAAAGATGATATCGAAAGTACACAGAAAGCTCCATATGTTCCGAAGCTATGCTTATGCACTGTGCTCGCATGTATGTCCCTTTTTCACTAGAATTATCTCCGCTGTATTGCTATCATCGTAGCATGATACGTGGCAGAGTTAAGGCCGCCAGAAGATTGGCATTTCAATCTAAAGAACAGTTCGGAACAGCTTTTGACAATCGTATCGGAATGAAACTGTAAGGTGAAGTAAGCATTCAGGAGTTCACACTCACACCGGCAAAATGGCTGGCTCACATTTCATCGTTCCTCGCTGTGAAAGCGTTTCACGTGTGCTGGTGATGTCAAATAGTTCATTAAGACGGAATCGAATCTGTCAGTGAGGGTGGCTTATGTTTTGCTGTTTTGTGGTTACTGTCGAAACGATGTTTTGTTGTACCACAATTTTTTTGCAAAACTTACATGCTTGATAGCGGGAGCGAGTAGCCAAATAACAAGGATAAATAATCAGCAGCATTACCGTCAGTTCGTCGCCTGCTCCTGCCTACAGCTGATATAGCTTATTTCATTCCGTTTTTGCAATGTTTTGAAAATTTCATTCATCCCATACCGCTGTAGCAGTCTTGCGCGGGCGTCGAGTTGATTTATTTTCATGCTCTTTCATCATGCCGCAACCGGAAGAATTTTGGTCTCGAGTGGCATGTAACAACAGCACTTGACAACTGTGCCATAGCGAAGCTTGTTTTGTCACCGATGCGTTGTCCTATGTCTTGTTTCCACTCATTCCCATTCTGATGAGATACTGTCCCGCGTCCATGGTAGGATTACAGCCTTATCCGAGCTCAAAACAGTAAACGGATTCACAGGGAAGAGGATGCGTTACATTTTAATCCTTCCCTTGCAACTGTTGACATATTTGTTTGAAGGTGGCTTTGCACATCGCTGCTTGTTTGGGAATAATTGTAATGAAAAAAAAAGCAGCATGAGTCCAATGTTAAAACAACAAGCCATAGCTAGTATACCGAAATTAATTGATGTTGGCACATACTTTCACTTCATTGTTTGACCTTTATCCGTCGACATCTCATTCGTGGGTGATGTATGGACATGAGATAAGAAAAAAAATAAAAAAACTAACGCATGCAATACCAACACCCAATCGCACTTTGTAAAATCTGATAGCGATCCGTACGAAGAATAGCATTTCATCTCGCACGCCATGCTATTTGCATTGCAGACTGGCAAAGCCCTTGCTGCTTCATAATTCACCAACAAATATTTCACATCCCTGATATCGTTGAAAGGCATAACCTGGATTGGATGTCTGTACCGGTGGTGGAATATGGCACACATTTGTGTCTGTGGTTGACGATGGTGGATTGTATTATGTGGAAGTCCAACGATACGTGAAGTTCTTTATTCTTGAAAGAATTTCTAGCATTCAAGAAAAAGCAAATTAAAGTATTCCAATCATAGTATTAACTGTACTTTCGCGATCGTTTTGAACGTGTGACATTACCGTGGAACAACATCTGGTATGTGTTCCAGAATAATTCAGTGTTTATTACTATGCTTTCTATTACTCCTCTAAACATCAAATTATTAATCTCAGTTTAAAAAAGTAAAGAGTTATCAATTTTCACGTTAACCTCTTTTTTGGCCTCCTTTAAGCGACAATCGCATATTTTCTACTTATTATGGCAGCACAAGATACACTGACAAAGCAACAAAACGAGCATTTTGCTGGCGAAAGACGATTTGCGTTTATGTCTTCTTGTGTTTGTGTGCTTGGCTGTGCAAAGCGACCGTTTTGGTGAAAGTTTTGGAAATTCGCATACTTCGGAGCAGAGAGACACCCTATTCCGATCCGGGAGTCACACGCCGCAGCCCATGGAAGGTTCACTGTACCGAGCGGGGGTCGCCGCAGGAAGGTCTCCCCAGGAAGTAGGTCACCGATCGGCGAAGCGCACACCAGACCCCATAGCGAATCTCGCAAACCGAGTCCAATACGCGTTATTGAGCGGCCAATAGGTGTGAGTGTGCGCACGCCAAAAGCGAGCGGGTGATATGTGCCAAAAATTTGCCGAAACTGCTGCAGCACAGCCATAACGACAATGCGCGCGGTTTGCGAGTGTGTGCGAGGATGCACGAACGGCAGCATGGGCGGTTGTTGTTGGCCACTTTGGGGTTTTATAAATCTCGTTTTCATTGCACCGCAAGCTGGGCGAATGCATATGTAAGTGCAAACATGCACAGCATTCAGCGCGGGACACAACAAAAAAAAGGTAACACGGAGAAGGAACGAAGCATAACGAAGCGCAACGCTGCAGTTTTGTGTCTTGTCTGTCTGGTTGTATGTTTAACCATGTCGCATGTTGCTCTTTCCAACCAGGCGAAAGGACATCGAGGTCAAGTAATGATTTACGTTGATGGTATCGTGGAAGGCGCGACCCTTAAATGCCAGCCAAATGTTGCTCATTTGTACACGTTCCTTGCGATGGTTTCTGATTCAATTTCTTTCCATTAAAGTCTTATTAGCCGGTATGCATGTTTGGAATCATTGATTGGCGATTGTCGTGGTGGAATATTGATAATTGTTTAATCGTTGTATTTTGAGATTCAATTAAATTGTGCAGTGTTACTCTTGTTACTTTGTATGTATTGTGAGCCTCATTCGTGATGATGTTCATTGCACTCATTTCTGAACATTGCAATTGTTGACTGTCAAAGTCTTTGTACTATTCGCATTGCTTCAGGTAATTTATACAAATTATACGTACAAATTATTTGCCTATGAACAGTAAGAAAAGCTCCGTTAGAACTTTCAGTTCGAAAAGCTTCAAACTATAAAATCTTCTAAATCTATTGAAGCTTTAAACTATAAAATAGTAACATTCTCACTGATCCCTACACTCTGCGTTCCTTTGAAATAGTGTATTTGTAATGATGCCATGTAAATTTTATCTCACTCTTTGGGACGGTCCGGTAATGAAGATGACAGCGGCACCAGTCTCATTCTACAGGACCGATTCAAAATCCCAACCGGACTGTTTCCGTTCGTAAGCAAGACTGACTTTCCTCTTTCGGGAGAATACAAGTCAAGAAAATCGGGCAATGACAGGCCAAGTCCATTTGAGGTTGTACTGGAGAGATGAGCTCTCTGGAATGTATTCACGGTTCCGTACCGAATTAGTGTAGTGTGGCTCCGGATCCGATTCCAAAGAAAAATAATTGCCAGTTTGGAACCATTCGGAATCGTCCGGAACTGCGTGGAACCATTCGGAGACGTCGGAATCGTCTTTAGCCGTCCCGAACTGTCGAAATCATTCTAAAGCAGCATAAATATAGTCAGCTTATAAGTTTATCGGCGCAAGACTGTTAGAATTTTCTATACGTTCGAGATAGTTTCAAACTAGTGATGTACCTTCCAGTACTTATATGGGAGGTAAGTTCATCTTCACGATCGAGTCCAACGGTCCGATTCAGGTTCGATATGTGGAACTTAGGAGTATAAACAATAATTTTTTAACAGACCCATCAAAAAGAACGAACGTAGAAAACCAAACGAACCTACTGGATGGTTTAATGCTACCAAAGGTTCCGGACGATTCCGTACGGTTATGGAAGGTTCTGGACGGTTCTAGACAGTTCTGGACGGTTCCGGATGGTTCCTAGATTAAATCTACCTTCCGGAACTGCTTCCTAATTTTCCGGAGTTGAAGCGGAACCAGCTCCGGTTTAATGTAAATTTTACCAAACTTGATTGTAGTGTCATTTGAAAAATTAATCAATAACTATTAAAGAAATTCGTGAAATATTTTATTACATAAACTCCTAGGCGAATTTAAATACCTTTAATGCCACTGAATACAAACCAGTTTTGAACAAGTTTAAACATAGTTAAACGATTTAACGATACTATCTTATTTATTTGTTTATTTTTATTCATGTTTTGCTACTGTTATACCATTATTATTTCATCTTAACGAATAATTCGTTAAATGAAAAAATGTTACGGATGCTATTCTAAGCAGAATGACGTAACTGAATAAATGTGAACATAATATTTAGCTTGTTGTTATCTTATGCATGCTACCAATAAGGTGTTATAATTGCAATATTTTGCCGAAAAAGACACACTTCCATCTATTACGCATTGGTCGTGGAATGTGTAAACAATGGAAAGTGAAATATCTGGCGGACACTGTGCACTGGGAGGAAAATGCCAATCCATTTTATCAAAAAGTCCGCGCAACAAAAATGACACCATCGATGAATGAAATGTAAACATTACCCCGAAAAGCTAACAAACACACCGGCACCATGTATCGGAATAATCCGCATCGAAAGTTTCTTTTTCTTTTGTGCTACTGCTAAACTCACATGGCATTCCGCGTTCTGGTCGTCCCGTGTCGGTTTGTTCGCTCTTTTCAGGGAGATATTGAAAAATAAAACTTTACCCCACACTCCACCACCCGTGTTGCCCTGTTGTACAGTTTTTATATGCGTGCGTAAGCACACATGCACACATACGCTCATGATGAATGATGGATGGGTTATAATTACAACAGCATTCCAGTGAAGTGTGCCGCGGGTCACGGTTCGCAGCGTAGAATACCATATGTTGTCCTGCACGCGTTTGAGATTTTCACAGATTTTTGTGTTTGTGTCGCAGGCTATTAATCCATGGTATGCCATTATTTAGGTGAAATATTGTTAACGTGTGCGGTTGTCAATTTCTCCTAAGTTTCGCATATTTGCTGATGATCGTTTGAGCGTTGACATCATCTACAACAGCAACATTACGGTAACACAATTTTAATCTGGTGACCAAATTGATCGAGAAGCTCGATCGGGAATAAAAGGAAATCGAATATGTTCTTCTAATATTTAAAACATGTTCGTTACATTTTACAATTTTTAATTTCTTGTTTAATTTGTTAATTTTCTTTAAATTATAATTTGTCGATGTAGTTTAGTTCCAAATTTGATCAAGAATCCATATATGAACCTATATATTGTAATTGTACTATTTTGAAATAGTTCAATGTAGAATAATACTTAATGAGTCGATCGATTTTTTTGGTATTCTTACAAAAATGCTAACTAATATTTAGTCCTTTCAAAAATTAAACATACGCCATTATAAAATCTATCAAATCATTTCTCTAATAATGTTCCAAAACATTCGACAGGAAAATTTCATTTTATTCCATTCTCCAGTAGTAAGGATTATTAAGTCAGTTATGAAAAACCAAGCCTCGTCACGCGAAGAAGAATAAATTACAAATGACTTCTAATGAGGCATCAATGAGAACCACAACGAAAAACAGAAACAAGCTACATTTTTATTTGATAATATTTTTACGCTTTCGTGAATGTTTCTTCTTTCTCATGCAAATGGTAGCATTTTTCAATATTCGTTATTTAAAAAAACGCTAAAATTGATTTTATAAGCTTCTGATGAAATTGAATAGCAAAAGCAAGTATCAGTGATCGATAATATTATAGTTTGGGCGATAATAAATATGTTGACTTCGCTGCTAAGATTATTTCCGGGGTTTGTTCTTTGCCAGTATAGCTTCTTCGTTTCCTGCATTTGATTTGAGCACCTTGATCAAATCCTCGCTTCATCAGAATGCGCCCAACAATCTGTTGAACACATCACCGATACTGTTACTATAAGTTGTACTTTGGCGTCTCTGTTTGCACATGCTGGAAGATATTCATAGCACTAAGCAAAGCTGGTTTAGAAAACATCTCACCCCAGATAATCTGAACCTTAAAGTCGATAAGCAGAAATCTCAACCCCTCCGATTAGCAGGAAATGGGACATTTCGCACCAGGGACATTCTCCTATCCCATAACCTGCTTGTTTCTTGCTGCTCTGAAACGGGAAGCCGAAGGAAAACCTGTTAACCGAACAATCCATTGTAGATAAAGCGACCATAAAAGTCTCTATAGACCGGGCTAATCGTTTAGAATAATTGTTTTCCTTCCCTTTGGTCCTCTTCCGCAGCCTCGTCGGAAGGTTCTGCATCTTGGTATATCTTCCGGTTGCCTATGAATACTGGCCCTTTTTCCATACTCAACAATTCATCAGCATCCCTCCTCCTTTTGTATGCAAAACCGTCTAGTGCTGCTGTGGGGAAGGTGGTTTAGGAACGCTTGTCAACCACCATGCTCCTGGGAATCGTTCCCAGGAGTATGATGAACTACGCAACGACTTTTGTGCTGGTGTGTGCGTTGTGTCGTATCCTTTTGCCATCGCTACGGCCGTGTTTGTATTAGTCACCTTCAACTACCACCAGTGACGCACGAAAACATCCGCTAGGAAGGAGCAGCAGAAGCATCTTCTTCAACAACTCACTAGATAATATCTTCCAGTTCTTTATGTGCTTAGCTCATGATGGGAAATAAAGTTGTTCTCTATGCCACACAGCCTGATCCACTCAGCAGTAGCCGAGAAATGCTTCCCACACGTTGTCGCAAAACTACTACCCCCGTTTGCTATTCCCGAACGAGCGGGGGTTGTAAAAGAGACCAAAATTTCCCATTACTCCAAGAATCTGAGCTTCTTCTCGAGCTTGTAATGCCTGTGGCTTGACAAGCGCCTGCACCGTGCCACGGCTCGAAACCCTTTGCACAAGTGTTCCCTAAGCGCTGACCTCGTTTAAACTCCACCATCTGTTTCTTCGTGTGAGTCCGACATGCAGCGTGTGGCGTTCGGCACATTTCATAGCTAAAGAGTACACTTCTTCCTTAGGGAATGTTTCCATATTAGATTTGGGATAGTTTGAACTGGTCAAAAGTAGCCGATAGTTGGACACTTGCTACGTCCAGCTGTTACGTCCGCTTCGGTGTACACTCTGTAGTGCATCGTACAGTGCTTAGGTGTCTCCGTACTTCGTTCCCGACAACAAGTTAATAAGTGTTCTCACGAAGCTTTTCTCCTTTTACGCCATTAGTTAGTCAGGCTTCTAATTTTCGTGTCTATTGGAACTTGTGCCACCGAATGCATTCCGAGTGCCTGCTATTAGCTGCAATTCTAGCTTCAGAAATGGTGCACACAAGACGATGCACCGACCGTTTGGTTTGGTTTGACTCTCTTTAGCTAATGTAACACAGATTGTGACCAACTTGGGTTTTGTAAGTATGTTGTGTCGGAAGTTGTTCCAAAATGTTCTGTAACCACACGGCCAGTGCCACATGTCTTGATAATTGTTGTTCCTGTTTCGCCTTGCAAATGAGTTACTAGGAATGGTGATTTTACATCGCTTCCGGTATTCATTTGGATTTCCATTGTTTTGACATCTTTCGACACAAAGTAGTTTGTTTAATTCATCTTTATAATTCATGCTTTCTTCCTTTTCTTTGCAGGTATGTTCAAATATGACTTATTGCGCTTGTATGAGTTACGTTATGTAAGTAATGTAATGATTTTTAAATCAATAACAATTATGCTTAAATGAACATTGCTTCCAATCAACTAAAATGTTTAGTTTAATGAAATGAACATTGTCGGACGTGACGCAAATCGGCGTTTATTACCATTAATGCCTGTTTGCAGCAATCCTTTGACAACGACACTCAGAACCCGGGCATCGATTGGCTAAAGTTCTGTTTAATTCCAACGTTCTCCTTATAGTTTACCCTTTGCGTGTGCGTGAGAAGGTGGATGCTACAAATAGCTTCCATGTTTCATCAACGCGCCCGGTCAAATGGGTCGAAAATTCGTAAACAAAAGTGCCTATCGTCCTTTGCCAGGACACGGTGTTGATGCCAACACGAAACAACACCATCCGCCGCCAGAAACCCTCTGCCAAATAAAAACGAACCGAAACGACCGGTGGTAGAGCACAACGTGTGTAATAAAATATTATGATAATGGAGAAGTCCGCTGTCGGTGCTGCTGTCGCTTCGGAGCTTCGGGCTTCATTTCCGGTGATTTCCGCTTGTACGTGTGAAATTCGTGGACTATTGCGAGAAATACTTAGCGTATTCCCAAACAGCAAAAAATGGTGGAAACGTGGAAAAATTGGTGGACCCGTGCAGAGAGGCCTGGGGAAAATGGAAAGCAGAAGAAACGTGTAATCAGCACGAATATTGCTAGCGTTTTGACCGTGTAGCACTGTGTATCTTCGCATCGTTGGTACAGATTTTGATTGCTTCTCGTGACCTGTTTTATCTGCCTAGCTCTGCTGGATGCAAATTTGAGCCCGTACACGCGATGTCAAATTCGTTTTTTATGCGAGATGAATCTACAATTTTGGAAAAGTAAATGAATCCGCACCGTTTTATTGGTCCTTCGTTTCAAGGTGGCTTTCAGAAAAGTGGAAAAAAGTTCATTGTTTTCTTAATGATTATTAAGTATGATGCAACAATAAATGGAGCAATTTGTTCAAACTCGTGTTCAACTAAAGTACTGTCTTTCAAATCACATGAAAATGTTTTATTCTTAAACATAAAAATCTCAAAAATCCACATTAAGTATGGATCTCCTGGAACAGATGATTTAGGTAAGCAGAAACAATATGTGCTAGATAAATATGCCACAATGAATGCTTACTGCAGAGCATACTACACAACAATATCCGCTACAGAGGGCTCTACACAAACCGATTGAACTATTATTTCACTTTTTTATTGTTTTTATCTCGTTAGAGGTTGTTGCAATGCAAGGTTTATCAGTTCTAAAGTCGTTTTTAAAACTATGCCTCGTTGAAAAATTAGTCTGGCATTCGTAACATATTTTCTAGACACAAGCGTGAAAGAAATAAAAGACATCGGTCTCGCTTGGATTGACCGAAGTCAGAAACGAATTTGTAGTAGAATCCGAATCGGACCCGACTGAGAGCCGATGAAAACACGACATTTGACGAACAAGTTTCTCGTTCTCGTAAGATGAGCTTCAATAAAAATATAGATTCAATTTGCTTTATAAAGTAGATCAAGAAACTTTATAAAGTAAAATTGCTAATTGAAGCTTCGTTTCGAGTTATGCCAAACAATGCACTTTTGAAAACAACTTTATTAATATGATTGGGACATACTTGTACTTCTTTGAGGATTTC
Source organism: Anopheles minimus (assembly GCA_000349025.1). Classification (NCBI taxonomy): domain Eukaryota; kingdom Metazoa; phylum Arthropoda; class Insecta; order Diptera; family Culicidae; genus Anopheles; species Anopheles minimus. Next base: position 3,968,884 of record KB663622.1, on the reverse strand, counting down.
TAAGTTTATCAAAACAACTATTAACGTTTATTAAATGATGCTATTCGACTTTTAGGTATTTTGTGCGTTTACCGACAAGTCTATCACCTATCGAATTTATGCCGTAGTTTAATGTGGTTCCTCCATTCTTGGTGTGTGGTTTTTTTTATTCCCTCGCTCCACCCTGTGAGCCGAACAAATGACAGTTGTCTGCGCTGCTCACTCTATACGCAACACGAAACGCCGACGAGGCACGAACCAAAAGCGCAAAGTCGGTCGGAGGGTTTGGCAGTTCACCATCGGGTAACTTCGGATCAGTTGAGTTTTCTTGCGTCTGTTGAACGGTTGTAGAGGGTTTTGCGTGCTCCGTGTGCTCTGAACAACGCACTGCGTATGAACTCATCGGAACTCGTGCTACCGCGGTATTGTATCGGTCTATCAACGAAAACAAACGCCGTGTGTTGGCGTGTTATTCGATTAAAACAGGTAGCAATCTTTACGTCGACGGCAGGTGGAGTTGATCGTGGTGCTTGTTTTACTTTTGCGCCGTACAGTTGATACGCGAAGGTAGTGTGCAAGTTCTAATTGCGCGTTTAAAACACACTTCGACGTATGGGTCGGCTTTTTCTGCGATGATGGATGGGATTGCTATATTCGACGGGTGTTTCGAAACGTGTGCCGTTGAGAGGTGGAAGAGAAAAGATCGCACATAACATGGAATCTTCTGGAAAAGTGGTTCGTTCCGTGCACTAGAAGGAGCGGCTTGAAGTGACGACAAAATGTGCGCATATTGGAGTTTATAAAAGAAAAGAGCAATTCGCATTTAAATTATTCAAATGTCATGCTTTTAATCTATCTGCACCTTCACTGGATAACGTGGTGTGAGTGAAACAACCTGCACGTAAATATGAGTGCACGGAATATCCCGTCGCCGTACCGTTTTGTGTATTGCCGATGATTCTTTCCCGCTACTCATGCTTCAAATAATGAATATGAAGCGGGTCATTTAATGTGATTAAGCAATCGTGATAACAAGTTCCGTTTTCTCATGACGGTACCCTCATGCCTCTCCCTTTCAAGGGGCGCACCAGAGTACCGGCGAAAGTGTACGTGTGTATTTGTTTCGAAATATGTTCCTGATTGGATAAAAATGTATATTTCCTCTCCACGCTTGGCGGCGTGTATTCTAGTGCTGCTGTTAGTGCTGTTTATTAAAAATTCATTCAATTTTACCAATGTGTGTTTGTGTGCTTGTGTATTTGTGAATGCATTTTTGCAAGAATATATATGTATACATGTGCAATAGTTATTAAAAAGGGCCATTTTGCGATGCACCAGTGCATAATGTTGGCGCCCCAATGTGTAGTCAGCGTTGTGTTTGGGGAGTGAATCGGAACCCTTCCATCCAAAAGTATTTCATCAACATCGAAAAGCATTTCAATGTGCAATCTGATAATCGGGGAGCATATTATCGCATCAGGCCATTCCGTTTCGCCGATTGTGAGCTCTTGCTGGTGCACTGTGTTGGCCATGTTTCGTATGCAGCTGCTTGACCTGTTTCCAAGTTTCATATCTTTCTCTTGCTCTTGCTCTCCCTTAGTATTTTTCTTTCTTTCTCTCACTAGTCGCTGCTTTTTATACTGTATAAATTGAGTCAATTTAAAAAATTTCAGTTTCTTCTTTTTCCTGTTATAATATTCAGCTGGGGATGAAAAAGTGTTTTTCTTGTTAACAAAGTTTCTCCAAGTGCATCGTGGCTGCATCCCTGTGCAAATGTGCAGTGGTTGGCGCACAGTGTGATCACATTATACAAGGTGCAGATTAAAATTCTCCACCATATCTCCTTACTGCAGTGATCGCCTCAGTGTGGAAGGAAAGGATCTCCTTCTCAGTGCGACACCGAAGTTTCTCACGCGAATGACGAGCCCTCAGTGCGGATGCCGCTGTCTTATCAGTGTCGTCAATCGAAAATGGCCTCCACTTGATGGTTATGTGTGCCGTGCACTGTGAATGTGAATTGTGTGTTTAAGAAAAAAAGAAGAAGAGAAATATTGTGAAAAGAGTGGAACCATCTAAAGCCAGGAAGCATTCGGCGAAAGAAAGATCTCCGTGCCACGGTGCCAGGTTCTTCGGATGGTTGTGATTGTGGTGGAATTTAATTAAAAAATAATTTGCCCCCGGGTAACTTATCGTTCGTTTTCTGGGCGAAAGTTGACAAACGACGCGTTGGTCTGCGCGATCTTTAACCGGTCAGTCGGTGGTCATAGTACACCTAGTGAAATTCCGTTTGGTTCCAGTATATCTTGTATAAAGATTGAAGTTCAGTGTAGATTATCCGGCGAAATCTACAAGATAAATATAAGTTTTCGTATGCAGTTAGTTGCATCAGTGTAGTTCTGGCAGCGAATGTGAAATATCCAATCCGCAGAATATTGTTGAACATTCCAGAAACAAATCTTTTGGTGGATCTTTTCAATAGAATGGTTAGTAGAAATATTGCAATCAACTTATTTCAGTAACCTCTTCATAAGATAATTAACGAATGCTCGATATTTTGACCAAACGACGATATGAAATGAATTAAACGCCATCTGTACTACTTTTTTTCACTGAAAAGATGTGAAAAAGCCAAACTTTTTAATATGTTTGAGAACTCTTCAAAAACGGTTATAAACGGTTATTAATAACGGTATAATTATGTTAACGAAACACTATTGGAGCAGTGTGTTTGACTTTATTGTCCATGTTTTGAATTGTATTTTATATTATTTATTTGGTTAGCACACTATTCCGGTGCTGTTATTTTTACATTTCACCATGAACATGATGATCTTCATCTGTGGCAAAGAGAAGCAACAATTTGGTTTTTTTGTTATTTAGATGTGTTGCCACTTGTTTATTAATGTGATGTTTATTAACATCAGCACATTATCCTTTACTCATTAGCTCCGGTTTTTGGTTGATTTTTATTCATGTATCGGAAATTTGCGATAAGTTTAGTTTTTTTTTTCAACAAAAAAACCAACACTATGTTCAATGAAAAATCAATCCACTCACAGACAGGCAACAGGAGTAGCCGTCCTGTAACGGTTACGAACTTTTTGTAGCGGCTTTCTCGACGCGGTTTCGGTCCGGCGATGGTCGTAATGCGACAATTTATGTTGCGACATAAAACCCCTCTTATCCTATCCGTCACCTACCGTGGTCGTGATTTTTTGGACGCTTTCCTATGCATACTATTATAAAATTCTACTTCACCGCTGTTGTTCCGCTAAATCATAAAAAAACGCAGGCAAAGAATAATCTTCCCCAAAAGCGACCATCAGCATCGTTTCGTCCTTGTTTGGGCAATCTGCTTGATTTTGCTTCAAACAAGAAGCTTAGCCACGAGCCCCAAAGTTTACCTACCATTCTGTGTTTTTTTTTTGCGCGCGAGCTTTTTTTTCTCTCCTGATGCTTCGTCTAATTCGGCTCCTTCGCATTGAGAAAGTGTTGAAAAACAATCTGCTTTTTCAACCACTGAACGGCATCGCCCGACGTAGCTTGGTCGCGCGCATCATTTTATCGGAATTTATTAGTTTCTTTGCCCGTGGCGGCGACGGCGGTGATTTATGCTCAACGCTGAAAGGCGAAGAAACGTGCAACTCCCGCATGCACTACACCCCGTTATGTTAATATACAAAGGAAGGGTGTTTGTGTGTGTGTGAGTGTGAGCTAAATATCCGAACGTCAGTCCTAGACGATGGCACCAGTGCATTAGACGTGGTTCTGGAAAGATGTGGCAACAGATTTGCTTCTAATTTGTTGACGGAGGTTGTTACAGCTCCAAGCGCGGAAACATTTTATCTTCCGTTACAGGTAGCTTCAGTAACTTCTACAGTAAAACATTTTACGGCAACCGAATTGCTTCAGTATGGTTGTGCTTCAACGTGAAAATGTTTTTATTGCTCACTTGTGCGCCTGTTGTGACTGGCTAGTCGTCACATGCTTTAACTGATCTTAACGTTCTTTTTCGAGTTTGCGTTGAAATGAGTTGCGCTTTTTTTTGCTATTTCACATCATCTCTTCAAGAGCACGCAGTTTATCTGGGTTGGTATTTTTGTTTTTTCGGTTGTACGTCACATTTCATTTAATCGCCCTACAAGATGCTGCCATTGTCTGATTCGACTTGCGTACATCATTTCACAAGGGATCTTTATAGCATGTTTGCTGTTGTCATTTCCATTGGATCAGAATTTGATTTGAAGTCTCTAAAATCAATCCAAAAATATGCATCGTATCACAATCCTCCTAAACGAAATGTTTGACATGTATTGTACACGTATACACGCGCTACTGTGGGGGGCTAAAGTGATCCAAGTATTACTGATTTCAATAAGAGTTCGTGACACTCTTTCCGCAATCAATCAATCAAAAAGATACCGAACACTTACCGCAGCAAAACGATTCGTCGCCATCGTCATGCGAACAAATCCGTTGCTTTCGTGGCGGGATGTGCAAAATGCGCGAATTGCATGCTGCACACCAATCGTTATACATGTATGTCTGTTCTATGTATACATATTGCTGTCCCTTTTCCAAAACATGTGCATGATTGGCGCAGAAACTTTCGATGTGAATCGATATTACGAAATTAATATGCATGGCATGAAACCGTAAGGTTGCGAGAAAGTAAACAGGAACAAATAAAAATCACGCGAGCAGATTTATGCCGGAGCTTTCAAGAACCGAAATCAAATTCTTGTCGCTATTGACTTCACGTGCCCGTCACGTCCTTAGTTATGATGGTATTGCACAATGCGATAGGACCGGGTACATGGATCAACTAGCAATTGATTTGACGGCATCCATCTCGAAAGCCCCCGTCCCATATGCGAAATCATAATGCCAACCCTTTTGCGGAAGTGAATCGTAAATCCAACTTCCTCTGGTTGTTTCTACTTCCTTCGTGGAACTGTTGATTCACGTTATGCTAACCGCCTACGAAACACATATGTTTTGAAGCTTGTAACAATCAAATGTGTAAAAACGATATCTGTGGTTGTGCGTCCTAAATATATGTTCCTCCCCTATCACTGTTTGTGACCAATTTGTCGCCGAGGGTTTAGAACCCTTCCGGGTAGGTTTTTTAGCTAAAGATGATTTAGTTGTACGTGAAGTTTATTTCGCATTTCGGCCAATCTGTTTTGCGGGACACATCTTCAAACCGATCGAAACGGATGATTGATTTGTAATCCTTCTCTCGTATCTTAATTCGATCCACTGACATACGTCCTTTTCACCGATAGATCGGTAACATTGCGAATTTTGTCAAAATTGATTCGGTCACTAACTGGATCGGAGATGCTGTGTTATCTTTTTTCCGTTTTCATCCTTCGCTCATCGCTTTTCATCGTTTTCAACTCGAATCTGGCTTACTCTTTTTAGGACAATTTTTGCTATCTCCTGCAAAATCTTAGCCTTGTTGGTGGTAGGATTGCGCCACCGAAACAGCAATGCGATGCAGAGCAAAGAGTTCTACGAGACCGCTTGTTCTGTACAGGAAAACTATCGATTTCGGTATTATTGGAAGAAGGACATATTTTGAAGAATGTTAGAAGAATCAATACTGGAGAAACTCTTTCGCCTGTTACAAATATCTGCAACATTGATGTTATTGTTATTTTGTAATCAATAAATCTCAAATAGGCCACGGAATCGATTGGAAATCAACACGCAACAAATGATAAATGACATATTCACATATTTACGACTGTATGATAAACAATAAACTGAAGTAATAACTACACAGTTTAGATTCTAGATATTTAATAGAATTTTTTTTCTAAATTGTGTGTGTACACGAAGGATAACTAAAATGTGCTACAACATCAATTCGAGAAGAAAGCATAGCCAAAATTTGTCTACAAATTTGTTAATTTCATCGCAATTAGAACAAATGAACGACGTGCTACGGCTTGCAATTCCCCACGAATTTACCCAATGTCCATTCCAAGAGTTCTTCCCAACTCAGCTATACAGATTGTGTAAAAAGTATAAAGTACACTTTAGAAGAAAAAAACTTTCCCTGTGCAACAACTGCTGTAAAGTTTTCGATCGGCAACGATGGTGGCGGCGGCATGTCTGCGGTTTGGTGCTCGCGAAACGCCAAGTAGAACTATCCGCGCAACTCCGTGCTGTAGCATCCTCGAATCGGCCAGAAAGACACCCTTCGCACCGTACGAAATGGGGGTTTTATTTGCTCGTTTTTTTCTGCGGTGTAGTGTATATCAAGACACAGAAGCTGCTAGCCACTATTATGTGAGTGTTTTATTCGGCAAAGAACTTTGGGAATGTAAATGACGGTTTGATGGTGGTCCGAGCATACTCCTGGAGCAGCATCTAGCGAACGGTGGTGGTCCAAACACAGAACCGCGTCACAAAGAATAGTGTAAAAGTGAGTAAAAAATGAACACACACACACACACAGGGGACACCAGAGAACTTACAAACTAGGGTAGGCCGGAAACGTTGCGCCGTGTCTGGTACTCGCGGGGAGATATACACAGAACGCGCATGGGAAACTGTGGCTTGCGCTTCTAGGTTACTTCAGCTCTGCTCTGGCCTTATAACGAAAGTTTTATGTTAATTATTTCTCACGAAGCTTTCCTGTGCTTCCATTATTGCTTCACGGCGGCACGGAACCCATCCAGAGGTGACTGACTGGTTGACGAGCGGTTCTGGGCACGATTTGTACACCTTTCCCTTATTTATTCTGTTCATCTTCTTTTATTTCTGCGGTGAATCGTTCCGCCGGGAAGCATCTCGATCGCTAATGGACTCGGAACTCGGACAGCGCGGTTGTCAAATGTGGTGGAACGAGTGTGGGCAATTGCGAGTCCACGGGAAAGTCAACGCGTTTCTCGCCCCGTGCGAGAGTCGCACCCTGTCTGCCGGGGTTTCAATTCCAAAAGTTCAGTTCGTGAGCAACGGTTCAACGGCGAGTTTTGAACGTCATTCACGGTTTATTAACTGGGGATCAGCAGCGCATTCGGTCGTGTGTCCGTTTCTGTCTGGAGCTCGTGTCTCCTGCCGGAGAGGCGTGAGCGCTATGTTTATCGTTGCAAGCTGGAACCAGCTCGGGCGATGTTTTAAGAAATGTTTTAAAACTTGAAGGTAGAATTGGGTGAATAGAAATGTCCTAAAAGGTCCTCCACGGAATTAGAGATTTTTTTGTGTATTTCGGCATATAGAACATATTTTTTAAATTGATTGAAAATAGTTAATTGTCTTCTTTGACTATGATGGCTTATTTTTCGTATCTCAACTGTTTAACTGTTTTGTCATCTGAAATTTTTTAATTCAGAGCTAAATTAAGTTTCGTCATCTGAAGTTACAACAAAAATTAGAATAACCTGTCTTTTTCCAAAATAATTTACAAATTATTGCTTATACTCGCTAAAGTATTTTATTATCATTTACAGCTCTTTTATTCTTAATATACGGTACAATTTGCTCTATTTTATGATCTTCATTAACGTCTTGGTGTAGTACGTATATAAACATACATATTTATAGCATTAGACATAAAACTGGAAAAAAACCAAGACGCACCACTATTTTCCGTTTATTCTTCATGTAGTGTTTGGTGAGCTAAATTCCTCAGCACGCGCTTAACACAAACTTACTGCTCTGGTTGTCGTTTGAAGGGCGAAAAGTGGAAAAAAGTAGCAGCTGGATTGATTTTTCCCCTTCCTATTCCCACAAATACCGAACTTTTCTCAGTCGCACAAGTTGCTGGATCGCTGCGGTATCATGTTTTCTGCTATCCCCGATCAGGCAGGTCCGCGCATGAAAGAAGAAAGGTGAATTTCGCCATGAATGCGAAACGTGACAAATTATGGGACCATCTTTGCATTTCGGACCGAGCTGTGAAGCCAAACATCGGGGGTGCAATTTTCCGAAGGGAAATATCTTACCACAGAAACGGGAGTGGTAGACGGCAACGGCAGACGCAGCAAGTCGTTGATCGTGCTTGTCCGTAGATGGACAAAAGCATGGAGCAGAACGCGCGCGCGAGCATCATCATTCCAGCAGCAGCAGCAGTAGTAGTAGTAACGGCAGTAGCAGCAAGCGGCAAAAGCATAAAGTTGTTTTCTTGCCTTTTCCCCAAGCTTTTTCCATCCACTGTTCTGGGTGGATGGGAAAAGCCAATTGTTTCGTCTTTGTTTTGTAGAGTTTAGATTTTTAGTACGACCAGCGCTAGGTTGTCTATGCAGCTGCTCTCAGTCGTTAGAGTGCCCTTGGGGCAGGGCAAGTGCATTGACTTTTTCCTGCTGTTACTATTCGGTTGTTTAAAAGCTGGAATTGATACTGCGTGTGAATTGAGCGGATTGATTTTGTGTGTATGGAAACGGTGTTTAAATTTTATACTTTACTCTATTTTTCATAACTGTCCGTAAAACATCACGTACCAAATTAATACATACGGTAAAATATTTCAAACCTAGACCTGCTATCTCTATCTCACGACCTCTAGCAATTCCGACGACTGGTTGAGCGGTGAATTATTTGCACTGTAAACACTAATGTGAAGAAGAAAAAAAAACTCTGCAGCCCCAACGGGTAGTCAACTTCGGGCAAGAATACCACGGCCGATGCGAAAAGTATGATGGGGCTAGATAAACAATTTAAAATAGAAACACATAAACATAAATTTCACATCTCGCACGCAGAAATCCGTGTTCCACACGAGTTCCACTGCCATTCTGACGCGTCTTCTTTTCCCTCACATTCGAAGGGCGACCTCCAAGGTCAACCGGTCGGTTGATTGGTCTTTGGTGTGTTCCACGAATGCTCGCACCATACAGAGATCTGTGTCTCTATCGCTCGATTTCGCTTTCAAAAATGGTCTCGCTTGCTCTCGCTTACAACAGATCCATAGATCCTGGATTGTCCTAGCAAGATGTCCACGGTCATGAGGCGCTTTTTTAAAAATATTTTTGTTCTTCTTTTCACTGTATCTAGCAACTCGTTTCTCCTTGCTTCGAGCATCATTATGCTTGCCGCTTTTCCATGCCTGGGCCATGTTTTATGCTCCCGCATTGGCTGAAGGGCGTGTTGCTAGAGCTGTGTGGCAGTTTAGCGACAGAGGCAGCATATTGTGTCGTATCTTTAATCATGATCACGTACACACGACAACGCCAACGACGACAACGACGGCAACGATGATGATAATGATGATATGAATGGACGGCAATGTCGAACGGTGCACACTCCGGCCATAATCTCTCCGAATAAATCGAACACATTTCGTCCACTTATTTTTCCTACGTTTGAATTTATTCCCAACCAGTAGCCGGTCCTCGTACCGATGGGAACTAACAAAGCGGACAGCAATGTGTTGAGATTTATCCCCATTCCCTGCATCTGCTTTAAACAGCATACATCCTTTTGCAATGTTTCATTATGCTGAATGTGTCATTCAGGTTTCACGGTACAATGCTCCACCACCACTGACGGTTCTGCTGCAATCCTTACTTACTTTATCAAGATGCTTTATCTTCACTCACTTCCACGCGATCGACTATGTGTGTGTGTGTGTGTGTGTGTGTGTGTGTGTGTGTGTGTGTGTGTGTGTGTGAGTGTTTGGTTGTTTCAACTTTCTGTTTCGTAACTTCTCACGCCTTTTCATATGCTGTATTGCAAAGTACACTGCAGAAAAAAATTCACATCGAAAAGCAAACTTTCGAATACCGTCCAAAACCATCCACCGAGACGCGCTTAAGCGTTATGAAATATTTTCAATTTGTAGAAAATTATGCTCCTCCGGGAATACGGGGTGGGTTTTACGGTTCTGGTACGTATGCCGTGTGCCCGAGCGGCCGCTGCACATTGGTCCTTTGCCGGGGTGAAAGTCCAAAAACGTACTTGTAATTTTTGAGAAACCAACATTGTTTTTTTTGGGTTCGGGTTTGGGTTTGAGGTTCAAACAGTATTGGCAACGCATTAAAATCCATTGAACATATTCAGGCATTAGAATGATATTTTGTAATGTAAGGAAAAATATACCGCAGAAACTGGTAAAAAACTACGGAAAGTTTTTTGATGAATTCGATGATGAAGTTAATGCACCTAGGCCTTTTGGTGCAAATACCACAGCTCGAAATGTGTGCAGAAATTATATTATAGAACAATCGTAATTGAATAAGTACTATTTTTATATTTTGTATTGTTAGTTCTTTTTATCTTTTAATAAATTTGGAAAATATTTGAATTTACTTAACTTTTCCGTTGTTTGATTGCAAAAATCTTCATGATAATTAAGATACTTTTTCATGGAGTACTTTTATAATATAACCATATACTTTTTGTTACTTGTATTTATATTTTTCAATTTATTTACGCCCTTGCCTGGGTCGCAGTAAAGCAGAATTGTAAAACCCAGTACCAGAATGTTATCCCGAAATTTGTTCTAAAGTGCCCACTGTGCGCAGTTATGAGGACGGTCGTAGTGAATGGTAGAGGTCCAGCGTTTGGCTGAAACTAAGAACGGTTGTCCCTTACTTTTGCTGCGAAAAATATGAACCCGTCGGGTTTGCGGTTGATATGGGATAAGGTTGGCACAAACAGAATCGAGTTTTTTTGCTGGACTTTCTGTACAGTCTGTATAGCGGTTGACCTCCATACGACCGACCGAATTGTACTTTTCTCGATGTGTTCTTCGATCATGGTAGCGTACAAGGATCGTGTTAGCTTAGATAAAACATGTATTGAAAACAGGATTTCGGAACCACTATCAATGTTGAAATGTAATGAAAGACAAGTTCATTTTTTGTTGGGTTTAGCAATAAATAGAATAAAAACTTTTAACTTACATCAACTTCATGGTTCATGGTAATATTATTTAAAACAATTTTGCACTCAACTTTAAGCTAAAGTTTTAATATATTTTATCGGTGTGTAAAACACTTTGGTTCGTTTCCCAAGCTTTTGAAACCCCGTTTGAGGGTAATGGCGCAATGGAAGCTAGAAAAGGAATATTTCACTATTGCTCTGTTGCCTTCAAGGTCCTGGCTGAGCCTGGCGTTTCTCGTCGCTAAGATCGTGTTTGGTGCAAACCGGTTGAGTCAGCTTCTAAAAAAACTGACTCCAGTTGGTGAGTCTTGCAACAGCTATTTTGCTTCCTTTTATTTTTGTCTGGAAAACCAAAATTGAAATAGCATGGCGAAGCGTAAGATGGGGGGCAATCCTTTTCACTTTCCGCGACAGGAGAATGTGCCAGAAAAACGTTGTTTTTTTTTCCTTCACAGAATGGGAAATATCCTTCCCGGAGTGACTCTCACTCCCGGAATGTGTGTTTGTGTGTGTATGGAAGTGAGCATCCTTTTTGTAAGCCTCTCATAGTATGTGCATACATGTGTTTGTATAATCGCCGCAGAAATGTCTCGGCAACGCTGTTCGCTTCGTTGTATGTTCAGCACAATATGGAGCAGGAGAAAAAGAAGATCCAGCTCTGGGTTTTGTAGTGGCGAGAAAATGTCTGGCTTTAAGGGGGGCCCATATCTTCAGCGTATGTGTGCGCCATCCGAGCATGGTCTGTATGTGTGCGAGGCTTTTATATAACTGCGATTTACCGTACAGCCATGGTGGTCAGGTTTCTAGCACATAGCGTGTGTCCTTTTTGTCTCGTGTCTCTTTGAGTATGTCTCTTCGCCGTGCGTGTTCTCGATTCCTGTTGTCCTCAAATGTCTTTTACCGATGGACTTTCCCCACCGTATGGATGCATATCTGTCTGCTTTCCATCTCCAACGCTACTCTATAGGACTGGTATTGTTTTTGGAATACGGTTTATGAAGTTAAAGGAATATCTAACCAAGCTTACCTGTCTTTCGAAGCGTGGACCGACGTTCACAATTGGTGTAACGTTTTCATACCTACACTGAGCGTTGCCGGAATTTTCGTGAACGTTAATCCAGAATTTTACGAGTGAGAAAAATTTAGTAGAACTTGCGGTCAAAAGTTGAGACTCACGATATAATGATCAATAGCAGTAGTACTCAAGAAGGATGGCGAACCAAGGAGTGTAGATAATTGGAAATCAAGACGTATAAACACATCCTGAGGATATCATTCGTAATGAATGGTTCTTAACTATTTTTCTCAATCATTCCGTAAAATCAATAAGATCAGTAAATCAAGTATTCCTCATTACAAGTAATCGTGCAGCCAGATAAAATGGTACTCTAGTGTTCTCTCTTTCAACTACCAGGAGGATCAACACTGCTAGAAATGCTTTTCCATAGTCTAGTGGTATTCGAATTGTGCATTGGTATATCCTGTTTTATGTTTTGGTAGCGGTAGCGGTAGTGGTAGTAGTTAAGCAGACTCTCCCTTTAAAATGTGGACGTGAGCCAAGTCACCTTCTATAGACATAGATGCCTTTCTCGGGCAATGTGTTTCAATAAGCTCCTAATAATGATTTTTTTCCTTAGAAAATGACGTCTTGGAGGCATAAACCATAAATTCAAAATTTGTTTTTATTCATGAATAACGATTAGGTCGTTAATAGAGTAAAAAATAGAAATTTGCAATTTGTTTTGAACAACTTGCCGTGAGGCGAATGAAATTATTAACTATGTATCAAAGTTAAATAAAGTGTTAATAATATAAAAAAAACCTTCTTACCAACGAATTATTTCTATGATTAGCGTAATATTTGAACTGAAAATACATATGAGCAATATTAGAATTCTGTTCATGAATCTGAATGTTCATGTTCATGAATCTGAAATCATGTTCTGAATCATTGAGTACGTCCTTTGTTACAATGTTTTTTTAAGCATACTGGCTCCTTCCAAGATTTAAGTAGTTTAATGCCAAATGTGTACAAATACACTCTCATACATCCATTTTATCCTTTCGACACGAGCCTAAAAACGGATGCTCCGAATGGTGTCATGTGGAACGAACTACCCGCTGCCTCTAATGATAGTGTTTTTTATAACAGAAAAATGGATAAGTGATCAAACGGGGAAAGAATACCATTTGAACCAAAATACCGAACCACATAAAGATAGGGAAGGGATCGTTAGGCAACCTGTCGCAGCATTTGGTGGTTGTATAGCAGGGCTACTTATTTGATCGATAAAGAAGCATAGCAGAAGGAGATGGCCCGCATGTGGTACGGCATGCAAGGTAACGAAGAAGGGTGCATATCAAAACGGACCGATCTTCTGTCATCGTGTGGATGTGTGCGGCTTCCTCCTGGTATAATGATCCTGCGGGATCGTGCTGCATATCGAATCCTATCACTCATTCTTTCATGCGGTTTTCCCCACTCCATCGTAAGCGACTACCACTCAATTACCATCTGCCGGCTGTCGTTGTGGTGGCCCGAACCCGCGCGAACCGTCGTGCCAGCTGACATGCGTTTATGTTGGCCGCTTCCGGTGCGGATGGGTATCGATGCCGAAGAACCTGATCGTATCGATCGGAGAGCTTATTAAACCGATCCATCTAGCATACGTTTGCCGCACTCGGTGTCCATTTAGAGAATAAATGACTTCAGAGGCGTATCAAAAGTGGCTTCAGTTTTGCTTCTTTGACAATGCAGGTTCTGAATAAAGTGCATAATTTTGTTCGGTTCATTGTTATAATGATGGGCAGGGAGAATAATAAAATGCATGTTAAGAAGGCCACATTACAAACGTGCTTAATGTTACACCGTTTAATGCTATTACAGTAACAAAGTTATTCGAGGTGTAATTGTTAATGTCGTTCGTGTCGGTAAGTGTTAATAAATTATCCTTTTGAAAATTGTTGTGAAATTCGTAAAGGTGGTTAAACACGCAAAAAAACTATAAAATAGAAATATAGTATAATACGTTCGGGAAAAGCCGCCAACATCTACTTCCGCTGTGTAGCATTATCAAAACGCATTTGTTTGACTTCTGTCGCCGCCGAAACCACCGACAATCGATGTCGGTATTTTAAACTGAATCCGATAAGACGGTCAACACAAAGAGTTTCAGTTTAGTGCGGTTTAACCCCGTGATCCGTTCGAAACGATCGTGACCCTTTCGTTCAGATTCGGCCATTTGAAAACGGCGGTACGGTTCGGTAAAGAGAGAAATGAGTAGAAATTAAATTAAAAAAAATCCCCCAACTGACAAAACCTTCTGAATTAGAGTTGCCGCGACTCATTCGTGCGCTCGTTCCGAAGCGTATGCGTTAAAATGCTGATAAGATAAGACGATTGTTCGGGTCCCGGAGGCATGTGTTGCTTCGCTCAAGAAATTTGCGGTTTGTTTATATGTTTTTTTTTCTTTTCTGTCTTTTTCTCATCTATAATTTTTTTTCACCATATAATTTTTTGGTTTGTGTGGCTTTGATAGGACGATGGACTTTATTATCAGGTGCTTCCAAAGAGATTTGGCGCGTCTGCATAGATAATTTCTTTAAGTAACCTTGAATAAGATAATAAGATAATTTATTTTAGTTTCTACCTTCTTAATCACATGAACATTGGATGAAAAATTTGAAAATATAGTTGTTACGAAATTAATAAGGTTATATTCATAATACTAGGATATCAGTAGCATCACCTTTACAAGCATGATTGATAATTGAAATCTTATTTCGAGCATCGCTTTTTAGGTAGTTTAGAAGACGATACTTGCGAATAATTCGTTCATGCCAAAAATCTTTCACGTTCTTAGTTTTCCATACATTATTTGAGTATAATAATTTGGCCTTCCTACAAAATACTGAGCCTTTAGCTTCATAAGTTGGGTTTTATGATACGTACGACAACAGTCTCTAACAATAATTGATAATTGCGAAGGTATCTCGTAGAGAAAATTGCCACTCGCATACTCAAATAAGTAACTTGAACGCATTTCTGGTATTGGACTCACAAAGAACGAAAACAACCAAGCTATCTAATCAGTACGTTCGTGGAATGCAATTTATATGGGTTCTCATAGATGTCTTAAAACAAGCTGTTTGCATGTTATCAGTGGAAAAGCAATATTTAACATGTTAAGTCTAGGCGTGTGAATTGACAATATTACCATTATTCGAGTCCAGGTTGTCAAATCTGGAATTTTAAACTTCTAGACTTATTTGATAGCCCGAAATTCTGTTGAATTCCTAAATTTTCATTGATTTATTTTTGACACAATTTATATGTTTCCCTTTGAAAACCAGAGAAACTTCGCTACTTGATCCCATCATGATGCGCAAAATTCTTCTGTATATTGTATATTCTACCATGATTAGATTGTGGATATTTATAGCACGTGTATAGAAGGTGTTTAGCTGGAACCTTAATCAATCATTAATATATTGTTCGTTATCTTGGATTTCGTTCATGTCATCAGAGGGTCAGTGTGGGAGTTGAAGTGAAAGGAATTCTATGTTAGTTTGCGCTATTTCTTTCTTATTTTGGGTTTGGTTGGAGCAATCTCAATAGTAAACCAGCTGTCAAAATGCAAATATCGAAGAGTTGGACGGAGATTTTCCCCTACACTGAATCATCGTGCTTCTTGGTTCGAGAAAAACCCAATCAATGAATGAAAGATTATGAAATTGATTGATGATACGCTTTTAAATATACAAGGTTTGTTTCGTCCATTTATTCAAAACTAGTATACAAGTTCAGTTTGAAATCACGATAGATGATGTGTTTTACAGATTTAGGTTTGGTTTTGACGATTGTATTTCCAATTTCAAATAAATTTTACTTTTATTAAATTTATAGTTCTAGGTACACGATTGACCTTTTTGCCCGTTCGCCATGTTTCAATAATAAAATGTCATTGCACAATGATTCAGATCATATTTCGCGTGGCATTGATTGACACCGGTTGATTGATCGTTACGATGAGTTTTATGTTCTTGAAATCCCAATGCAACCGCCTGTCGGAAGTTGTGCGTTCCAAAGGCGAAACCTTGGTGCAAATTAAATTTATTTCTTTACAATCGAACCATTTTACACTTCAATTAAAATCAGGTGAGAAAACGGCTCCATTTCGGCCCCGGTATGATTTCATTGTTGAGATTAGTTTTATTTTAACATGATTTACAACCATCTCGCAGCGCGCTGGCAGGCGAACAGGTTGATAAAGCAAACAAATAACAAAACATTGATTACGCCCGAATCACGCGTGTCATGGCTGCTGGTGCCGCGCTTGTTCTGCACTGTTGCCCGTTGACTAAAATACACCGCAACTTCCAACCATCCTTGGTTTCATGCAGCTTGCGTCTTGGAAGTATCAAATCTTTTGCCTGTAGAATCAAGACCAATATGGAACGGAATATCAGACCCAGCAAAACCCAGATAAGACCAGCATAGGGAACAGCGCAAAAATGTCACCGGGGTGGATAAATTTTATGGCCATCTTTGTACGCTTATTATGGCATTTAAGTGCTTTTTTGCGCATCACCTCTCACAGCACTAGTTGCGGGGGTTTGTGGAGCCGGGCAATAATTGGGGCTAGTTTTATTGGCACGTTTATTTTTCTGTCATATTTCGTGACGTTTTGCTGCAATGTAAGTCTTCATCCGGTGTGTCTGTAAAAAGCAGTTCGAATCTGTTTGCTGTGGGTGAAGTTGAATTGTAACATGCAATTCATGACGTGATGAAACGTAACATTGACGTAAGGCAGATAAGAGTCGATCGATAGAAGAAAAAAATACAAAAAGTGTGTATCATGTCATAAGGCTGAAGCAGCTATTTGCATGAGCTGTCGTATGTTGTTGATAAATGGCCGAACAAGTACAATAAAAGTCACCCGTTGGACGTAATGCGGCATACCGAACGATTTATTTTGCCTGCATTTTATTACTTCCCTGTTCGGTGCACGTTCATTTGCATACGGCGAGGCGTATATAGTTGAAGGATGAATAGCGTTTTTTATATTGTTTCTGCTTGTTAATGGTACAACCTAATCACTGAGTGGTTTCCGCGGCAATATGAACTGTTGACACCCATGAAAAAGGATAATTTCCATTGCTCACTTTTAAAATTCAATAGCAACGCATGAACCGTGCTTTGAAATCTTCAACGAAAGAGCAAACGGGCGGCTAATGCGACATCCTGTGTCGATTGCGTAAATCGCCCTTACGATCCCAATCGACCATAAAACATTTATAACCCCGCCATAAAACCGTTGCTTGCCTACAATGAAGCGCACACATTTCATGCTCAGCGGGAGTTTCGTAGAAGCCATACCGGACATTGAGATAAGTTTGTCGTCTCTTAACAATCATCATCTGCGCGGCAGGAATTTAAATGATTCTATTCTGCAACTAATGTTCTGGGAATTCTAGAAGATAAAAATAAAGCCAAAGTTATTTTCGTTACATGTATAATCGCTTAATGTAAGTGTAATTAAATTACCTCAAAATATTGTGTCCACTCGCAGCATTCCATTCGGAAAGCTCTTTTGCCGATGCTATTGCTCTATTAGCCATTGTTAATTCCAGGAGCAATCTTTCTCCCATTCTCCATATCTCGCTCAACGACAACAAAAAACTGTTCAGTCCGCACCAGAACTGTGCATTGATCTTGGTTGCAATTGTATTCCACGTTCGTACCAACACTACGCCAATGTTATAAATCGACCCCTCCACACTGGCACATATGCAACGCAAATCAGCCCATTTACTACCGATGTGCATTCCTTCGCCTTGCGAAATAACCTTCCCGCAGGCAACTGGACAACAATCCGCTGGATTGTTCGATCGCACGCGCAAAACCTGGCACGCAACAGCTCTCTTCCGAAGGGGATTTTTTGCTCTCCTAAAAGGCAAGGGTACAGATAATCGGAGTATCTGGATGTATGCAAGGAATCCATACGGCGGTGACTACTATGGTGCACAGGCGTCATTGGCACGAACGGAACAGTACGTACGAACGCTGTGTTAGAGGTTGTTTGGCTACTTTTGCACTAGCCCAACCATGCACTTTAATGCCAACCCATTGGACTAGTGCAAAGTAAACGAGACCGGGGTTTGAGACAATAAATCGTAAGCAGTGAAGCAGTGTGCTGCGCCCGTTTATTTTATGTCTCCTTCGTTAGGACAGCATTTTTCTCGTTTGATCGCAAAGGGTGTCTTGAACTTTTAAAGGGCAGATTTTGGAGTTTGAATATGTCCTTCTGAGCCTTAACACTCACAATCGAAAAAAAAGGACGCGACATTGTTACAACTCAAGGATATGTGAGACGTCTGATAATCGATCGCAACTAGTCTGTGCTCCATATGCAAACTATGCTGTTTCCGATGCATCATTCAGTTCTCTACTGACCTATGGATAGACACCGACTCCAGCAGAGACCAAAGAGTCCTCCCGCGTATTCGAATAGGACATTCAATCCTCGCACACAACCACCTGAACGGACGAATCAAATCCATTGACTCAAAGTCTATAAACTAACAAACCAACCAACCAAACTATGCCGTTCAATGACCTGTGTTAAAACGCAATATAATATAGATAGATTTTTCCAAACAATAATGTTAATTTTTATGATAATTTTAATCCATCTTTTGAAGCATTTTGGATATCCTATTTGTAATTGCGCATATAACCTCACTTCTATCTCACCCTCACATACACACAGAGAGAAACACGAGCGTCAAGATGTGCGACGCAATGTACGATAATTTCTACACCGCGCAATTTCCACGACGCGCAATAATTGCGCAATTACTATACATCTCCGCGACAATTTCGACGATCGGTGGAGAGGGTATGGAACGTTCTGGTGTTTGGCCGGTGCTTGGCTCTAAGGGTATATCTGCGCGGTAGAACGAGACGGTACATACCTGCGGTTCCTATCCACGTAAAACACTCACAGCAAACGACCGATCCAACTGGCGGTTTTTCGTCGTGCATCGTTGGTCGGAACTAATTAAAATTAGATTTTCATCCCAGTTTTTGCTTTTCTTTTGGTTTCGTTATTTTTTGTTATTTTTCACGGTCATGGCACGCGCGAGACAGAGGGTTGTCCCCGAATGGATCGGGTAGTTTTTAAAAGATATAAGGTGCCATGGTCATAGTGTCAGTTTGACACCTTTTTACCATTGCTAAGGCTTAAAAATCGGACATTTGTTTCACTTGGTTCACCACGCCGCGGGTGACAAATTTAGGAAGCCTTCCTCCAAACGAAATGTAAACTAAAGCCGAAATAAAAATGCATAGTTTATGAAGTTAGTTTGGTTGGCTGTAATTGGCTGTTCCTTAGCCATTACTGTTTCCCACTAAGCTTCATCAAATCTATCATTTTAAACGGAATCGTTTTTGGTTTGCATTTTTGTTAGATTATTTTGAACAACCAAGTGACAACCAAATTACGCATCAAATCATTCATCGATCCAAATGCTATCACTTGACCGTAAACCTTTTTCAAAATCCCATTCAAGATTATCTAACTATGAGGATGCACTAAATGGAAGATGCAAATCGCAAACGGCAACCCTTTGTTCTTCGCTCCTTCTCAAAATGCTCACGTTTGAATGAAATGATCGGTCATCTACGAGGCACCTAGCGCCCTTCGTACACACGTGTGCTATTGCGATGTGGATGAAATTCGGTTCCGAACGGGCCCCGAAGCGTGGATCACGACCGTCGGGCACGGGGTTGCTCGCAAGTGGCAATTAATCACTCCATCCGCAGTCGGCATCTGGCTGCTGTTTAGCAGTTGTCGGTGGATGCGGATCAGTTACCACGGCTGGATGCAGTGGGACAGTAGGAGTTGCTGTTGTTGTTGTTGCTGCTGCGAATGGTTTGCCTCGCTGCACACGACCGCCAGCATACGAGTGACGTTCGCATGCGGTATGCGAGACGCGACCATGTGACGGTAGTAGCCATTCCGGTTGAGTTCCTGTGCCGCACCCTCGATCTACAGCGATTAATTTTGCATGGATTCCTTTCGGATCTATTCTGTTCCAAGGGCCAACATGAGCTTACACTGGATTTCTTTATCTACACGGTTGAATGTGTTATAACTTTCAAACATATTTATGAAACTTAAGCAAGTCATGTAAATATAACTTTTATTCATCTTCCTCCCCTGGTAAGACGCGGTAGACTGAGTTCGAGCGTTAAATGGTTTTCGTTTTCGAAAAGCCTCTAATTATAATGTACTTCTAATAGTTTAGCAGTTTTGTGAAATACTCTCAAATTTTTATTCAAATTTTCTTTCTTCTCACTCCATCGCACATGCAAGTTACTTACGCATTTTCAATCAGTCGCAGCGATACAAACACAAGTACACATTTAGTTCGTTTCACGAACGCTACCGGAACCAGCGTAACATCTGAAGCGATACGATTGAGCGAGCTTATCTAATGACACAATGTAAACAAAGTGTTGATACAATCCCCTTCTACAGGCACATCGCATTCACACTGCACACTAGGCGCCTCTGAACGATGATTTATGAAAGTGAGGCGCAAGTGATGGCAAGTTTTATGGATTCCGATCGGAGGTTTTGTTTTCTCTGATTCCCACACCTCCCCCACCCACTTCACCATTGCGGTTGGCACAAAACACGACTCATGGTTCTTTGTTGCTCTTTTTATACCGCTTTTACGTATGCTGCTGTAGGCTAGAGCACGTGGCAGTGTTTATGGATCGATTTACAGATAAAAAGAAATATGCTTCACAAATCTAAAATCGATACAATTTGCCGGTCGTATCCCGTCGTCCGCCGTTAAATTGGGGCCATCCATGTGCGAAGGACGATGAAAAAAAAACACACACACACCCAACAGCCTCACAGTGGAAGTTGCAGACATCCTTTTTCCACCTGCTTTTCCACTACATCCGGGCGAGTGAGCCGTGAGCCCAAGAGCGTAAAGCCAACTTGGCAAATGGTCAAATGTTATAAATAAAGCAACGGCCAATCGATTTTCGTGCTTGTTTAGTTGTTTTTTGCAACACTGTCTCCCTATCGGATGCAACCTATTGTCGCGAACCTTGTTGCAACAAGGCATTAAAATAGTTTTATTAAAATTCATTTGAAAACCATCCTGGCAGCATATGTGGACAGTGACCATTATGTCATGTGTTGTCTGGTTCACGTGTACATGCTTTAGAATTCGGAATGATTTACTGCAATTAATTAGTTTAAGACGTTTCATATAAATTCATTGCTCACTTTTCCATTATTTTTTGTTAGTCACAACATTAAAGGAATTTAACAAATAAAATAAATCGGTAACCAATAGTTTTCCAGCACCGGCTTATAGCGCAGGCAAGTACATGATCCGTTAGGTACACCAAGTACTGTTTAACCTCACTTGTCGTCTCGTTTTGACTTTTCACCTTCCAACCCTCGTGTGAAACAGTTTCCGCCATTTGACATCGAGCACCATAGGAGGAAGTGCGAGAATTAACAGCTGTGGCACACCATTCCAATCGACACACGTTGAAGCGAAACATTGGAAGGGTAAAGGTGCGCGTGCTGTGTGCAGGGGCCACCTTAGTCCGAGGGACCGTAAATAAGTATCTTAAACACTTTTGCTAATTGTCAACCATCAAATTAGCGAGCAAGCAGGCAAGCAATTGAGCGAACGACGGAACAAGCCGGTTAAGGCGACATGCAACGATGCAATCGAAACACCACTAGCGTGTGCATACATATGCATCGGCAACGGCAGTGCCAATGAAAGCATGTCAACGGTACATAGCCATCATACGCGAGGCAAAGTTTCAGCCGAGTCCAGCACTGTTTCGTCTGTCTTTTTCGCTCGTGAAATTGGTCAAGTGATGCCTACACGCTGTCCTCGCCGCGTTTGGGTGACTCCCCGGGGAGGGAACTCGGCACTCGTCGGCATTTCTTTAGCGGCGGCGGTTGTTTAACTTTGTTCTGCTTCTTACTTTCCGTTCTTGGTTCGTATTGCACACATCGCCAGCTCATTTGCATATGTGAGAGAATGTAACAATTTGCAAACATAAATCCCGGCCCGGCTCCATCACCTCCAATAGGATCGTGTAGGTACTTTAACTCACGTTACGGTGCAAACTAACCGAAAACCCCCCTCCATGTAGAGAAGGAGATGTTCAACCAGATGCGGACTCCGAGACCACAATAAGGCGCCTTCACGGTGTCGTTTGGAACGATCCGGGAACACTGGGAAAATTACACCCGAAGACGCGGAAAAAGTTCGTCCCCCCAGACAAACGATGCCTATAGGACTTAACCTCCACCTCCCGAAGTCACGACTTTTGCCGCTTGGATTGACAATAAAAATGGTGTGTGGTGTGCGCCTTACGTCTGTTCAGATGTGGTACAAACGTCTTTGTCTTTTTTTCAGCGATGAAGTGTTATTCTGCTGCTTCTTTATTGTAGCGATGTACCGGGTAACGACACCGGACTGCCTGACAAAATCACGATTTTCGCACATTTGGCAAGAGGCGTCCAGCACCTTTCCGAGAGGGGTTTTTGGTTCCCGGCTGAGGTTTCGCATCGTGCAGCAGTGTGAGAGGAATTTTAAAGGTAGCAATTACCAATCAATCGATCATGCACTTCACGTGTCACCTTGAGAGGTGCTCCAAAAATCCTAAGCCTACGAAAGGTTCCTTTGGAGATTGATACCAACTTCTTTGGGAATGTGGACATCACTCGCGCACTAATATGACTGCACTGACCGATAAATAATGTATAGGCTAAAGTTTGCCCTTAAGCAGAGTCCACCAACACTACATGGCGTCTATAGACGTTATTACCACAGGACTCCATGGTAGAAATGAATGGTATTAGATCCAATAGATACTGTAAAACTGTACACCGGCAGACACGCGCTAACGTACAAATGATCACGACTACCATCCATATATACAGTGCGCATTTGGTCGAGACACTTTCATTGGCAATTTGCCCGCTACGGGTTTGCTGTTTGCCAGTTGCCTCAATATTCACCGGCACACGCGCTGAATTATCGCTGCAAAAAAGAAATCGCTAGTTTACTTTTATTTTGCAATAATCGTTCTGATTTGAAGAGAGACGCAGTACGCAATTTGTTCATTTTTTGCGGTGTTTATTGTGTGTTTGTTGGATAGAGTTTTGTTGGAACTCGTCCAATTACGGCTTCCAAGATGTCTACCCATTTTGTTTCGTTCTATATGTTGCTTGAGACTTGCGTTTAACAAAAAATGTCTTTCCTCGTTTTGAAATGATCCACGATGTTCTTGCTTGCATTTATTCTTGCTTGCATTTATTGGACAGTTTTGTTTTGCTAAATATTTTTTTTTAATGTCTCGATGTAGGCGCCATCTCTTCAGAGGCAATACATTTATCTTCGCTCCCATCCCACTGGCAAGGGCCAGCATTATGTTGTGTTATTTGTTTTCATTATAAATATTCCGGCAAGCATAGAGGCACACCATCTCGTCCCAGTGGTAGGAAATCGTGAACATGACAAATTGAGTGGCGGATACAAACCGTGGTGGCGGCGGGATCTTCGCCAGCGGTCGTGATCCGAATTCACGATCGATCTTCAGTTGTTTCAGCTATCTCAACAGATACGTCGATCGCGGAGGGCTCGCTTTGCACCACCGTGTCGTGCAGAAGTTATTTATGTAAATGAAGGTGGCGCGAGGGTAAAAAGTAAATATTTATAAGATTAATTGTGTGCCCTGTCTGCATACCTGCTATGGCCCGTTACTTTCCTGATGTTTTGCGGAAGGTAAAGGTAGAACGGATCAACTGCGATCTCAATCGATATCAGACGATGTCGGCGATGCGTGTGGTATTGGCAGGCGGGATAAAAGAAGAAACGGTTAGTCAAAGGTCCGAAGCACACACTGCGAGCTCTTCGGTAACGCTCCAAAGTGTAGCCGGTGATTTATAGGGCAAGTATCAGCCGATTGCCCTTGTGCGATTGTGAGGAGGAATTTGATCTTTGATCCACACTTTGTGCGCTTCTCCCTGCGTTTTGTAACGGTCGGTTAAATCTTGTTTGTTTATATTTTTTTCATGTTTAATCCTACGAACAGATGATAGAAAGGCTTCGTAAAGAAGTTTGGGATGCCAGCTGCACATGGAGAAAAACACAGTGAAATATTGTCTTTCCTTCCGAATGACTTGAGGTGAAACCCCAAATTGAAAACCAAACTCAACCAACATCTACGAGTTGCAACGATAACCAAGTGAAAAACACACTCTTCTAACTGATGAAGCTATCACGAGCTATATTGTGTGCTTTTTCTAACACCGTGCAAAAGTTTCGCTTGTCAGATAAATACCATTTTGAAGATGGGTTCAGATCGGCAACAGTAAAAGAAGTTTTTCATTGTGATGATTTGTTGTTGATAACTCGCTTCATCAAGAAACAATTTTCTACGTTGTGCTGCTTCAGAGAATCGGGAAAAACACACATTTGTCGGTTGAACAGGAACGATTTCCACAGTAGTGTGTCTACAAACTGTGAAGTAAGCATGCTGAAAGGGGCAGCTGCTAGAGCATTAGGAGCCCGGTGTATGTTGCAGATGGAGGACGATGAAAAGCGAACGGTAAAATTCGACCTACCCGTGCGCTAATCTGTTAACCTTTTTCAATCCCAAAAACCCATCGGTGAAACGAAGGATGCAAACGTTGGGTGTGTGTGTGTGAGTGTTTTGAATGTCCGTATGGCGAAAGGTGCGGATATTTTCTAATTATCCTTTTTTCCAGTTCAATTCATCTCAGTCAACGCAAGCGTTTCGCTTGAATAGGTTCTCAAGAATCAATCTAGCAAGGTAGACAGATCCTTAGATCAACATGGCACAATACGCAAAAAGTAGAAGGAATAATACCGACTGAGTTAAACTTGGGTCAAATCGTGGCTTGAGACATCCGCAATGTGAGTCGACCATTTAATGAATTTTTTTTGTATTAAGTTTAGATACAAAGATATCTGATAGTATATTAATTCAAAATTCTGTACTAAACAGGAGTCATAATGCCTAATTCAAAGCCATAAACGATTAACACTTTTCCAGGACACTTGTTCTAATCTCTTCACAATCTCCTAATACAATAAAAACAACATCAACCTAGGGATATATTATTTTGCTTAATCCATCGAGGATAGCACAGTGTAAAATTAAATTCACTGCGAACTTTGTAAAACGCAACTCTTCTAAATAGTCCTACAATTAACACGTAATCAAGTTTCCCATTTGATGATCGCAGCCGCTACGTTATCCGCGACGAAAAAAGGACTCAAATGCTGAAAGACAACACGAAGAAAACCGATTAGAAAATAAGGCGCAAAGAAAACGGTGCCCAATACCAGGTGTTTCCAGGTTCTGTGTCCCGTCGGCGGTCCGTCAATTATGTTGAGCAGCTGCTTCTTTAAAAAAAAGCGGTCCTCCGAAAGGACATGGCTTCGTGCCTGCTGTGTTTTTGTTTCTTCTTGCCTTACATTCAGTGTGCACCGGTTACGGTACACATGCACAGGGGCTATGAAAGGAACCTTGCCTTCTTAGGAAGTATTTAATCTTTTCGTTTTTTGGAGCTGTGACATCTGGATCGTTGATCGAAGTATTAGACTAATGTAGAGAATTGACAAAATTAATTAGAGAATAATTACAATAATGAACAATTGAAAACGAGGCAGTTTATTTTTATTACTTCTATGGTTATTCTTCGTTTATTTGGCCCATGCTGCATTCAGTGAGTAAACATTTCATAAAAAAAACCTTCGTGTCTGATCGTCATCAATAAAAAATATTGGTGATTAAGGGTATACATCGCTATCATCAAAGCTAAATAGCTAAACGTGTGATGCCAATCTTATAATTATCGATTAATAATGCAAATATTCCTAAATAAAAATATAAATAGCTAAACGTGTGATGCCAATCTTATAATTATCGATTAATAATGCAAATATTCCATAAACCATTCAATCAGACTCTTCCACCGGTCACATTGGGGATTGGTAAAACTCGTCGGAACTAGAATTGGAGTCGTTTACGGTTTGCGATTTATATTGCTACTTTGTTATGGAACGTCCGTTCAGTCACTAGGTCACGTGAACAGAATCAAACATAGAACAACATGAGCTCTTTTTAATAGAAATTTGAATGCTAAATAATCCTAATGATTAATACCAACAAATTGGTAATCTACGTTTATGGTTGAAAAGATGCAAAAGCTGCTCTGGGACATTCCAAATTCGCTTCACAAATGTGTCGCCTGCTAGCGGAGCATTAGAAGGCTCTCTTCCCACACGCACAATCTGAAATCGCTTGGCATCGAGATGGCGAAGTGCAAAATTGCTCCTACAAATTACCCGCAAGCATGAAAAGCGTCCAAACTGTGGCCGTAACCATCAAATCGTCTAATCAGTAGATCGTATACTTTGCCGCACGCCAATTCCATCTTGCCGGGGAAGAAGGAACCTAATCCTGACCAGCGAGAAGTGGCCAACTTCCGAAACGATAACGGCACGAAGGGGAAGGACGGGTGTGGTCGGTTCCACACGCGATCAACATGACGCAGTCCTCGTGTGCCCTCCGTAATTGGCGACCATTTGCCGTAAAAATGGTGGCCATCGTAATTGATCTGACTCGCGCGCGCGATTGCCTACCAGTTCCGCCATGCCAGTTACCGTGTCGGATCGGCTCGATGTGGGAAGTAACATGGAGCTGTGTATGATTAAAAATTTTATTACCTCTTACCGCATGTTTCTTCACCACGCGCGTTATACTGTGGCACCACGTGCTAATCGGTATTTTCATCGCCCACTGGTCCGACCCGATGGTTGAGGGTATTTCGTTTGTGCCCTCAAATGATGTGCAAAAATATGATTTAGCTTCCTCAGCAGCTGGCTGCCCGATGCCGCCGCACGTTTGGTTGGGGAATGGCTTAATATATACACCCGGGGGCACACGAAGGAAACCCAAGTTCAACGGGTCCACCAGGCGTCCGTTGCAGAGAAGGTGTGCACCTTGATGAAAGGTAATTTATTTAATGTAACGATTAGATTTATGAACGCCAAGCTTACGGGTTCGGTCTGCAAAACGATCCGTCAACGAAAATACACTGACCTTTAAACACAACCCCGTTAGTGGAAAGGAGGTACCGGGTGTTGTAAATTTAGTGGCCAACATTGAAGTGGTATTTACACAACAGACAAAAACAAAAATGAATGTTATTGGATCTGTCTAGCTATCCTTATCAGTGAAAAGGTCATGTTTGACGTTAGTGTTCCCCTGTTTTTTCATGGTTTTGGTATAAATGATTTATTTTGTGATGGTATAATTTGCAAAGAATATGGTACATTCTTTATTATTATTTTTTTGTTAAATTAGAGTTTCATTATAATTAATGAGTTAAGCTAATTTATAATTCACACTGATAGGGAGACATTTCCATCTTCAAACCGTGAAATGACTGTTTTCCTCGGTTGTATTCGGTCATTTGTCAACAAAATCCGTTATCTTTATAATATTATTTATTAAAAAAAAAACATCTTCAATCAACGTAAAACTCTTTCCTTATACCAATTCAACGTCTTCAGTTTTGAACAACTTTAAGAAATCCATTATCTCTATCTGGAGTTCTAAAGTCGTACCACCTGCACTTGGGTTTCTCCATGCAATCATGCACAGGAAAAATGCATCCGCGAATATAACGTACCTGTGTGGCTTCAAAACCACAAACAAACTTCTACCTAAGTGTTTGGCGAAAAGAAGCGAGAAAGTTTCTTATTCACCGCAGAACGTATGTGCTTATTGATCTTGAACATGCATATTGTATTATGATTTTTTTTTGTACCATAGCGTGCACTTCTTGAAAACTTTCGTCCGGTACGGAGTTTTGCATAAGTGTTTAGCAAAGAACAAAAGAAAGGAATTGCGCATGGTTGGAAAACTTTTCCCATATATGCATCATTTTGCAACTAAAATGAAATTGTATGTTTAGTTTTCTTGTATTGTTACTGTTCCTAAGTCTAACTTGGTGTTCCTTTTTGCATTGTGTGTGTGCTTATAAATACGACCGGCACTGTACCAACCTACCAGAAGGTCGGTGAAAGTTTCCACAGATCGATCCGCTCCCACTGTCCCTCAGTGTTGCGCTTTTCCATCCCGTACAATCATTTGTTCCCGTTTTACTTTCGCCATGTATACACCGTAAGCCAGGCAATGGCATCTAACCCACAATAAAAACTGGATAAAAGGCTCGGCGTGTGCATAAAGTGTGCTGCATGAAAATCCGCGCTGGTTATTGAATGTTATATTTCTTTCGTTTGTACCTTTTTGCTCAGAATATTGTATTTTTTTAACCTTTTTTAATAAACTTTTACAGTCTATTCTTATTTACTTTCGCTCATAACCAGTTAACTTACATTTTAATAATTTGTACCATTTTATTAAATAATTTCACTATTAAACATATCATGATAGCTACATTAGGTTTGCATTCATGTGCTGAAAAATAACCAAAACAATATTACTATTCCACTGAATGAAAAGGTGTTCCACATTGGAGGCGATGTTCCATGATCAATAATCTGTAACTTCCGTCTCTAAAGCAGCGACAAAGGCCACTGCCTGGCAGTGCATATGCATGGTATTAAACGAATCCACGTGCTCTTGGTGCGTGCTCGTTGGCGATAGGAACCGTTTTTCAATTCAACCAATGTCAATTTTCCTTTCTACTCTCCCGTTTGCGCTATCTCCCTTTTCCAACGCGCTTATTAATGTTAGCCACCCAGAAACGGATGGGTCGGACGCCGTGTGCATGATAGTATGCGTGAAAGGCCACTTCCGGTTTAAATAGAGAGCAACGCCGGCCAATGGAGACATACGGATGCACTTAACTACACCGTAGGAACGACTGAACGTACGAACCGCCGGACGGTTGGAGAGATTTTATCGACTGTCGACGCCATTACGGTGGCCCATTTTCGAATGTCCTTCTTCCTCCCACACGTGTACGTCTCCATGCTTGCGATGCCTCGATGTCTCGTGCGCATTAAATAGGTTTAGAGAGCCGTGCGGGTCGGGCGACGATACGACCCGGGGAACACAACGCTCAGACGGCTACAGCTGGGTGACAACGACTAGTGAAATGATTAACGTTTCTAAATTGCTGCATTCATTCGTGTCCGTGCGCTTTCCGATCTGAGTTGATCGTTGGGGAACAGCTGCAGTTCGAACGTTTTGTCGATGTGAGGTTATTCGAATCGTGTGGAGTACTTTCTTTGCTTAACAAGCAGCGTTGATCGGGTTTCCAGGGAACCAATACTGTTGTTAATGTGCAATTAAGTATGTGCAGTAAAGGGAGTTTTTTTTATTTGTCTCATTATTGCATTACTTCTAAATAATTAACTGATAACGTAAGGTTTTATTAATCGTGGTTTACGACGTTAATTTTCTGCAGAACCGTTATATTGTGTTCCTTCTCCTACATCCAATATGTTTAGGAACAATTGATTGTGATTATTGTTAGGGGGTCCTTTTTCATGTTTTAATTCTATCGATTGACAACGCCCACAGCAATTCAATTATCGTGTGTATCCAGTTTTTGCCTTCCACTCAAATCACAGCGCTGTTGCGCATATTGATATGTGCAAATGAAACCATCACACTTCAGAAAGTACGCTTAGATGGATGTGTATTCAATCTGCACAAGAAGTCAGATCGTTTAGCTGGACCATTTCTCGCGAGACACTCATCATGCTATTGCATATGTGCGCTGTTACCACCACGAGTGTTTCATCATACACAAGGGAGAACTTGGATGCAACGCCCGCACATGGTCCCTGAAACACTTTCAACACTAATGAGTTGCAGACCCGGTTTTTACATCAAGTAGTTGACACTTTAATTCCAGCAAAGGATGATGGTATCTTACGCTGTGCATGCTTTGGTGCAGGCTTTTGATAACCGAGACCATGGGGTCCGTAAGTAGGTTGTTGTAAGTGAATAGATGATGCCTTTTTACGACGAGATCGACCGTTTGTGGAAGCTGTTTTAAAACGATGTAGCATAAACTGAAACACAACATGAGCTTAACATACCTCGAGCAGAGTAATTTTCCGACCCACAATCTTGCAACGGGCATTGTACGATGTCTTCTCTTTGGTGCGTAAAAGAAGTACTGGTTGTTACCATTACAACAGCTTTCTACCATTCACTCATTTCTTAAAGCACATTACTGCTTACGAGGGTCTTTTAAGTGAGTTTAAGCAGTAGTATGATGTGATGTTTCTTCACACCGTAATGATGTTTTGAAAGGCTCTCACAGAATCATGAGCTTAGGTTTGTTTTATATTCTAGCCGGGAATCTTATTTACACTACTCAAATAATAGTACACTTCGGTACATTACAAAGACTGCTCTTGCAAAAAAACAAACATATGGGATAGACCTGTAACACCGTTTGGGTTACAAAGAATAGTGCACGGAAGAGAAGCCGAGTAATATATGAGAAGGCGTATAAGCATCCTTTACTAACTAATCGGTGTTAGATAACGTCCTCGCAGGTCAGGGGCACTTTAATTTTCAAAGTAGCTCCCAGCGATGAATGAAAATGTAGGATTGACGTGCTTGATATGGGTGAGTTACCCAAAGTGTTTTATGATAAGTTATTATGCTAAGACGAAGATATTCATTAATCGTCAACATCACAAACGCATGCTACATAAACGAGATTTCCTTCAAGTTACCGCTTTATTTAGTACATTCTACATCAGTTCTTCCTATATTCCTATTTTCTCCAAGAGAGGAAATAATTTTATAGAATTTGCAACTTTTATTTCCTTATAACATAATTACTTATTTGCATAACTCTAGTAAATATTGGGAATTAAATGAGTACATTCTTCCAGATTGTTTGGTCTGGTTTTTACTTCAGCTTTTCCTTTTTGGCCGGGTCTTATCGCCACCGATGTCGAAATGGAGCGAAAGGAAAGCATAATTAGCTACCCACAAACCTTGTGCAGGAAGGGAATCAAGATAGGTGTACTTTGCTGCAGTTACTGAAGCAATTCATTAAAAATGTAGCCAGGCGATTAAGCAAATCATCGCGAGTAAAAAGTACCGGTGGTCTATATCTTGATGTGAGAAAACGTACACAAAAGGATGAATGATATTAGGAAAAAAGTCATTTTTAGTTCAAAGAATACTTAGTAATTACTATATTTCTTGAAATTGACAAAAGTTTTGACTGAACATTTGTGACATTCTTGCTTCTACGAAAGATTAGATAACCTGTAACTATTTCGTAACTGACCTAAGCGTTCAGAATTTTGTCTGAGACGTAATCAAGATCATGCCGGAGGCCCTTCATTTCAGCCCTTTTCGAAATGGTGTGTTTTGCTAACTTCGCCCCTCAGTACCGGATAAGTCTTCTTAACTTTTCGGAACACTTTTTTCCACAATATAATAATCATGTTTAGTTCGGCTGCAAGTGTATTGGTCTGCAGGTCGACGTTAATCTGCGATTGTAAATCTTTATTAAAATTACTTCATTTATGCTGATTGCGCACGCTGACCTGGCCGCAAGCTTACTTTATACGCTCTTGTGGTGGGATTGTGTTTTGTACCTAGTGCCTCATCCTTACAATTAATCTTCCCATTATTTCATAGTACTTTTAGTGTGCTTTCGTACCTGTGTTCCTTTTGGTGTTTTGGTTCTCTTTAATTCATAGATCGTTTTAATAAAAGATAATAAAAAAAAAACTTACCGATCTACTGCAGCAGGGGTGCTATAAGGTATTCTACTATGAGCAAATTTAAAACAGCAACTAAAAACTGACGAGAGGTGTTGAAAGCAAATGAGTTATGCTGTTTTTTGATGAAAATTTATGTATCAGTAGGTGGTCTGTTTTTCACGTTTGTTTTTACCAACTATTGTTTTGTTTTTTTGCTAACATTCTTGCTAGAAATATTATGCTAGGTATGTTAGCAAAGGAAATTATTATGCAAATCTTATGCACACTAAATTACTCGCATGTTGTTCGTGTTCAGCCTCATGCAAAACTATGAGATTTACTCGTTTATAGTTTCATACAGCAGGAACACATTTCAATATATCAAGATATGTAATTTACACAATTCCTTCTACACCAATACATAAAAACAGCGTAAAGCGAAGAATGGAAACACTTTCCACCCTCGTTGACCCCGACACGTTGTCCATCATCGTGGTCAACGTAGAGGAAAACGATGGCTGGGAAAACTTATGGCGTCTCAAATGGAAAACTTTTACACCGTCCATACGACGACGTACATGGTCAATATTGTGTGCCCCATGTTCGGGCTGGATAGGAGCACTAGAACTCCCGTCCGGGGCACGACTTCTACAAGAGACGCCCGGAGCTGATGCTGCAAAGTTTTGGCGGGACGGATGTCGGTATCGCTGCAAGACACACTCCGTAAAATGATGAAAAGAATCAAAACACCATCACCGCCTGCTTACGGAGCGCAGGTTGAGGCTAATAAAAAGCACTCAAAATATTTTATTGGCAAAGTTTCCTAACCAATAATCTTTCGCGTGCCGGTCTGCGAACTGTATCTGCGGGAAGCTTTTCCCGATGTCGAGTGCCTTTCCGTCTCAGCGGAAAGCCAAAGCAGACGGGTTTTTTTTTCGAAAAATTAGCACGGCTGTTCGACTAACTTAACGCACAAGTTTGTGTTGCAGCAGATAATTTCATCCATACAGAACAGAGGTTGAATGTGAGTGTTTCAAAAATACTATTAAACAGAACCAGTCTTCAAAAAGATTCAATTGTATGCCTGATCTTCCTGGTTCTTTCAAATCTTATAGCAGCAGCTTCTTTAATGCTTTTCATCATGTAATTGCAGTTTTTGCAGCTTCATAATGGTAATTAAAGTTCTTGTGAGGAACTACATTCTCAAATCCTAAGATGCCATTTCTCAGGCGCCAGATGTCAAAGTCTTTATCCATGAAAACATTTATTTACGATTACTAATGATTATAAATCGTTCCCCAAATTGACAGAAGACAAGAAGACAGCAGTTTTCAAAATCGATAATAGA
Organism: Anopheles minimus; assembly: GCA_000349025.1. Lineage (NCBI taxonomy): Eukaryota > Metazoa > Arthropoda > Insecta > Diptera > Culicidae > Anopheles > Anopheles minimus. The sequence continues at coordinate 3,935,916 of KB663622.1, read as the reverse complement.
TTTCTCAATATTTTTTGGGTTGTTAGATGGAGTTTCTTCGTGCATGTCCTAATATTGTTCTATAATGCAATCAGCTCCAAACTGCGTATTGATCTGCTTGTTGTCCGATTCCTGATAGGAAGTAGGATTATCTTGATTCATCTTCACAAAGTTGCACATTATCATCACTTTCACTCCTTAAACTCGCACCGGATAAATGTACATTCTTTACATGTCCGCAGTCGAAAGGCAAGTCTCGATATCCATTTTTTTATATCCATCTCCCATATTCGAGACTGGAGATTGTAAGCATGATCTGCTAAAAGAGTCCATGCTTTCACACCCCCGTATCGATTTCGTTCGTAAAGCAAACAAGAAAACAGCCTCCATTCGTGTTCGACGCCGGGGCTACTTACGATCTCTCACGTTTTCTCCAGCCCCGCCCGACACTGTTCCGAATACCGCTGGCACACGAAAAAAGCTCGATCATTATCCACGTCGATGGCTAATTTGATATCCAAACAGCGATCCAGCTTCGGTTTCCTGGTTGTGGAACGGACGTCAAACAGTTCGAGTGCCCGAGCGAATCTGTCTTCTTCACCATTTCACTGGATCCAATGCTCACCATTCGCGGGATGCCCTTTTTTGCACGTCGTTTGTGGTGCGTGCTGTTATGCGAGATGGCACAATCCTGTCCTGGCCATTTTCAGCGACCAACCCGCTTGTCACACGTACAAGATCTCCTTCCTCCTGCAATCAGAGGGACCGGAGACTCTTAATGTTGATTTGGGGTTCCGATTTCGGCACCATGTCTGTAAGCCGACTTCTTACATCTTGTCCATGTTCTGGTGTGCGGTCTACTGCTTTTTTTGCCTCTTTCTACTAAAGAGAATAAGGCCATCGCACTGCGATTCAGTAAGCGCGTGCGTGTTTCGCGAATTAATCATATTATTGAATCTTGGGCTTGTTGGCAGTTGATTTTTCTCAACTTACGTAGCTCGTACACTTGTTCCTTCATTCTTAAAGTATTGTCTTCATCTTACTCTCATCTTCAGCAGAAGCACCCAAACTTTTGTACCCATTCCGTTAGTTTTTGGCCTGAAGAAGCTATTCAAGTCCGTGGTCGCTTCGCTTCAACAGCCAAGAACAATCTGAAGTATGGTATCCCAAAAAAGGTCCCAAAGTGGAGAACCGAACCGAATGGCAGCAACTTCAACTTGAATCGGTGCGTGGGTTTACGGAGCTCTGTTCCAAGTTAACAGCTAACTTTAGAGTAAAGTCGCCGCGTTTTTGACAATTTCTTAGCGAAATCGGACGGATGAGTCACTCAACTTTAGGTTCTTTTGAATATTTGTCAATTTTATTCAAGAAAATGTTTGTTTCTCGCAGACTGTTTACCAAGTTTTTCAATTTATTCGTTTGAGTGATTCATACATAAGTTTTTAAGCTTAAGTTTTTAGAAAGTATTTATTTTAGGAAAGGAGTACGATCATTTTTAATAGGCAAATAATGTTTTTACTGAATCTCAAGAAAGCTCAACAGTACGAAACTAGGATATAGACTGGTACAAGGAAGTTAGATGACCTCCCAACTTGCTCGCTCTGGGCCAAGTGTGATTGCACATCGTGTTGTTTTTTTCTCTCAAGAGCGGCAGCCAAGATAAAACAGTGAATAAAACGGACACCAGGAGAAAATAAGATCCTCGAACAACATCATCACCGTTCGCGCCACAGGGCAAAAGGTGCCTACAAACACATCGCACATACAAACGCACCCATACACCTTTTTTCCCCCATCGTGTCATGCATGTAGAAACCCTGCGAAGAGTGGATCAGAAACAGCAAAAAGTGGAGAAAAAAAGCAACTCTGCTGGGAGTTTTGCCTCTGTCCGGGTTGTGTGTGTCCGGTTCATTTTCGTGGATAATTTTTCATTCCGTGTTCCGTTTCGCTGGTTTTGAGTTTCATTTGGTGCCTTTTCCACCCTTGGTACGCGCCCACCCTTTCGATGCTGTGCGACGATGGGCCAGCGTCTCGGAAGTGAACGAGAACGACAAAGTGCGAACGAAACGTCGCCAAGATAGTGGGATGGGGAACTTCATTGCGGGAAATGTGTGGGTATTTTTTCTCGTCTGCACGGCAAAATGTGAATTCACGCAAGAAGCAGCTATGCTCGTGGGGCATGTCGCGTATGCTGCTTATGCTATGAACTCCAAGCTCGGCGACAACGACGACCGACCGGTTGTCGGCCGCACGCTGTATCCTTGGCCGGTGGCTGGTTTTGGGATGGACGAATGATTTATCTGCCTGCGTTGCCGTTAGTCGCGCTGGTTAGATGGCTTATTAAATTATTGCCTCATGCTTGAAATAATTGATGAGACGTCGCGTTTTCTTATCGGGGTGTGTAGATAAGCAGAACATCGCACCAACCGTCTTTTTCTGTAAATATACATAATTTTTTTGCCGATGTTTGTTACCAATTCCTTTGCTAGTGATAAGCGTGGCACAATTTCAAGAGTCATTCGAAATTAGTATTAATCGTTTTATCAGCAAACAACGCTGCTCCGATTGCGGGCTTTCACGGTGGAAAACACAAATTTGACCCCTTTAGAGAGGCGTCTGTGTTGACATACTTCTTTTGGTTGAAACATGCTGTTGCAGAGAATGTCCATGCGCTTAGATTTATGCCAAAGAAACAGAACCGTATAACTGATGCTGTTCTTGGAAAAGTACGAACAAACTGCATTCCTCAAAAAAGACTGAACAGTTCTTTTTATAAAAACTGGTATTGTTTCAAACTCAAATATCAAATAAAACGTAAAACTCAAATATCTGGTATTGTTTATATTTAAAGTGATGAAAAAATTTCTTCTAGAACTGAGCGTTGCATTTTGTTTTTTTTTTTTTTTGAAAAAGGAATGCATTAGTTCTCCCTAAGAACAATGCGTTGCATTTTGTCATATAACAGATCCATAAACAGTTCGCTCAAAGAATCGTCCGTTCGTTTTTTGCCGTATAAAAATGAGAAAGAACTGAATCAGTTAACGTTAGGAATGCCTCTTCAAATTCAGTCGAAGTTTTGTTACAAGAACATGAAAAAATAAGAAACAAAATAAAACCTACAATCTTCAAAATTTTTATAAACAGTCAATAAATAAAAAAAGTCTCAAACTAGCAGCCATTCAGGTAAAACTAAGCAGAAGTGTAACCTCAACTAATTTATATTAGCACAGTACAATATAAATATTAAAATTTATGCGATACTCTAATTTAAAAAGGTAATTCAACGAAAAAAAAGAGCGAAAGAATCGAATGCGAAAGAATTCGCCATTGTCCAAAAAAACTGAGTGGTTCTAGTTCACTAAAAGGAACCATTATGTCCGTCTCTTCTCTACATGCGCTTTAGCATAAACTCTACATGTGCTTTAGCATAAACTTTTACTAGTTCTTACAGCACGAGTGTCAACCTGTCATAATTAGCTTCCCGGAACACAGTACACGCACAGTAGAAGAATTTGATAAATGAATTCTCTGCCAGATAAAAGTGTGACGATTAAAATTGGATCACTAGCAGGAAAACAAGCATCAAAAAGGACATTCAGAAACAGACGGTAAGCCGGCAGGCAACAAACCTTTAACAAAACGAAGAAAAAAAAACCGCTTGACATCTCATCAACTTTCGTCTACACGCTCTGGTCGCCTTGTCACATGCCATACCGTGGGTTAGAATGGGAAGGTGGAATTTTCCAACACGGGGGTAGCTGCAAGAAAAGGCTCGAAGAAGTCAAAACAAATTGCTTCTTCGTTCGCTGAACCATGCACGTCGGACAGACACAACGTTCGCACAAGGATTCGCCACGTAAGTTCTCCGTCCGGAAAACAGTCTCCGCAACTTCGGCTTTCTACTCTTCGGTACCGTACCTTTTTTTTCTTCCTTATTTAGTGCAATTTTCCACTGCTGTCACGAAACGACTAAAAGGTCGCCGGTGGAAGGAGTGTCCCCTTTGCTAGCGTTTTTCGAGTAGTCGGCATTCTAAAGTTTGTCTCCTTCCACCACGAATGGTTTCCTTCCTGCATCCCCACACCCTTTGCCTACATTATTGGTTCGAAAAAATGGAAGAAATTAGAAAATCAAAGTGACGGCAACGGCTTTTCCAGTGTTGTTTCCCTCACTACGACCTCGTCGCAACCACGCAAAACTCTTGAAGCAGAAAGTTTTTGGGAAAAATCGATTTTGGCTTGCCTAGCACTTTTGGGCCTCTGCTAACACGGGATGGGTGAGTGTGGTGTGGTGTTTTGTGCACAGCCGGCTTCTGGAGAGTGTGGTTAGAGCCTACTCGTCGGCACTTCCGCTGTGCGAAGTCTTCCTGCAAAAGGTACGTGACTTGCTTCGTGACGCTCGGAAAATCTTCCGAATTCGTACGAACAAACTGTTCTGACTTCGCGAAGACGATTCGGTTCCTCGATTGCAAGTCGCCCATTTTCGGGTAGTGTTCGGGTGTCGTTTCGTGTTCGGGCTGTAGAATGTTCTGGAATTTACTCGAGAAACGGCATTTTCCTGCCATCGAGTTTTTCCACTCCTTCCTTAATCCCTATCATTTGGGAGTGGATTTAGAGTTTAAAGCTACATTTGTTTGCCACAGAATCGCTTTTCATGGAGGGTTAGCCAATGAAAAACCACTCAGTCGCTTACCATTTTTTCGCAAACAGGCACAGTGTTATGAAATATGGTGCTGAACGAGGAAACTATTTAGTTACTCCAGCTTTTGAATGGGGAGTTGTTCCACGGTTTTCCAAAATTCAGACACTGAAACATTCTTGATTTCTTACCCAGAGTCGAGGATAGGATAGCAACACTCCGCCAAACGTTCTTTCATCGTCCGTCGTTCTTAAATGTCTAATTCAATTTTGAAAGCCCTCTCGCTGCTTTCCGAAGCTAGGGACCCTACCCAGAAATGCCTGTCACGTGTGAATGTAGGGCTTCTAAGCCGACGGCAGCAACTGCTCCGAAAGCAAACCAAGCTTACAAGCTTGACAAAATGGTGGCACTTAAATGCGTGTCACCTAATAATCACGATGTTAAGCTGTGAACACCCTTGTCACAATCGATTCGGGTAATTTGACACGCACCAGGAAGGAAAATGGAAAAGGGGATGGTGGGTGACCTACAGGGTAATTTTAATTTACCTACAACGACGGGGATGTGTGTACCGAACGTTATGCATCTTTAAACTGCTTTCTGGCCAACGAAGGTTGAAGTTTAACGTAGAAATAAATTTAAACTTGTTTTACTTGTTTCTTACACTTGCTGAGGTAAAATTAAACAAACTGTAGAGTTTTAAATACATTTCCTCGTATTTTGCATGAACTTCCTCTTATATTCTCATGATACTTTATTCTTATTTAAGACTAGAACAACTAGATTAGTCGTTTCGATTGGTCGCGATAGAATTGCAAGCGTCAAAGCCCCGGTAGTTTTTTTTTCTGTATGACGTCCAGGTCGTATTAGGCTTATTTTACCACGTAGCAGGATAGTCAAGCACTGCTACGCGGCAGCGTTCCGGATGGGCTTTAGGTCCCGGTCTGTCGTATCACCACCCCTTCTAAAATCCCGATGGTTCTAATGTTAACAATTCATTTGACATCTCAAATCAACCTTGTTAGTCATTTTTGTATTCATCAATAACGGCTGTTAACCGTATTGCTAACCTTGTGAGTCATTTAATTATCCAAAGCTAAACACTGCACATTAAATTATTTATAACAGTTTTCTGCTAAAATGTACAACTTCCCATGTTGTATCAAGCTTTGATCTCAAAACAAAGAAACTTCCTGTTGCCATTTTGGTAGAGCGTGCGGGATTGAACTCCTCCTAATACCGGCAAAGAAATCTGATCAGCTCGTTGGACAAACGCTCCGAAGACGGTAATCTGCAATCCCCTGAGTAGGCGAGAGGTTAACAATAATGTGGCTACAAGGTACATAAATCAATTACCAATTCCGATGTCGTCAGCACTGCAGGGCCGCGGGTAGAAATGAATGGCAATAGGACCGTTCGCAACGTTTCGCGACGACAATTAAGACTGATTTAATGTGATAAATGAATCCCGATTTGGTAGCAGACTTGTCGCGCGATACTCTGGTTTCTTTGCCTCCTAGTCTTCTTTGGACAATATCCGCCAATGAATCTTGGGATCGAACCTGTTGAAATCGGACAATAACTGCAACCGTAATTAATTGAGCTGAGAATGTCCATTACACTGTTGGATAGGGGCTTTTTAGATAGGCTATCGAGATTGCTACTGTCTTCAGTGTTGCTGTTTACCTATTTTACAAATGGTTTTCTATCAAGAACCTATTAAGGATTATATCAGTCTTGCCGTGTGTGTTTTAGGGACATTCCGACAAAGCGATTCTTCACCTGCCACCCGTTGAGCTTTACTGGTTACCGTTGAAGTGTGCGTTAAACTTGGCCACTTATTGGAGCAGATTAAGTCTTCAAAGTTCGTTCTTTTGAAACATGCGTCGTGATGCATGTGTATAATAGGGGTAGCTTAATCACATATCAGCTCTCGGCACATAACTACCTCCGGCGGGTATTCAATCCTACCGTGTCGACATCACCTCAAAACCGGAGGTAGTGATGGTAAAATAATTATCAGCAGATCAAACTGAACTGATGCCGGTAGGAAATCCCCGAATCGGACTGACCGGATCGTGTAGCCGCTTCCCAAATGGGTTCCATATTCACCCCCCTGCTTTAGTCGATGTCGGCGATTACCTGCCTTTTCCGCATCGGCCGATGTGTTGATGATTGAAATCAACAGCATAAGCACAAGCATAGTGAAAACATAAAATCGGTGATGAGTAAAACGGAAAGCAATACACAAACTTCCCCATTCAGTGCTGATGAGTTTGGACCGTTGATGGATGGCCGAATACGAACAAGGGACCAAGGCTCACGACTCGTAACCACTTAAGTTCTCGTCGAACGGACGAACCGTGTTGGTAGATGGATGGAGGCGGCTCCGGTGGGAGCGACGACCATTGGCGTATGAAGATTGCGTGCGTTCAAGTTAATTAAGGCCTTAAGTGGAAGTAGCAGCGCGGTGGGTTTGGAAATTCAATCAGAACCAATTTCAACCTGGCAAAACAGGGCGACGCGGCAAGATCCCTTCCCGCCGTCCGAACCATCGCTAGCCGAACCACCATCAGGCTGCTGTAAGTTTTGACGCCTTCCTATTTAACCTCACCGGAGCGCGAACTCTCCGTTTTGCTTTTCCAATGCTCGCCGTGATCGTTACTGACGTTGATGAGGTCTAGGTCTCACACACACACATACCCACCCAACATGTAAGGTGTGCCTTTTTTTCCTTTCGTTCTCGTCTGCTGCGAAGAAGGTTGTACACACGCCGTTCGACTTTATCCGGCACGTTTCCATCGGCGTGTTCCGAACGACTCAGAAGCTCGGCAAACGTGCAAGACACCTGGGGCATCGCACTGTAGCCATTTTTTTCTTCCTCTCTATTCACCATCATCATATTGATGTCATTTTCCTAGTTTGTCTAGCATCGCAAATCGCGGAACTAGAAACAGCAAGATTGTCATTTTGCGCTACAAAAACGTCCATCAGTTCGACGGTTGAACGAACTTGCGTCGCTCTTTGGGAAACGGCTTTTCATCGCCGTAACATTCGTCACACTCGTCAAGGTCAGCAGTGTATTGGTAGTACGTTGTCGAATCGTTTTGCATTCGACCAGTCATGCGTATTGGGCTTAGACATGAAATTACTAGGCGAAAACTAATCGTTTCAATTACCTCATCAGTGTGCAATATCAATAGCATTGTGCGTCCTGCGTAGCGCAAAGTGGTTGAAAGATTTTTCAAATCCTTGCTCTATTCGGTATGAAGTTTTGACATCCGAAGGTTTCTTCCTTTCATATGACATCGTTATTAAATTTGGTGCAAAAGTACAAAAAAAAAAGTTGATGAACTTTTCCCGTTTTCAGTTAGCACCTCAAACACCAACAAATGGGCAACTTGAAGAACCAATTCAAACCACTTTCCATCCACCATCGGTACATTTTCGGTATGGTGTTGTCCATGTCTCGGGGTGGATCATCATCCATCATTCAGTTTGATGGCAGTTTAAAACTCCACCGCTTGTCAGCGGTAGAAGTTTTGTGAACATTATATCTTTTTTTGCCAGTGTCTAAAACTCCGGTCGTCCTAAATTTGCCGCTCCAACTTTGTTTTTGTTGACCTCCAACAGCCAGCATTGGTTGCGAACGGTGTGTTTATACAGCTTGGTGGTGTCCTAAGCTGCACGACTCTCAAATGAAAGTTCCGAAACCTCTTTTTTTAACCAAAGATTTGTTTTCCATTCTATCGTTTGCAGGAATGGATTGACTGATGCAAAAACGTTGCTCGGTATGGATTTTTCCGTCCATATTTTGTTTGCTAATCGTGTCTGTAATTGTTGTTTCAAGTGTCCTAGCATGTGAAAATATAGCACCCATTGCTACAAAGAACACTTGTGACATTGGGTTTGTTAAAGTTATGTTAAGATTCTGTTCACATTAATATCGAGTGACATTTTTTCATTATGTTAAAGAATAAAATCGTTCAAAAATATTGGTATATGTTTTATCTCTCGGTCTTCTTTCGTTATTGTAGGGTTATGACCTTTTTCTTACAATAACTTCTCGTAAATTATTATTTAACTTGGGTTTTACACTTTTCTAGTTTGACATGGGTTAGGCTCTTGAAAGTGGACCCTTGACAGTGGACTGATCTTTGGCTCTAATATGACATTGTCCTTATGGGTGTATTTAGCCCTCATGCTTGTGTATGCGTGTCTTGCATTACCTGTTCTATACTAACTGCAGCTTCTGTGAATATGTTGTCTCCGTGATGGTTCGCTTTTTGTTTAATGACCTTCATTGTTCTTTATGTTTCTATTCTATTTAGTTCTATTAAATTTCTAATTTAATATTTAACTATCTTAGGGTATCACAGCTGTGTATGTTACAATATAACATATTCTTTGGTTTTATATATGTATAGCTCACATGGTTAGATGTGGATCATTATGCCTATAACAGAAGCTTCGGGATTAAAATTCTCAAGTAGCTGTTTGTTAATATTGTGCGCTGTAAGCAATTCTATAGAATGTCAATAGAAAAGACTCAAATTATTTTGATCGTTCTCTGGGAAAGCAGATTTTCAACAAAATAAATATAAGTTAAACAAATAAACAACGTAAGATAAATCACAGGATCCAATCAAACCATTCGCAAACAATTACATTAGCCACCTGGCTATTAATTTATACGTCGAAATGATCACAAGATTTGGACACCGACCTATGCGTATGATGTAGCCCATGGTGGTTTAGCAACAGCTTGAAACGATTGAGTTTCAGATAAAAGCACACGCTCGAAGCATCGCCCACCGATATTCGCAATATTTTCCCATGCGCTCTTCCTTCCTGCTTCTAGATTATCGTAATGCAAACTCCAACGAACAGCACCACACAACGAAGGTCGCCCGGAAATCGTAGCTGCGCAACATTACGGTTCCAAAATACGTGCAAAAAAACAGAAACTCGGATTAGAATTTTAAATTTTATGCCCGCCTGCCAAAGGCATGCGTATGGTTGCTGCTCTTCAACGTACCAAACCAGAACGAACGTAAAACAAAATTACCCCCAAACGAGATCGATCCGATGCTTCCCACCTTGCCCGTGCCAAAGCGGGATGAAAAACAAATAGATTTCATAGACACCGCTGCCGGTGCCGAAAATGGCAAATCGTGATTTAACAATAAAAAATGACCGTGAATTCGCCGAACAGCGATGGTAGTTGTTGGTCGTAAAATTTGATCAGAGTTTCAGACAATTTTCACGGCCTCCGGACACACGCAAAATAGACACGGGAGGTTGAATGTTTTAAAAATGGAACGCTAAAGAACGTGGAAATGCATATAGACACGGGGTTTTAAAAAGAAGTTTTAACAAAATGCAGCAGCGAATAGACAGCTTAGCTCCGTTTGATCCGATTGATGCCGACGGGATTAGCGCGCCCGCCTTTGCGATCAACGTAGCCAACTGGTTTCGATTAGATTGGGATTTAACTTTACATTTCAATATAATACAAATGAGGTGTGACCTAAACATTTGCTTTGTCAGTTTCGTTGATCGATCAATTTGTTTCACTACCATTGTTTGGTGCGATCAAGATCAAGCCGGATACTAAGATGCGCGAACGCAATAAATCGTAATTATTTATTTATTTATTTTTTTGTACATCGTTATCAGGGTGATTATTTTTATTATAAAAGTTTGCCTGTAATGAATATATCATGTTTACTTGTGGAACATTGTACGTTTCATACTCACATATTTTGTTATTCATCGTATTCAATTAACGATGCTTCCTGTTCCGTGTGCGTTTGGAAAGGAAGAGATGATACGGAGGGATTCGCTGGGAAGGGTGTTCTAATTACCTCGCATCTGTCGATGATGGACACCATAAACAGCTTAAACATAAGGGTGTGAGTGCTCTTACGGGCCCGATGCTAATATATTCAGGGGCCGAAAAGTAAAACAAGCACTAATTCAACATGGGCAATACGATGCTGTGGGTGGGGTCGGGGTATCATAACAAGAACCATCCACCGCAATGCATTGCCCGCTCTCTGTTGGCTTGCATATGTCGGCTGTTTGGTGTACTACTAATTTTTCAACATCTCCGTAAACAATCACACAATGTGCCAGAGTTTGCTACAGACCCTATGAATGAATTTTTTGCTGATACAAACATATTATCCTTTAGCTATTTTGTTCTATTTACTGTTTTGTAATTGTTAGATAATAATAAATTTATAAACATAATATGAGGATGTATCATATTCAAGGTAACGTCTCATTTTTTTATCGTTTTCATCTAAATATAAAAACGGAAATCAAACAAAATGCGGTAATCTAACTTCCATCTAAATAATTTAATTTGTTGCTTGAATATACCATCTGGATATAACTTTGTCGATACACCAGCAAGGGAATTATAGACTATTTGTTTGATTTATAAGCAATAACATACACAGCATCTAAATTATCAATCGTCATTGGACATCTGAGAGGTTTTCTGAAGAAGTTTTAAATTCTATCCTATGTATCCCCGAAGAGAATTGTCACGAACGCTATACTCCATTCAGTTCACGCCGGGTATACAATCAATTAGGGAAGACACCATAAACACATATCTACGTTTTTATATGGTCTGTCGTTGGCGTCTTCACAGCCATACCAACAAAAAATCCTGAAGCATGGCATTAGGTAGAGTGTGCGCACTCTTCACGTCCCTAACGTGTCTTATAAGAATTTAAAAATGTCCCAGCACGCGCCGTGCGGTCAACGATTCTTTAGAGTTCTCGTGATCTTTGGAACAGTCAAGAAGGGTTTTCTGGGTCGTTCGATTCACCAAAGTGGCCATTAGGGCGCGAGAGTTCCAATTTCCATACATGGAACCGAATGGACGATTAAAAATTTGAATCCGTGCTTAGTCTCTCAATTTTTTCAATGGAAATATAGGAACTCTAGAAAACGATGAGTTACAAACGTGGAAACTCAGTTAAATTAATGGATGAAAGAAAACAAATTGTATCGATAAAGAACAAACATGGATAGGACAATTTTGTGGGTGTTTGTCCAACTTCCTTTTTTTTCTTATTTTGTATTTTATGGTCACAAAAATAGATCACTCTTTTGTCAATTAAAAGCAAAAAATGGACAATAAATGTTCGATTTTCCACGAAAGGAATAAATACAAAACGTATTTGTTGCGCAGAAATCTTAAACTACATAAATCTTGCCAAAAAGGATTGCACCCCTATAGAGAACTCATTCCAAAGTCTGGCAATATACTTGCTCTGCCAAAAGCGATTAGGAAAACATTGCACCTCACTAGGATTTCTCTCGTTTGCTGTTTTTTTATGCGATCAAAAAACAAACTTATTTTTTACCACTTATTTCCGCACCGTAATCACTGCAATTCAATCCGTAGTTGTATTTTCAGAATGCAATGGTTTTGTAATTTTTTGATCGATAGAAAACGATAGTACATAAGAAAATGCTTCCTTAAACACTTCCGTTCGCTTCTTCTTTGCTCACTGCCGGAACATCATCTATTGCACGATAAATGTATTTAGGACATGCTGCTTGTAGACTACAACTACCATTCGGCAGGTTGTACTGCACGGCGAATTGGGTTGTTCCGGGTTTTCTTCTGGCAAACTTTCCAGATGGTCAGAAAGCAAAATCTGCTACGATTGGTAGACGGGAAAATACACGTTTCATAATCATGCTTTTGTCGTGGACCGATTTAGGATGGGGATAAGAAAAGCCTGACGTTGGAGCAACGAAATTGAACAGGACAAGAACTAACGAAACAAATCGTTGCATGGAACCGAGTACTGTTTTTCACTTGCGATGTTTCGTTTTTCTTCCCTCAAAAGAAACTGGTCAAGTTTGAAAAGGCGGAAAGTGTAAGAACAGAAAAAAAAACACTTTTTTTGTCTGGAAGGAAGATTTTATTGCATACAAATAATACTTGCATTATAATTCAATTCGTTGTATTTTCTTTGTTTGCTTTCCTCGTCACGTGAGTTTTGTGGTTTTGGTCGTAAAATTATCAAGGATACTATTGAATACTATTTTCAGTAGTATTTGCCAATTTTCAGTAAAACTATTGGAGTTGATTTGTTTTAGTAATTTTAGTAAATTTATATTTTCATTTCATGTTGATTTAGAAAAAGTGATCTGCCTACGGGCTACATAAACTGAAATAAATTACAAAACTAATAACTATAATCTTCAACTCTTCATAAATAATAATTTAATTCTCGTTATGTGTATAATAATCTTATAATAATTATACAGTTAAATTATTTATATGATCATCAAAACATATATTTCATCAAATATGATATGATATTACCAGCTATCAGTTAAATTGCATTGCCTCTTATGTCTTTTTTACCAAAGAAAGTGAGTTCATTATTTTCATCTAGTGTATTCTATTCGTAGTATGTGTTTTGGCTACTTTCTGGTGAGATGAATTGTTGGCTTAAAAATATAAAAAGTGGCATACGGAACAAGGAATACGCATGAAATATGTTTGCTCTCGCGCCTTCATCGCCACGATGACTCCGATGACTTTCTTGGCGACACTGCACTGTCTACAACTGTTATGATGCACCGCCGGGTAGTTCCGTATGCGCAATGCGTTGATGCATTGCTGCGGCAAATGTATTTCGTACTTTGTTAGTAACAACATTTTTTTTACGTAAGTATTTGCAACATTAGTGCTGCAGCACGAATCGACGAGTGTGTCCTCTGTTAACCCGCTTTAGAATAGTGTTCAGAACTCAAAAGGTGCCAACTGGCAGTCTTGTCACGAACCTTCCGGTCAACCCCTTTACGGCATATAATGGAGATTTATGCCAAAAAGCTAGCCGAAGCTACCAGCCAAAAAACGGTATCACTGCGGGATGCCCCCAAGGTGACCGGCGGCATAACGGACGTTGGGAATTCGTTGATTGGATGCGAAGATGCTTATCGCTCGTGGCTCTTGTTTACTGTTGGCGCACGTATATTTTTGTGCAAGATCGCTCTCGCAACGACGAAACATGCCCTGTCCATGGAACGTCAAATAACCACAGCACGAGATTGGGAATATGAAATTGCGTGACGAGAGCTTCTTGTGCGCAATCTTTCGCAGCAGCAAACGTTGCAAAACCACCTTAAAGTTTGGCAATCTTAAGCATCCATACGGGAGTTTGTATAATTGTGTGTTTGTGTGTGTACATGTTTGCTCAAAACCTGAAGATCATGAATTATTCACGCAAACCCGCACACGATCGTCTTGCGTTCGTCCCCATTTTTGGACAACCGGGTACAATTTGCCTATGGTGTCTTACAGCATCAGCTACTTAAAATAACACCGGTCGCTTCGAGCGTGCTAATGTGACAGGTTTGACGCACTAAATGTGGAGACGTGGAAGATACAATTGATTCGTACAACCTGTCGGTCTATAAACTATCGCCGGAATATTTGTACAAGGACGATATATGTTAAATGAGGCGGAGCTTCAAGCAATCTTTGAAAGCACATTATGCTTACAACAATTTGCTTCCCACATTTAGAACTATTTCAAACAAGTGAATAATTGATTTGACAGTTATTGACAAATAAATGTTGCTACATTATTATCATTGATTTGTTCCCTCACCTTGCCGTTGATTCTTTGGTTTCTTTGCGAGACTTTAAAAAAACTTGCTTTCGCCTTAACCTTATAAGTTATTTGTGGATGTATGTTAATACTCCTCATCATTCCACCCCACTCATCTTCCCATAAGGTTAAGGCTATTTTGGTGGTAGAAAAAATTCTCGAAATCTCGCAGCATATTAACCCCTAACGGGGCGATTCCGATATTGCGATCGGTAGCGACAGATAACGCACCCATAGTCCGATCAATTTGCGACATCCAGACATTCAAAATTAACATAACACCGGTTCGCCTTTCGCCTCACCGCTGGCGTTCCTGTCCCTCTTTGACATTGGACTTTGGTTTCGAAATTCCAGCCGACTCACAAACACGCACATCCTCAACGCTGGCGACCGCGTCCTTTACACAACATATTAGCAAAAGTTGCTGTTCCAAACAAGAAACGGCGAAAGAGATATGCTAAAACAATATCGGACAATCGTGAACTTTTGGTTCACGCGAGGTTTGTTGCTTTCATTTGGCGCGACAACCTTCGCACACCAACGGCCCCGGACTCAACGAGCACATTGGTGTGTTTAGACGCTATCGACGACTGTGTATTTGTTCCGTCTCTCGCTTTTTTTTCTTGTTTGCACAATTTGGCACGCTTCGTAATAACCACTATGGGTACGCATGATGATAATATTCTCTCAGCAAACACACCAACACACGGGTACAAGCTAATTCTATTCTCGCCATTCAATCTCGAAACGGAATGACCGCGGAAATAGATTCCTATACGTGTATGCCAAAAAGAAGAAAAAAAACAAACCACATAAAACGGATCGTTATACCGTGGGTAACACAATATCGGGCTCGTTCACCACCACCGACGATTGCATTTTTTTGTTTTGTTTTGTGTCAACTAGACAGATACATTACGGATGCAAATGACAGATTAAACGATGCGAATGTCAAACCTCCGAAAAGGCCGTCAACTGACCTCATGCTTCTCGCACACGTCTTCCCGTGCAAAGAATGGATATGAAAGTTGATACAGAGCCATTTTCGGCAGCAGCTATTGTGTGTGCGCTCGACCGTTGACATTTTGGCCTGGTCTTGATCATGTCTACGGCCCGAACCTTCTGCGTGACATGCGACGTGTGCGGCAAATGGAGATGTTTAAAGGAAAAGATTTCATCTTGAATAACAGGTTAAGTTTACAATAAATTCTAGCCCCAAAATGTTATATGCTCAATGTAAATATTTCAAATCATTCATTTAAACCCGCCAAAGATGCTACCGTAATGGGAAGCAATTCTTTAAGCTCCATCGAGACTGGTGCCATATAGATACATACTAGTATAGTGCATTAAGTGTTATTTAAACAGTCAGTGGGAGGATCTTGCAAATGGTACAAACGTTTTGCCGGGGTCACAAAAAGCCAAGAAACATAAATATGCGTTTGTTCACAAGCTAAACTACTCCGAGTTTCCTATTTCCACCTGCTTGACTGCAAACAGCACACGTATATGTTCCGCAAGTACCTGCCCCGGGATCGGATGCTGTGCAGCGTGAACTCGAAGTACCATCAAGATATCTGGGCGTCTTCACGGCCAGTTCTGCAAGTGTTCCCCAAATCGGCAACTGAAATATGATCCAACGGAAAGGGGCCACGAAACAATGATCATAAAATTCTCACACTCATGCCCACTCCCGGTGCATACGAGTCATGGTTTGTGTTTCTGCTGCCGGTTCTCTTTCTTTGGAGCACGAACAACCACCGCCGAGTGCGATAAATGTTGCGGAAATGGCACTTTCGAAATCGTCGTTCCCTTGCTCCTCTTTTTACGCTGTGCTCTCCCGAAAACGGAACGCCACTACTGAATCCCTTATGCTAAGCGCATACACACAACAGCAGGACAAGTTTCGCTGCCATACACTCGAAGCACGGTTGTACTTCGAATTTGCCCAAAAATTCAATTATGTTGCCACCGAAAAAGGCAGAGCACCAGCATCGGGAGGAAACAAACAAACTATTTGCATAAATCCAACCTACAAACCGCTTGCGCGCTGTTTTCTTCCTACCCCCTGTTAATCTTTCGAGTGGACGTAAGCTTTCAGCAGTTGTTAAAATCTGCCGAGACTTACTGCCATCGCCAGTAAGGCAGACATTTTTCCCAGCTCATCTTGCCGCCCAGGCCCAGGGTATGGTGGCGATGGTGACTTTTTATGGCTCACTTCTCCGTGAACCATAAGTCCCAAAGCCTTTCTTCCTTCCTTTGCGCGACTTGAACAAAAAACAAACGCATAGCCTTTAGTTCCGGCTTTCACTTCACAAGCATGGAAATAAAATAACTTTCATTTTGCCAGCTGTACAAGATGAACGGTCAGTGGTGAAGTGTAGCATAGATAGGAGGTAAATGTTAGAGTAACAGAACTGGGACAAAAGGATATCATGATACGTTTCGCTTGTGCTCTACACCCTCAGGACTGCAGTGGGAGGAGTAATGCCAAATTAGTACACCCGCTATTATATCGTGGTATCATGCTTCAAGTAATTTGGTACAGCTTGCACAGATCGTAACGATAACGTCCTGTTTTGACATTCGTGAATCTTAAACAGTGTCGTTTGCTTGTTGGCGCACAAACCCAACTGCAAGTTATTACAACGCAAATGAAAACTTCTCGTTAAAATGTAGGAAGTGTTTTTTTTTACCGAACGAAATAATTTTCAGATTGTCAAACACCAATGAATTAACGAGTGGGAGTTCCAACGAATTGTGTCTAACACGTAAACACTTCTGGGTAATTAATTATAGCTTTTTAAACATGCACTCGTTAAGGTAATTGTCTCAATAAGCATTAGAATGTTTTAAAGAACCTTTCACAAATCGATGATGCTGGTTGTGCAGAAACACTTTCGCCCAATTCCAACGTGTCCAGCTTTTAACCTTCGACAACAATATTGGCATGCTATTTAGATCGCAAAAATGCGACCGGAAAATTGGTACCGCAACCTTCAAGACTTCGACAGCAGCCCCAAAAATAACCCCAAAATGAAGCAGTATGGTAGTAGCCGGTCGATTGTGTGCTTCCAGTTAGCATGAAGGCTCCCCCGAAGTTACGGTCACGGGGAAAAAAGCAACCCAAAAGGCAAAATCATTTTTCTTCCTCTTTACGTTGTTCTTTTCTGCTGCTTCCAGCGATTACTTCATCTTGCGGTGGTGGAAAACACATTCAGTCAAGCGTTTATCGAACGAAATTGATTCCACGGTGGCGGATTTTCCTCTTGAAAGGGATCGTACCCGTTGATGCGGGATGTGATTTAGGCCTGTTAAAGTATGTTTCCGTTTTTTTTTGCTACTAAGTCGTTGGAAGGGTCGATTATTTTGGGGTTCGGTTCGCTTATGGTAAACCCGGATATCCGAAGAACCAGAAAGAAGTCAATGGTAGTAGAAGATTGTTTGCTCGATTAAGCAGTGTTCTTATGCCGTTGCTGTCACTGGCGAGAGTAAATATGTGCTGTTGATAGTGTAAGGTTGGATATAAGAGGTTTATTTAAAATTACTTTCAACCTAATATTATAATCTAACCTTCCAATCCGTAACACTTGTCAGTAATCTGAGTTTTCTATTGAACCCTCTACGGTATTGATTTATTTTAAAATATCTTGAATATTAACGTTTACTTCTCCGTGAAGTTAAGGGTTTAAAATGAAATTTTAAGAACAGATCTCACGGTGTTTGTCTTAATTATTCTTTCATTTCACACCAACAGCGTATGACCAAAATTGCATGTAAAACTTTCCAATTCTACCATCCAACACTTAGCATCATCTTACAACACTTTTTCCTTCGTCATTAAAATGAATCTATCGTTGCCACTTCGGGAAGTA
Organism: Anopheles minimus; assembly: GCA_000349025.1. Classification (NCBI taxonomy): domain Eukaryota; kingdom Metazoa; phylum Arthropoda; class Insecta; order Diptera; family Culicidae; genus Anopheles; species Anopheles minimus. The sequence continues at coordinate 3,917,773 of KB663622.1, read as the reverse complement.
GAATTACTGTGCAGTAAAAATTCAACCCTCTGGCGCCGAAACATGCCTTTCTTCCGTCGCATTAAAATAAACATCGTCGAAGGAAATTCTACCGCGCGTCAGACACTCGCGTTGCTAACTAACTCAATATCGTTGCGTGCTCTTTGGTCTGTGTGCTTTACTAGGAGCGTTTTTCTCCCTTCTTGAATTCATTAGCGATGATTTGCTTCGCTCAAGCCTGTCTGATTCGTTTCTTAGCATAATTCCACACCCGAATACGTACCCCACAATGGACTAGCACAAATCCGGGTTGCTGATGATCATTACCGACAACTCCGCTCTGACGCTGGTACATCCGAGGGCTAGCGTATCGAAGCAGCAAAACTCCTCACTTTACGGTTCGGCGTTGTTACACCCTTCGCCAGCATGGCCCATTCCCATCAAATGAATTCACCAAGCACACCAGCTAACCAACCAAGAGTTGTGCCCCGCATCGCTTTGGACCGTGCCCTGCATAACAGCGTTCGCTCGGAAGCAAGTTTAATGCCAGCAAATTAACGCATCATTTAACGCCATGGTAAACGGTCGACAGTCCCAGTTTTAAAATGCTTTACATCCATTCCAACGAACGTCATCGTTTTCCCGGCGATAATATAATCATGGAGCCTGCCGACATGTAGTACTCTTTAAGCAGATCTGTTCGAACCTCGAAGCCCCGAACTTCGGTGTCAATCCCGACCGTACTTTTCGCTGCTTCCCTTCCATTCATCTATTTGTGCTGGGTTCCCATTAATCCAGTCCATTGAACTCGTAGAAACCTTGGTGTGGGGTGTACAGACAGTGTCAATATTTGGGCGTATGTTTTCTTGCACTCGTCTGGTTGCGGTACCTTTTTTTCTGCTGCCGTTGATCAATAACCTGTTATGTCTATTGCCAGACAATATGTTTTTTTTTTTATTTATCAGTGATTTACATTCGTAGGGAAATCTTTGGTTATGTATTGTGCTACAAAACTGTATAAGTTTCATGTTAATTATTTGAAGAAAATGACTTTATTTTCCACACAAAAATGTTGAAAGAACTCGTCTAAATAATGGTCAAAATATCGAGCCCAATTCGTAAGAAGTTTTATGGTCATGAGGTCACACGGTAACTCGAAACATCCAGCTGAACCATGCAAATTTTTCATATTTCTTTAGATCCTGTGCTGTCCGACATCCGTGGCAAAACTTCAAGGCGGCCTGTGCATTCGTTCTTGTACACTATGAAACAAGAGTGGCATAGCGGCCGTGATGGATCGCTTGCTATCCTTGACTAATTAGCGATAGTGTGTAACGTGCCAATGACAAATGCATCCTTCGCATCAGTACACCGTGCTGAATGTTCCGTTGTCTGCCTCCGACAAGCTAATGGTACAAACGTCAAGATGAGGGAGATCGACATCAGTGGCACAGCCGTGACACCTACAGTGTACCGATATGGATAAAACACATTGTTGACGCGTTTGTTAAGTTTTGGTTTGAATGTTTTGATAGTGGCAAATCCGTTAGTACGTTATCCAGTATCGCATCTCCCCCCCTTCCGTATTAGTGGCCCCTATTGGCTGCGAGTGCATATATACTGTACCATGAGCAAGAAACAAAACCGTGAGTGCATTAGAAAAATAACAGCTCCAACATCCAGAACCTAAGCCTGTAGCGTGTTGGTTTGATCGGTAATCTGATTACCTCCTTTATACGAAGACCTGATGTGAAACGGAGTGTTTTATCGAAGATAGCACACGTTTCATTTTGAATTTAGACCTCGTCTCCAGTATCTAACCCTGCGCCAAACAAACGTAACGATATTTACTACGTCCAAAATCGATGCACGATTCCACTAACGGTGGGAGATAAGCCAAGGATCACCTCGTATCATGAAACAATGCACGAACTCGTGTAGTACGGATAGTGGTGCCGAAAGTCATGCAACTACACGGGCTAACGCCGCAACGATGACGGCGACGACGACATTGACGACGGGGACTACGACGTCCACCGCTACGACCATGTCTACGAACGCTAAGATGAAACACACGAGTGGCTCCACCCGGGAGCCAAAAGGTGATCCCAAAGCGTCAGGAGGTAAATCCGCCTCCGACGTGCATCCGACGAAGCAGCAGCAGCAGCAACAGTCTCAACAGTACCTTCATCATCCACACCATTATCCGCTGCATCACCACCAGCTGGGTGCGAAGATGAACAGCAAACTCGGTGCCGGCGGTGTCGATTCACTGTCCGCGCTGCATATGCTCCCGGCGCACCTGAGGGATATGTTTCTAGCCGCGCAGCTGTTACGAGGTAAGGTTTTCGCTGTCAGCCAGCAACGTATCACAGAACAAAAAAACAAACACCCCACCGATGCCTTAGAAATGAAATGGAAACTTCTGAAAGAAAGCAGCTGCCGGTAACATTTTGCGGCTGGTATCGGCTAACCTGATTACGTTGAAAGATAAAACCCTCGGCAATAAAACGATCGCTTAGTCAAGGATCGGAAAACTTTCCACTCCCGGTGTACGGGAGGATATTACTTTTATTGGATCTAAGTACGATCATAATGAAATAATTTCAACCCACCTAATAGTACACACACCAAACACAGACCTGCGTGCAAACGGCTCCATTCCTAAGACCCTCCTGTCAACGGCATCGGGCGTCAGTGTAATCCCGTTTAACTTTTGTAATGAATCGGGGTAAGGTTTTTTTTCTAACCTTTTCTCTTTACCAAAAAGATGATTTCGCTACGTGCTTGTGAAAGTTTTACTTACTGAAGAATACGGCACCGTCTATCTATCTGCCGTTTACGTAGCAAGTAGCTTCGGTTCAGTTTTATGATGAAACGAGCAAAAGTTATCTTCCACTCCTACCACTGGCACCCTACCGGCCTTTATCGGTTTAATAATTTAAACGTCCGCTCAGTCGTGAGGCAAACCTTATTCATTTTCGTTCCGTTCGAATTTCGAAATGGAAACCAGAACCGCGGCTCTCGGCGAATTAATTCCGCCGTTCGATTGTTTCGAACTCCTTGGCAATTTTGGTTTCCTTGCCAATTGTAGCATCCGGACATTTGAGGAGCTTTTACACTCCTCGGCTTGAGTGAGTCGCGTATGAAGAGGTATCCCGTGAAAGCAGGCCAATGAAAGCATGAATTATTGCCAAGGCGTTGTGTTTACGATTCTATAGACTGTTGTCGAAAGTTTTGGATTGTGTCTAAAAGTTGTACTTTTGCCGGAATCGCGCACATTGCGCCAACACGACACGCAGCACAGTAACGAGAGCGATAGAAGTAAGCGCCTTGATGAAGTGATGTTAGCACTGCCCAAAGGAGCTTGGTGGTATGGAGGGAAATGATTGGAAATAGAAAAACAATACACGTACACAGACGGCACACCTACACCAGAACCAAATAAATGAAATGATCGTCCGGAGAACTTTCTCGTCTAGCGACGCGAACGAAGGTTGAGCTGACTTCATTTCCAACAATGAATGAAAAAGCCCAGAAATCAAATCGAACACCATTTGCGGTTGGATAGGGGCGTACGACAGGAATAGTAAACCATCGATTCACCATCCGTTCTCGACGTGCCCAATCATAAATGCCCACGCTCGTCCTTCTCTGGTTGGCGTTTGGCGAATGCTTTCGAACATCGACTTTTATCGAAACCAAAAGGACACTACTGCGAACCAGTCGAACGGGATTGTCTGCTACCGACGCCTGCAATGAAATATTGGCTTACAATCGTTCACCGGCACCAGCTTTCTGTTCCAGCATTAGGTCACGAGCGGAATTGACCTGCGCGCGTGTTTGTGTGTGTGTGTGGTTGTTCTGCGACAAGACCGTTGGGCGAGAAACTTTAGCCGCAGGATACTACAAGCACAGCAGCGTCACCTTTGGGCACGTGTCCTCTCCACGACCTTTTTCTGTTTCGTTGTGTGTGAAAAGGAGGGAAAGTTCATCTAGCCATTGAAACTTTTCCAATTTGCAATCCTTTCTCTCGGGAACGGACTATGGGCATGGCGGGGAATGGACACAGGTGCTGGACAAATGTGCAAAAGCTTTACAGCTTTAGCGACGATGTCCCAGAATCAACAGCGCACTGCGAAGGTATAATTGTTCCATATATCCTATCCCCCAATAAGTGGGATGGTTGGTTGTAACTAAATTGAATTTCAACTAAGATAAAATGATGGCATTCAACTGCGCCTTCAGAATTTCCTTTTCGAGCGTGGCCCAACGAAGAACCAATTGCAAAGATACGTTTTGCAGCGTTTTATCGGTTACCACTGTGATTAAAAATTTAATTGAATGTCTCTAGCAGCATTGCTCGTCCCGGTAGAATACTGATGAATGATAAAAGTTGCTGCGATCGAGTACGCTTATCATTGAATGGCATTATTCTCCAAGAGAATCTGTTCAGAATCGGGAACCAAAAAACAAGATTACATCATACCTCTTCCTATCGCTTATGAGTAAAAATGATGAGTCATATTTATTTTATGAGCACTACCGAATGACACATTCATCAATGAAAATTATCTTAACAGCTGAAATCTTTATTACTTGTACATTGATAAAAATGGTAAAAAGTTGCAACATAGCAATCATATTAAGGGCTTAAAAGTATCCTGTTTCTAAATTGGTTGTTGTAAATTTGTTCAATTAATCTACATATTACAATTTATGTAGAATAACCAAAACATCTACTGCAGCTAAAATTCGTTTGAAATATCATTTGTAATGCAATTACACTTTAACTATATTTATCACCAATCCGCATGATTTGTTTGTTCAACCCGATAGCCAGTATATTCCGGAATATTCGTTAAAGTGTTGTTTCCCATGCATGCATTTTCTCGATAAATCTTGATTTTTCTTGCTGCTGCAGTTCTGAACGGTGGGAGGTTTTACGATCGTACCGTGGTTCGTGTTTCAGAAGTGCAACGGCGAGCTTATTAGTCATACACTTTGCATCTATTCGGAAGACTGGATGCGATGACTCACTGGCCTAACGCGTATGCTATATGTGTGTATAGCGCGAGCGCTCTATTATCTACAGGAACCCGATGATGTCGTCAGCAAATACTTACCAATCTGCTGAGTACGAGTGTACTAAGCTCTACATATTCTACCGGTTAGTCCGAGAGCGTAACGCTTCTCGCGTCATCAGTTAGTTGCGTTGAATCGGTCGCGCGAGCCAGTTGAGCTTCCAAGTCAGTGCACACTAATTTGATTGTGGCGTTATTTTGCTGTCGGACGTGATTAGCTCTGCATCATTATTTTGCGCCGTGTATAAACGTGTGTAAAGCGTTTTTAAATAAAATAAGTGATTTGAAAGTGTTTAGTTACATACTTCAGTAAAATATAAGTGATTGTAATTATTTAAATAGAATTTCACAACTTTATTATTCATAACGTTTGTGTAAGCAGGAAAGCTGAAAGGTGATTAAAGTATTTATTCAATTTATGCTTAGTATGTGGCTCAACTTGTTCATCTAATACTCGTCCGCATTTTGCAAATATCCAATTTAATTTACAATATTTTACAAAGCTACATAATAAATTACTTTAGCGGTTGCGGTTTGTTGTCAGTTGTGTCTTAACGATGACTCAAACAATTTTTATCGTACAGGCGTTAATCAATCCCAAACGCTAAATGCTAAAAGCTCAGTGCAATACGGAGTTTGTTCTCGAAAACAAAACAAGATTGAAGAAAAAAACACACACTCACACGCGTACCCCTTCGTACTAAATGATATTCCTTTGAGCGAATAGGTTCTGTTAGAAATAACATAAACACATGATCAATGCACTTGTTGCTGTTTGTTTGGGAGGCTGGTTGAGTGCCCTCACCGCAGCCAAATGTGGCACAGAGCAGTGGTGCACCAGCCGCGAACGCAGCGGAAAATCCCAGCTCCACTACTAACCCAGGCGCGGGTACGGTTTTGTTTACGGTGCCGTCGCCATTGCGACCAACTGCGCTGTGTTGTTGCCGTTGTCGATTTTGTTGCCACTTCTTGGTGGACTTTGAAGGTTTTCAAGGGTAGCTAAATGCGTCGGCTTTCGGTCGCTGTTTACTGCTTCTTGTACCGCCCCAATCCTCTCAATCAGCTTTACATGGAAACACGTGCTCCGTGGTTTCCATCAAACATCTCGAAAGAGTTCGAATTGCATTCGCGGAGGGCAGAGGGAAAAACACACACAAAACGAATGCGCTTCTATCAGTGAAACGAATCGTTCCCGGTGTTCGGTTGGTGTGGTCGATGTGAATTGTATCGAGAGCTGAAGTGTCGGGAAGGGATGAGATGAGTGTGCTGTACTGCATTACGATGTCAAACTCAGAGCTCTTTTTTTAGCTACACCATTGCTATGCCACGTGATCATTCTGAAGCATACGACACAGACAAAACAGCTATTCATTCGGATGGAATGCAATAACTTACTAATTTGTGGATTATTTCATCTTCTGGTTAGAAAAAGTAATACCTTTTGTCTATTTCCCGATTTGCGCGTTATATGTAAAGCACTTCGTCAGTTGTTTGCTTCGTACTTCTACAAATCGGGCTAACTAATGAACTATTTTCACCATTCCACTTTCAACGTGCGTATTCATCTCTCGCTTTACACACTCTATGTGACACTCTGGTTCGCTCTTACTAATGCGCCGCTCATCAATAAACCGATCGGTTTAATCGTCCATCGCGCAACTGCATTACGCACACTTCCACAGTGGCTTCCATCTAGTTCTATCCCCTAGCATTACGCACGCTCAAGAAACCCGAAGACATAAACAACAAACGCAAACAAACGATTAGCGGCACCATTTAATCATACTTATAAACAAATTAGCCAACTTTCACGGGGCCCCGGCACATAATCCCGCCAAATGGGACGGCTCGCGATGACGACGACGACGGAGTGAGCCTCTAGTCCTAATGTGTTCGATCGCTTGCGTTGGAGTTGCGTGGCAAATAGAAAGAGTACACGAGCATACGAAAGATACAAGCGAAGAAGGAACGCTGTTGGGTGAACGCGCGCTTCCTCACAGTGCCACTCGTACCAAGAAGGTGATGGTGGTGAAGAAGTTGAGCGATTAATAGTAAGAAAATCACCAATTAACCCACCAAACATCCGTTGAGCGAAGATGGGTGGTCAATCGTGCCTGAATCTACCGAGAAACTAAACGAACGCGTTTGTTTTTTTTTTTTTGAGAGCCCTTTTTGTTTCCCATCGTTCGTGGCGATTGATCTGCCAAATTTCACCTCCCTCCGGCAACAGTGATGTTGCTGATGAGAGGTTGATGGCTCGATGGTCATTTGATTCGAATGTCTTCTTTACGTGGTCTATCAGTAAAGCAACTACTGGAGGGTGAATTAAGTCAATTCTTCCCTTTGGGGGTTTCTTGGCCGTGTTTAGGGTTGACTCTCGCACCCTCCGTTTTTCTTGCTTTACCCATTACTCCCAGGAGGAGAGTAGTGGGTTTTAATCGGCAAAGGAATCAATCACTAGCACTGATCGTGTTCGGTGTGCCGCCTCACGGAATGACACATAACAGCTGGATGTATCCGTCTGCTCTCTTCAACGGCATCTTCGCGTAGGAGCGTAGGATTATTTAATCAATGCCTTGTGGAATTTATGTTCAGCGTGAGAATAGAGAATACACCTACCAAGGTTCATATTAATTCCAGAAAACCAAAATGAATTGGAGAATGGGAAAAAAACATTCCAATATGCTTACCAGCTGTACAACTAAGGTGTATTTTTTCCGATCATTCTCACTGTAGCGATGGTGATTGAGAAAACATAGCTTCGATATTGTACTAGTATAACATTCTTGAAAAAGATTTATTAGACAATGAATTGTCTAGTTTTAGCTAGATGCTGCACGTTATCTATGTGTTTTTACGACAACGTTGCGATTGTCAAAATGACGATATTTCGTATATGGGATGATTTCATACTAGTAACAGTGAAAAGTGTTTTTTTTTTACAACTACTGCGTAACGAGGGTGACCGATGAGATAGCGGTGCCGGTATTCAACGGCAGGACCGGGGTTTGAATCCCATCCGTCCGTTCCCCCGTGGTGATGACTGACTATCCAACTACGTGGTATCAATAAGTCTAGTAATCCAGCAATGGCCGGGCATGACCGAGTGGGTCGTTAAGCTAAAATAAGAAGAAGAAAAACTTCGACTATTGTATTATTATAGTACATTTAATAGTACATTTTCGGAAAAGATTTATCTGTCTAGTTTTAGACACGAATATGCATGTTCTTGGTGTGTTTTTACGACAATGTTCATAAAAATGTTCCTAATTCGTAATTAGAATGTTCAGTTTTTATTTGAATGCATTAAAACTTTCCATATTATTTACAATTAAATGTACATATTGGAATTACTGCGTACCGATTGAAAAAAAAAAACAACAAATGTTTGGTTCTTTTTCTCTTGGATTTAAATCAATATTCATACAGCATTCAAATCGATTTTCGTTCTATACAATTTTCATTACCATCTCTCGAAGCGGATTCAAAGCATCGGAGTTCATCCAATCCAGCGACACCCATTCACCTGTATCGGTATGTGGCGATCTTCATGGTAGACGGTGAATGAACGATGCTAATGGAAATCAATCGCTTTGTGCGGGTTCCAGTCAACCAAACACACCATTCCAGTCACCCAAACGCTCAGCTATCTAGCAGCTAACATACAGCATCCAACTGCTGGCTGCCTCGTTCGTAGGCGTTTGGGTAGCGATTGATTTATAACAAGCATATCAGTCGGTTCGCTTTCAGCGTGTCTATGGATCAATGTGGTTCGGTCGTTCGCTTTTTCGTGAGTCTCGACCATCATTCACCTTCGCAAACCATAGGATATGATAACATTTCAAACTTAGCACAACTCACGGTGAGTCGTTGCAATAGTGCTCAGGCATCCTTGCCTATCCTTAAGAAATATAAGACTAACTGCCTTATTACAACTTTGGTTACCAATACGTAGGCAGCTAAGTCTCCTGTTTTGTAGGCGACCAGATCACATTTGCAAATTGGTGTGGTACAGCTAACTAATTGATGTTTTGTCTCCCAGTGACATCACTGCCAGGGCAGCTAATTAACTTCATCTTCTTGTCGATTTTTACTGCTCCAAACTTAACGACGGCAAACGGGCGTGTATACCTGGGTGGTTGGTAATGTTTTATTTATGGTGAACTAGTTTAATGTCTTTCGGGACTGACGCCGCAGTGTCTCACCTGCCTCACATAATGTCTTTATTGGGGCGAGTTTATTGATTAATTTATTTGTTAGAAGCGGTCGCTTTTTTACAAATGAGATAATCTGAAGTGACAATTTATTTTACTAAATTAATGCCTAATTTTCCACTAAGAAAACGTCTCTCACTAGAGCGGTACATTCATAGAAAAAATGTCCCTCAAATAGCACGCCGCGAACAGAAGGACGAATTTATCAGGCCTTTTTCCTTTGCATCAGGTCAGCAGGGCCTAGTATTTAAAACAACTTAATTAACATTATTTCCGAGTGCCGGAGCTACCGAGACCGTTTATCATATTTAACTCAACCACATTGGCCGACTTTCTTTTTCACGACGGCTAAACGGTTGCCAGTTGAAGTAGCGAAGCGCCAGTGTAATGGAAGCGCACAGATGGCACCTTACAGAATCCTCATTTAGCATCCTTGATCCCTGCTCGCAATTTGGCAACGGTTTGCTGGCTATGGCGATGGTCAGCATCGTGTGGCACGCAGAAAAAAAGGGGCGAAAGAAATCACCGGGGCTCTCCGTCTCCGGTGTCCGCCCTGTCACCGGCAGCTTGAAAGTGATGCAGTGCTGCTGTGCATTTCGACGGTACTTCATTTCAGTTTAATTAAGTTTCTTTTTTGTACAGGTCCTTGTCACCTGCCCCCAAAAGCGGCAGATTGCTGTTAATTTAATTCACTTCAAGCCAGTAGCCTCGGTATGCATATTTTTTTTTGTATGTTCCTGTTGGAACGGATCGAGATAAAAAATGGAACAATACGCCAGAACGGCATCCATCACCTTGTGCTTTACTTCGACCCTGATTGTTTCAGTGAAAACATCCCTCTGGCACCAGTGTGAAGGAAAATGCTCAGAAATTGTTCATTACCATTTTAGTCTGTTTTAAATTTCATGAGCACAGTAGCGCCGTAATCGTCGTAGTAGAATGCATAATACACAACAGCGGTCTACCGAGGCAGTGTCTGATGATTAGAATACACGAAAACTATACAGACGAGTATTTTTCCTATACTTTTAACAATTTAGAAAAGCCTGAAACAGACAAGAGAAACAATAGAGTAAAAAAAAAACCTCCCAAATCACATCCACAAACGATTAAAGGCGCGGTAATTGTTAAATTAAATTCCTTGCTATCCTTATCCTTGGTTTCGGTCCCACCAAACGGTGTTCCTCAATGTTCCGCCGTTATGCAGAAAATTATATGCCAAGAACGGGGTAAATACGCTCCGCTTTGCTGCGGTCAGCCTGCCATCTGCCGAATTGGGCGGTCATTTAGCACAAAGACCTGCCAATTTTCTCCCTCTTGGGTTGCTCTTTAGTTTACGTTTCGGTGCAAGAGTAAATACTGCATGTTTCGGGGGCTATAATTTGTGGTCACTTTATCGGGGCCCGCTGTTCCGTATCGAGATGTGCAAAATTCTCTTGGATTCTTGGTGATCAAGAATCCTAACTGTCGAAAGAGGTTCGTGGAAACACAGATGTGCATTTGCTCACTGCCGGAGCATACAGACGTAAAGATGTACAATCTCGAACCGATAAATAAACTCGAGAAGCGGAGACCCATTAGAAAATACACCTGCCATAACAGTGCATCCGTGCTGTCTTGTCCGAAGATCCATGAGATCTTGTTTGATTCCACCTTTTCGTTTAATATGGCGTAACTGGAAGCATCACGATTTTTCAATATCTGGTGTCTGTCGGCTGAATACACAGCCGTGGAATAGGAAAATACAACGGGGATCAATATTTTTCTGCCCACACGAATGCAACACGACGGAAGAATTCATTGAAACAACATTGGAGTGAACATCTTTGACTTCGAATCGTTGCCTACGAGTTGTAGTAAGATAAAGCCGCGAAGTGTTTGCGTTTATCTTTCCGTTATCCATGAGGGTAGTTTCCGATGAAATGAGAAATTTATTTTAAATTTTGTTCTATTATCTCCAGCACCTGTCGTACGATAGAACGCAAACTTATAAAAACTCCCATATATCTGTTACATATGTTACTTCTTTAACGCTTCTTTATATGTTCCTCTTTGAAAAGAACAGCACCAAAGGGCTTAAATCACGCATAAAGGGTATGCGAGAAAATTCTCGAATTCTCGAACGAAACAATTCTCCGGTGATTTGAAGCGTTACACTTTTCTTGAACCGTGTTGCGCCCACGGTAAACGACGAATTGATCGCTTTGGACTCGCCGCCATGTCTGCAGAGGATATGATCATCTTGCCAGCTTTATGTTTTCTTTCCGTCCCTGCTTTGCGTGTCTACTTCTGCCTTCCTCCATTGCCGATCACGCGTGGCTGTATATATATATATACGTTTCGGTTGATATGTACTGCTGTTGCTGCTGGAACCGTGAGGAAAGAATCTAAACGATCTCACCAGATCGTCTCTGGGATGGGAAAATGTATCCGGTTCTCAGAGTGCGATGATTCCAGTTTGTTTTCGCATCCCAGTTGCATGTGTGTGATTGATTTCATCGTGAGCTCGATCCCCTATTTGCTGCACGCCTATGGACCGTCGGACCATCGGTTACGTTAAATCTTCCTCCGGCACGTTGTGGAGTAGCATATTCTTGAAACAGGTGACAAGCTTTTCAATTGATACGAAGCAAAAGGATGGAACAGACACAGGAAACAAAATCGTTAATCTATTTGAGACGGATGCAGATGTTCGACCGACTGCAACGTTGACATCGAAACATGTGAAAGATTCATTGCAATGATGCACTATATATTTTCGATCAAATTTAGTGCAGTAGCCAGCAATGGGAGGGTTTGGTTTGAAAAAAAAAAAAAATGATACCTTCATTGTCATCAATTTGGTAAAATTAATGAGCAGCTATGGTTATTCTTCTGCCGTAAAATACTAACAGGTTTCTACTTTGTTTTTATCACCGTGTTTGATCATTAGAACAATCCATGATCCAATATTAATGTTCATTCATATAATCATGAAACTAGCTGTATATTTACAATAGTAATGAAACTAATCATGTTGTAAAAAAATATGCCTCTACTGAACATCACTTATCGTTTTTTTTTTATTTGCAGGTAAGAATCGTCGTGCAGAAATCACAACAGGTATTGTGAAATCTATTTATTTCCCTGGTTCGTAGCAAAAATGTGTTTGTTTCCGTAATTGCTCCAAAATGTATCCACCGAAGCTGTTTTATATTACAAAAGCATAACACGGATGCTAAAATACTTACACGGCACTAAAAGTTATTTTATTCTTGTTGTTGTAATGAAATGTAATTAATCTGATTCTAATTCATTATTGGAATTGTCGAGTGGTTCGTTGAAGATGGGATGTTTTGAAATAATCTTGACATTTTTGACAATTACACCGGACAAACGATCGGATACTAAAAATCGAGATAATATTTTTAATATTTTCGCTGTTGTTTAAAAGGTAAAACAAGTTGAAGAGATTTATGATTTCGTAGCATTTGCATCGTTTAATCTTTTTCGGGAGAAAGGTGGCCAAGCGATTTTAAAAAAAAGTAAGAATGGCTTATATTTTTTATATATTCGAATTCTTTCTGAAGGCGTTCCGTCTAATTGCGAGTCGATTCGCGATCCTCGGTATTTTTATCACTTATTAATTGTTGAATGTCACAATTATGTTCAGTGATGACTTGAAGAATAATATACTTTTGCATAATATCGAATCAAGTCCGTGGTAAAAGTACGCTTTAAGAATGAGTTTTCATAAAACATTACATGATAAATGATCAAGCAGTATGAAGTAGTGCTTCAAACTTAGTTTTGCTTTAAGCGCTACTTTTAACACAACCATCGAATCCGATACCTTTCGCCTTCTGGATCGCAAGCAAACCATCTAAACGAAGTGAAAGGAAAGACTATAACTTCACAACCTCCAAGCTTCACTTGATATTGTGACACGAAATGGTGATTTTCCCACTTTTTCAACCATATCTTCGACGGATGAACGGTAACTATCAAAACGTGTGCCGACATCGGCGAGCTGCACCTACTGGCATTGAGCGCAGCTCTTATCTTAATGTGTTGCACTTTTTTCTGCGACTGTTGTAACATTTTCTCCGAACCACGGTGCACCATCCATTCCGAGGCAATGCTTAAAGTAAAAGTAAATTATCATTATGTTTAATCCTCGACATTTTGCGTAGCGATTAAATTGCAAAACGGCGCTCATAATGCGGAAGATGAAATGGGCATTCAACCATCATTAGATGCACTGCAAGAATTAACACTTTTTCGAACTTAATTAGTTTGCATGCTAGTGAAGAGCAAGATGTAACTCGAAAATACAAATGCATGCTGCGTGTGATGCAGTGCTTTAATGTGTTATAAAAGACTTCTAACGTCGAGGTTGTATTCCAAGGTCTTCCCAGTGACATCGTGTACAATCTTGTATCTTATTCGCATTTATTTTACTATTAACTGTGACGGTCTTTTTTTGCTGTTTTGTTACATATCGTGTTCATTTTTGCCACGCTACATTTGTGCACTGTGCTGGCAGATTGGCTTTACCGTAAGATGACATGCACAATAAAGTGCAACCGCCCCCCCCACCCCCACCCATTGCAACTGCACCGAGCGCACCGCCAGGCGCGCGCGTTATAGCACATTGAATATTATTATCATTATTTCTATTACTACTATTATTGGTATTATTATCATTATTATGATGTTCAATAAAAAGAGAGCGGTCGGTTGCTGCACTAAGCACTGCTGCACACCTCACAACGGAAAAAGGCTAACCTGCGAAGCGTCTCCTTCAGTGCCGTCCTTCAGGTGGTAGAGCGTGCGAGCAAGTCGACTATGGGGAGCAGAAAAAGCATCATCTCGAAGACATGGGCGTCGGTGAACACGGTTGAACGCCGCAAAGTAAGAGGAAAAATGCCTGGCACGCTCATAAAAGATACAGGAAGCGTCCGGGGCCACCACCACTGTTGTACGGTTAATGCAGCCGATGCAGACATGGTCTCGGATATGCAGTTGCACACAAACCGGCGGTGTTCTGCGGTTGCCAAAGACAGCAGCAGCGACAGCAGCAGCTATCCTCATTACATGCATTTTCAATTTAGCCAATTTCACGCGCCACGGTCCGATGGAACTGATGTTTTATTTTACCTGTTTTTTTTATTCATTTTTTAAAACAGTCTTTTTACCACCGTCCCGTGTGTGTGTGTGTGTTTGTGTGTTTCCGACATTCGAACTGTGTGACGATGTTGTACGGCAGCGCTCGAAGTAAAGAGTTGCCCTTCGGTTATTGGCCTACCATAACGATCGCGCTCTTGCGCCGTTGGATGACAAATTTGTGCAAACGAGCCACTTGCTCATGCCTTTCTAGATTGGCTGGTACGAAAAAAAAAAACGGTTATACAGCCGAAAAAAAAATGCAAGCAATCTACGAAGACTTCGTACCGAAGCGCGAAAAGATCGAAGCGCGATATGAGCCTTAAGAAGCGGATACTCTGGTGTGTAATCGGTTTTCACTTTCCCGTGTTTCACTTGCCAGAAGACTGCATCACCAACAAACTTGCCAATAACCACTTGCACGGTGTAAACAGGAAATGTTGTTTGTAATACAATTACTCTAAAACACGAGTAACAAAGGCGGTATGGTGACACACCGATATTCAATTAGTTTTGGAAGTTGCAAGTAAAAGTTTCTAACAAGTATTTTTTCCCATTTCGTTTAGTGTTGGGTAAATCTGAATCGGATCAATGAATATAAAAGAATTATCATTTAACTAAATGACTGCTGCATCTCTACGGTTAAGACTTCTGGAGTCTGGTAGATTTATTTATACTCAAAAATTCATGATTTTGCGTAAAGTTCATATGAAAGTTCATGAAATTGGAATTTATGTCCGAAATCTAAGTTTTTTGCGTTTCCAGTTCTATAAAATGTGTTTTTCTCGAGGAAACTATTCAGCCTAATAGCCAAGAACTACATTTACACTTATAAAATAAGTAATTTAAATGATTCATTACGTAATACCCTCGCCGGCTTCATCTTTCTACCAATTTAAATGCCATAAAAGTATAGATGATTGCATTTTCTATTGTGATAATGAATTGAGCAATTAGAGATCACAAATCACTTGTGTTTTTTAACCATTTGCATCGAAATAAGTATGTTTGATGATTATGAGAAAAAGATCTATTATGATATTTTAGCCAAAACCAGTCATTGATTGTTCTTCTTTTCTACTGATTTGTTTATTTCGTAGAATTTTTTTTATTAATTATTTTGTTCGGTTATGTATAGTTTTAGGTATATATTGTAAAAGACAATATATATTTATCTGATCTCGGTAGCATGTTTCTTGATAGATATTATGAATCTTTCAACATTTAATTTACTGTATTCAACACAATTTAAGTATTTTAATTTTTTCATATTAATTTTTTATTGTTATCTTTTTATGTATTATTGTATCATTTTCATTTTTATGTATTATTATTTATTTTACACCCCTTTAACTTCTTACTTCATTTGCCAAGAAACAATGAACCATTTATTAGCTCCTTCTTCGGTATTTGGTATTTTTTACTATTTATTTATTTTTCATAACTTATTTTTTAAGTTAAGAATGTTTTAAACTTATTTTTTATTCGACAGGAAGTAATTTAACCGAGCGATATAACACCGTGCAGTATTGAGAATTTGTTAATTCGCGCTTTGCACCATTTTTAGTCCTATTTGCATACAAGCATACCATTTTTGTTTAAACGAATATTGACCAATAACATTAATGTGTATATTTAATGCAATATTTAAACTGGCACGAGTTTACATAACCAGTCGATTTTGAAACACCACAAAAGTGCTTTCTGGCTCCTGCACTCTTCCCTCTGTATTTCTTACCCGTTTTTTTTACACACTCACACAAATACTGGCCGATCATCCGTCTTGGTTATATTATCTCTTCGTTCGAAAATGTCACGTTGAAAGCGCTAAAGCACTCGTGCTCCCCATATGCAACATGGCGCGCCCCCGGGGCGATGCGGTCCGCGATCGCGTAATCAACTTCGCGCGACCAATGCTGGGAAACGCGCCTCGGACGGCGATAAATCCCGAAAACCCGAACTCTCCTTCAACACCGGCAACGAAACACACTTTCACATTGCTCCGGCGCCCCGCACCGGAGTACCACCGGGCACTGTGGGACCGCACTTAGCTAACCAAGCTGCCGATGCGGATCAACAGGCAGTGATTTGGTTCGAAAATCAAGTTGCAAATGTTAAACCAGCTAGTGAATGGGAAAGGGTTGTTCCGAATGGTGGAGCGCAGATACAAAGGCGAATGAAAAAAAAAAAACAGCATACTTACATAAATGATTGCTGCCAGAGCTTTCTGTAAACACACATGTGCGCGACCTCGGTTTTGTACGGATGCCAGTGACACCGCGGTACGAGGCAAGCTTACCTTCACCCCGACGGTTATGATGCATGGTCTGTACGAAGCCACCTGTGTGTACGTGTGCTTGTTTGTGGACGGATTTTGATGCTCTGGTCGGTTTCTGGTTGGATAACGTGTGAAGGAAACGGATTTAGCGACAGACGTGCGAGCTTCATCGATATTCCCTGGGGACAGTTACCATCAACGTGTGGTGCACGAGTGACATTTATAGAGTTTCAAAATATTTTTTCCTGCTTCAGATATTACCTCTTGATAAAAAAAAACTTTCGTTTAAACTTATTCTCAAGTTTTCACTTTTAATTTTGTAATTTTTTAACCTCAACAAAATCAATTAGCTTTTTATGAAAACATCTATAATTTCATTTTTCATCATTATAATTTATTATGATCTACAATTTGAATGCTCAACAAAAGCATATTAAATTTCATCGTCAGTAATAATTGTTTTAAGTAAACTGTTTGTTTAAACCAGTGTGTTTCCCAAGTGTAATTCATCTAGCATTCAGCCATCATTGATACTACCCCACCAACAATCTGATTCTATCAACCTAGTATTTATGTTTAATTGCATTTTTTGCCATTCGGTTTTAATTCAGTGTGTAGGTTGGAACTATTTTTTGCATTATTATTATGTATATTATCGCCTCGATCAGCTTAATTCAGGAATGTTGTTCTAATGTGTAGGACATGCCTCTTCTATCAGCTAGGGCAGTATCTTCCAGAAATTTGGATATATTTCACGCACGATATTATACAGTGAAAATATAAATATATTTTAAAGTTAAAAAATGTAAATTATTGCAGATTTCAATTTAATGACAGACAATTTGCTTATATGTAAATTATTTGATACTTTTCGCCAACCAAATTATCTCAGCGCCCAGTCAATGTCGATAGGGATCACTCTGGGAACCGTCGGCTTAAACAATTACCTTTAATCCCATTGTTCTTGCTTCACCGAGGAACAACAATCCACCAAAGATAAAATTTAAAAAATGTTCATTATACTGTGTATCTTAAAAATGAGTGCTACATAAATTATTCTTAGTCGAAGCATTGAAATGAAATTGGTGAAATTAATTAAAAAACTACATCCTTTCGATGGTGTTGGTTAGTCGCATCTGTTAGTTGCAGATGTTAGCTGTAGTTTTAACAGAAGTAAAAAGCTACTACCAAAAAAACATCCTGAACCTGTACTCCTCCCCGTTTACGGTCATAACCAATTCCAGTAATTACGTTTCCTAATCGATCACAAGTCTCCCGAGCGATGATGATATGCTCTCGGCTCGACCCGCATTAAGTATTAATCTCCATCAATCGATCGTAAACAACCCATCGCTTTCGTCTGCCGGCTTTGTACCGTGCTCGAATGCAAATGAATTAGCTTAATCATGCTAAATTGCTCTAGCGCTCGTACTACCACCATTAGAACGACGGAGATCGCCATGCAGATGGTTCGCTGGCAGAAAGTCACCCGTGTGTGCGGGTTGATTAATGAAAACGGCTTAAGGTGGAGCTTTTTTCCGATCGCTGGTGGCGCTGATTTGCAATAAATCTTTCGATCGTGTGAGATTGTTTCTCTTTTCTTCTTCCTATTCCTTTTCGTGTCCGTGTTTACGCCTTACTGCTGGTTGCTGCTGTTTTGTGCGTGCGTTCTGGTGGGTAGTGGAGTCAAATTTATCGACAAGATGTCAGATGTTGTAGGTTTAAATATCGCCACAGGATAAGTGTGAAGACCGAAACAAAAAAGTCCTGTAAATCTCGTATCTTTGACCACGAGATGTTGTTATTAATCTCTAATATTTCTACTCCCACCAGCTTTTTGGCTCCCTCCGACCGTACAACAGACCAGCATGAAGCAGGTGAAGCCCAATAGGGGGTTGCCATTTATTTGAAAGTCAATCTGTTACAGGCAAACAAACAAACAAAATAGTGCGCAAACAATCTTTAAATGCATTTTTTAATTTGCTTAAATACTGTTTGTCACGCAACGTGATTAGATTAAGGGGAAAAAACACGATAACCTCAAGGGTGCTGAATTTATTAATATTCACAACCAGACAGCAGCAAGGGAGTGAAGAAGAAAACAAAACATGCTGGATGGAAATAAACTAGAAGAAAAAACCGAAATGCTCGTAACATAATCACCGCACGTCGCGCAAAGATCATACGATCAAGTGGTCAGTAAATTTTAAATTGACGATGTTGATGTTCGATCCACTACACCCATCCATCCTTAGTTCCGCAGTGCCGTCGGCAACCGACCCGAACATGCCCCCGATCCAAGCTCAAAACCCATCTTAATCCGACAACCAATCGGAATCGATTTATTGCCGGATTAAGCAAATGAATATAAACGCACTCTGTGGAGTTTGTCTGCGGGAGTGCAGAAACAACGACAAAAAACACGAGAGTCGTCGACCAAGTTTAAACTCCGAAATCGACACAAACGCACGCGCACACACACGCACAACAGTGCAAACCAAGGTGTTTGTAGTGTGGTTTCGATGCTGGTGACCAAAGTACTCTCGCAGTGGTCGCATGGAACAGGACGGAGTAGTGTGACGAAGGTGAACCTGATTTAGATCAATCGAAGCTCCGTGCACACGCTGCGCTGGATGCACACACAAAACCCAAACAGGGGAAAGAACGGATTGCACATCACGCGAGCAACTCGTTCGTCGAATCCGCTGCACAATTATGTAATCGGTTGTCCACGGCCCGATACCCGGTCCGTCTCACCGTTGTCTCTCAGCCGCTGGTTTGTCCACGGTCTAGCCGTCTTTATCTGTTTTCGAATCGCGACTGAATTGCGCGATGAGAAAAGCAAAATGTTCGATACGGGAAGGTGAAGAAGACGGATGGGGGCCGTTCAGTGTGTGGCGCCATAATTCTCTTCCAAATGGCAAACACACTGGGAGCCGGGAACGAATAAATTATACTGCGAGCCGGGAAAGGAAAGGAAACCACTGAAGGTGACAATTTGGAAATGGTTTGGCCTTAGAAACCTTCGAAATTGTCTTGGGATCATGATTAAATGGGGCGTCGGGTGGGGCGGGTGATTTGAGTGTGTTGCAAGTGACGTTTGGCACTTTGCAAGAAGGGCTTGATTTGCCATCCGTTTATTTCCACTGCAACGAGTAGCCCAGTGACAAACGAAAGATTGCTTTCAATTTGAGAAATCGATCTTAAATTACGCCCGTCCTTCGTCTAGCGAGCTAGAGCTAGGGCTGTGCAAGATTGGGAAATAATTTATCTTACAATCTAATTTTCAGCAGGCTAATGGTTTTTGTTTTCTCCAAACAAATAGGACAACAGGGAAGAAATGTGATTTTAGCTGCAAGATGTGTTTTTGGAAAAGCTGGGAGATGAAAAGCGACCATGCCCCAGTATCAATGTCGACATTTAGCTTACGCATTTGTCCTGATGTGCCGTCGGTGTGGTTGACCTTCGGATGTTTGCATCATACGACCTTTACGATGCGATGGTATAAATTTCAACTTCTGCTTCACGATGGATAGCACAAGAGAGGAAAAATACACATCCACACACGTGTATGATGCTGGTCCCTTCCTAACCGAAATCCGCGGACATGATTTGAATGTAGCTTCAACCATCCGGCCGGTTACGATCGATCGATCCTTCCACCGGCCTGGGAACGCTTGTGTAGCACTCCTTCCACATCGCAACGCTTCGTTTGAATAATCGATGAACGTACGCGGTAGACAGCATTGGCAGACGACGTCTTGTGGAACATCGTCCGCTTTGCGGTGGTTACGATGTGGCGGTGGGCAGATAACATATGTTTGACATTTGATACATATTATAATGCTGATCAACTTGGCCCATGTTTACCAGTGCCTTTACAAAACTTGTCGACGTGTCGGTTGCCATCGTGTGCTTCGGATACATCGGAGATGTCTTCCGGAAAGTACCGGAGAATACCAAATTAAATAAGTTCAGTAATATCTGTAACAAAATTAAACGGTTATTAATTGGTACGAGAAGTATTCTATTAGAATACAATTATGTTCGTGTCTTGTTAGGACTAGTCGATGCTCCTATCGTTCCATACTTCCACATTTTCAACATTCAGGAAAACATGTTGGCTGATATCAATGAATGAAAAAGGTGATACTACATATATTTCAAATTATCGAGGCATTGTCAAACAATATGTACCTGCCATGCTTTTTTAATCAGTAGCACATACATTTCTTTTGCCATTTTCCTACAATGTACTAATACCTAATACCTCAACAACATGGTTTTCTTCTTAACTAATCCACCTCTACTGAAGTATTTTCTGTCCTTAGTATACGCAGCATTTTGTTCGGTTTTCAAGATTGACACAATTTACACGAATTCGAGGGCGGCTTTCGCGCGATTATCTCAGGACAAAGTGTTGAAGAATTTGTTTAAACTTTGATTTTCTGTCAACATAATTTACAGGGTTCACTCCTTCTTATTAAACAGTTTTCTGTCCTTGACCTCGCGTTTTTCCGAGTTCCCTTCTATTCTGTTTGTTTATCACTGCAATCCTGTCTTGAGGATTTTTATACGTTGTGTTTGTCCAATAGCCTTCGCCTATCCATCCACAAATGCACAATGATAAGCTTTAGCCGATCCATTACAATCCGACTACTTACAATTACCATCTAGCCGCCTGCAGCTGGTAAAGGATCTTGGAGTCTGGCTAAATTGCAAGCTTTTGTTATCTGAACACTTGAACATCAATATATTGAAGGCAACCAAGAGTTTAGATTTAATCCGCTGCATAGCACCGGAATTTTCCGTTCCTCAATGCCTAAAAGCACTGTATTGCTCTTAGGTGAGATCTACTCTCGAAAATGGTAATGGTAAATTGGATTCCAACCACTGCTTCGGACCTCATTAGACTGGAACGCACTCAAAAATCGTTTAGCGTTATGCGATAATGAACTGTTTACGTAAAGCATCATATGGTGCTTAAACCATATGCACCAACTATTTGGAAAATCTTGAGACACACCGATCCCACGCCCAAACATCCTTTACTGTCTCCTTGCTCCTCAACAAATGTGATTTTTTTTCATCAATTACAATGGACCTAATCATCAATTGCGTCCCCGTCCGTTTAAATTTGATGAAACACGTTATACGGCTATAAGTGCACCATTCATTACTTGTTATCATTCACCTCCTTCTTCGTTATACGTCCTTTTGTTATCCTTCTATGTTCTTCCTTAATACACTAGTCATAAAATACCACAACATTGTTAAATCTTCCAGGGACATTTGTTTATAAATAAAAATAATAATTCCAACTATTAACTGATGCTATGCTAAGTTCTCTTAGATGACTTACTTAAAAAAATTACGTATTCAACTGTTCGTCACCCATGTAGCATTCTTATCAGCATAAGACTCGCATGCCGTTTGTGAACCACAAATGTTTTTTATGCAGCACGCATTGTACGAAACAAGCAGCTCTCCAACGTGTCGTAGGAGCTTTTTTGCAATAGCTTTCTGGTTGTGGTGTGGTTTGTCGAAATTAGCCTTCAAAAAAGAGCACAGCATTCTTAAGCCCCAAACCAAACAAACTGTCGTGAAGTACACCGAATCATTCGCGAATCACGGCCACACTGGATTGCGGCCAGTGGTAACGTGCTAAATGGAACTTTTCCGCTTTCGTTCCACCTTCCCCCCCCCCCGCCCCCTCCCAATTCCACATATACGTCCATTCGCGCCATATGAAATGTGTTCTGCTCCCACACAGCGCTCTAGTCGAGCGTCGAGCATAAATATGTTGACTTATCTGTGTTGCCTGGTGTTGAATTCATATTTTTCACCAACCATTCGCAACCGTACCGACACCACCCACACTCTTCAGGTGCGGTCGTTCTACTACATCCTTCTCTTATCCGGGCACTCGGGATCAAAAGAATCCGGAAGCTGGCACGGGATGGGAACTGCGTGCGGGAGAATAAGCGAAGGGAGGAAATACAAACGGGAAAAGAACTACAGCAAAAAAAAATAACACCCACTTCCGACGACGAAAGATTTATGGCGCGTTTTCCGAGCGAAGGATGGCAACTCGCCGGTGTAGAACCAGAAGAAGCTGCGTTTGCTGAAATCCGGAGTAAATAATTGTTTATGGTTTTACTCTCCACCTCTCCTCCGCCAGTCACTCCGGCAATAATAGCAGGTTTGTTTTCTGCTTTTTTACTGCTGCTACTGCTGGAACCCGCGCACGGCTGCTTCTCCGTCAATAGTATCGAAATGAACGAATGCAGTACGAAAAATTCCTGCTGTAAAGTAAAACCAAGCGCAAACGAGAGCTTCAAACAGGAAAAGAACTTGCGGGCCAGAAAGGAAATATTTTTACTGGATCATTTTCCTTTCCGCCGGGCTTTTGATGTGCAAGCTTACGTTGTGGGCTTTTCGGCAGGTTGGTTTTAAATTTAAAGCTTGGATTAACGAGCTGCTTTAAGCTCGTCTAAAGTCATACCACGGGCTGAAAGGGCATTCAGTACAAATGCAGATGATAAAGAGTTATGCTGAAATGTTACGAGCTTCTGATTATGTTAAGAAATTGATAATAATCATTTCAAACACCTGCCGATCTCTAGGCTGGCTTTCCGATGAGTTCCAGAGAAATATTTTCTATCACTTCGAGTCTGCCGCCACTGCGAGGCATCCACGTCCCAGCGTCGATCATCTCATTTGCATTCTCCAGTATCGTCCGTAGCAGGAAGGGAAGATTGAGAGTATCGCTTTACAATGTACAATCCCTTTTGTTAGCCCTTTGGCACCACACTTTGGAACGTACGTGTTTGTGTGCCTGCACACTGATATACACCAGCAACGGGTACATCAAATCTGTGCCTCTCGGTTTGTGCTACCGTTGAGATATTAGAATGCAGATTTGCCATCATCAAAAGCACATCGGTGACATTCCCTGCCATCTCGAAAACGATGTTGTCGTCGTCGTCATCGTTGTTGGGTGGCATAAACTTCACTCCTTCATGGCGCAAGGCTGCAGCATCCAATACAGTAGCGTCTGGTAGTGCTGGTGGTCACCACCGTTAGCTCGGTTGGCTGAACGAACGGTTCTTTGCTTCGAGCGCTTTTCTAGCCTGCCGGCGACACATTATCATAAATAATCCTCATCAGCAGCAGTTGCACGTTTTTCCCACCGGACGTGTACACCCCGTGAGGTGCGTGAGTGTCCACCGACTGTTGCTGCACTTCTTGGGCCACACGTTCAACCCAAAACCAATGCGCAGCATGCAATCCGGCCCGGTAACGAAACGATATACCATCCGGGGAACGAATCACAACCCTCCAGAAAAGACTACTCGGGACACCGCTTTATTTGCTCTCATACCGTATTGCTCTTCGGGCGGTTGTAGATGCTGAACGGGCTCGAGCTCCAACAAACGGCCATTATTAGAGCATCCGATTCGGTTACGATAGTGTTCACGCCATGTGCAACCTTTCGTCCCCACGGGAGGAATAGGACAAGATTTGGAGATCCAAGACACGGCACTACGGTACGGTTATGGCCCCCTGGGTGAGAAAGAAACGGTCAACAGTTTTCTGGTAGAACGTGGACGACACCAACAATAGGGGGTAGTCCGTTGGGTTAGAGTTTTGTTGCTGGTCACCCAATTCCTGGTCTCGGTACATAGATGTTAGAATATGCATATCATCGTTAACTCATCTTTGCCCTCTAATCACCGGACATAGGAAGCGACTCACAAAATATGGACCACCAACTCTCCTTCGGCACCGGTGGATTGGGTTAGTTTGTAGTATGAAAAAGGGCCATCCTGCTTTACGGGGTGACATGTTGCATGGTTCTCCGCTTTCCTCACTATATATCAAACTACAACAACCAAACGAAAGCCTAAAACACTACGCCACAGATGTAGAACCATATGTAGTAAAACAAATTTACAGCAAAGAATTTTGGTTATCAGATACCTAAAATTGGAGTATAAGAATGTAGTGCCGGGAATATTGGAAGCACTGAATGTTCTGCCAAACCAGAAGAATTCACATGAGACGGAGAAGTATGACAATAAGCTGAATGTGGAGTGTTAGGTGTAGACATGCCATCAGACCGATTCATTAGAATTAATTACCATGGTGGCTGACACCGACAAATGTGTGCATTGTTAGGTGCAAATTACTCACCTCATGTTCACGAACTCGTAGTGCATGTCTCAGGACCGGACGAAAAGTCTTCCTGTATACATTCCTTGTCATGTTTGATGGTTTCAACACACTCACCGAGCAAGTTTTCGCATGCATGCCCTCCTACCAACTTACTTGCGTGCCAAGTTGTCGCACCTGACCAATGTATTGTGAGTTTCCCTTTCTCTAGAGAGTTACGCGCTTACAGCAGTCTGGTAAGTTTGAATGACAAAGTTGACCGTGTCAAGGTGTATCGGATCGCAACTGAAGAGTTGATTAGCTTAGTTGAACTGGTGCAAACGTATCTTTGTGTTCACGATAATATAAAGTTTACGTTACAAGCACTGAATGGTGTGTTGTACTGTGCGCGTCAACTTCTTTCCATGCGACTTTTCTGGCGCGTCAGGACACACGTGTTCGGTGGAAACTAATCGCCAGAACAGATTGGCTTATGCTTCCCCATGGAACGCTTGTACACTGCTAGCACTGAACCCAAAACATACCTGCTTAGTAATGGATTTACCGACCTCGAAACAACGATACTTGTTAGTGACCCATGCTCCTCTTTAATGTTTGTCTAAAATAGTAACACTCGCACACACACACACAAATCCACCGTACATACAGTCATCGTGACACCAAAAGGACCAAGAGTGTCCTTTTTGAACCTGCTTGAAAACTGCCACACGCCAATGTCTACATTCCCCACCGGAGTGTGCGGGCACCCAGAGGCACGGGCGAAAAGTTTGAAATTTCATACATTCACCCGGCAACACTGCTCCTTTATTGTTGCAGGCACCGCATGAGCAGTCGTTTTCCATTCCAGCCAACTGAAACGAGGGCACAATCATCCACCTCTCGGTTCAACGTTCCTGACCATCCGTTCCCGAGCACTTTGGCGCTGCTCGACGACGACAAAAATGATGACGGTGTCGTTCGTTGCTCAACAGGGTCGCCTTTTTTATGATTCGCTTTCCCACCTTGGCATCGTAGTCCCGGTGCACGTAGATGCTTTCTTCCAGGGATCTCACTTTCACCGTTTGCTTAAACTAGGACAGAGTGCCCCCCCTTGCAGCGACAACGGCGAGAAGGGATCACCAGCGGTCGCAAATGTTGTAACACTTTGTTCGGGCGTCCTCAGTCTCAGCTTTTGGTCGGTTTTTGTACGCTGCATTGGCGGGGTGAATCGTCTGTTCACGGATTCTCTTGACACACGATGGTGCCGACAGTCAACCGCTGCAGCTAGAACTAACTACTGTTCTATATTGCACAAGCATTAAAAGCTAGCTTGTGCTTCTTCTTCTTGCGGTGACTGTTTGCCCGCCAAGGATAAGAAAAGCACAGCGCTGAAAGAGTTCGTTGCTTTGTGAATACAAAAATGAGGTCAATGGTTTGGACGAACGGAGGAGGTTCGTTGAAGAATAAGATTCCATTCGTCGCAGAATCGATACACGAGAAGTCTCGTACTCCCGTACCTGGCCAATCAAAGATGGTAAATGGTGCCATTTTTTATCACTTTGGAATTGGTAACTTTAGAAAAGTGCAGTAATCAATTGAATTTCAACCTTGTTCACTTTACTTCTTCATGATACTGCTGTACAGCAAAATTCTCAGAGTTAGTTAGTTGTATCTGCGTCATGAACTTGATTAAATCGTATTCGAGATTTTTTTCCTCTCAGGAGCATCGTCAGATTTTTGCCGAAAACAGCTTACAGTGACTATTTATAAGGAGAGATAATGGCATTACGTCGTTATCTCGAAGGAACAATTCCAATATGACGATAAGTGCTTATTTGATGGTAGGACCTTACGTGCTAAATAGCGCACAGCAGCAAGCTCCATTAACTTTGTGAGTCATCGTATTGCTTCATATTGCGCTTGCGATTTTTTTGGTGGATAAAGTAAATAAGTGGTTATATAACAATAACATTTTGTCACATTGGAATAAGGGATTTCGACATACCAATACAACAAAAAAGGAGCAGATGCTGCAGTACATAATCCATAAGTACGTAGTTTTCGAAGTTTGTTCTCTAAGCTCAGCAAAACATATGTCAATTGTTAATTCAGTAGCTGACATGTAATTTGTTCATCTTATTACGAGTCTCAACCGAGCACATTCCCAGTATAAAGAGAGTGAGAGATGAGATACAGTGAAGACGACCCATCCTTTACAGCGCTCATCACATTTCATCTTCCTTCGTGCTCTCGGGGCCATGCTTTTCTACAACAATGTCTATTCATCACGACTCCTAACGATGACGACCCATCTCGGTCATCCCGACCCAAGTATTGTGTGTTGTCATCAGACACTAGCCCCCGAGATGATCAAGACATTGATCCGGGACGTTCTTCTGGGCCATCCAGCTACCACTGGGCGCCGTAATTCCCTTTGCACGCAAACTGTTGCCCGCTGCTGACTTCAGGCAGTGAGAATCCAACAGTGCAAGACCTTTCGCAGGCGGCTACACAATCATTTGTGCGGCGTACTTTTGCTCCCTAAGTAGCACTCACAACAGAATGACATGGATCTGCAAATGAAGAGTAATGTTTGCAAAGCAACAAACAAAACGAAAAAAATGCGATAAAACCCGACCCGCTCCTTCGTCAGTCCTTCGGCAATGTTAATGCCGTTGCCGTTGCTGTTTGCAGAGCCCCTTGAGCAGATGGACAAAGAATGTACGTTCGGGCGGATTGTTTGGTCCTTTTTCGCAAATCGGAGTACACTTTCTTAGCATACGGCAGTAAACAGCAAAAATTGTTGACCGACCCTTTCCCGCTTGCCGCCTGTCCTGGGGACGACCGAAGGACGTAAGGATCATGCTTCCCCCACGGCGTTAACGACACTTTGTCAGTGAGGACTCTCATTTAGAGGCTTTCGGGCTTAGTTTATTTCTTGTTGGCACTGTTGGCACGGAAAAAGGGGTGACAACGAAGGAAACACCAATCGGGACAAAACGCAAACGAGTGTCCTAGATTAGGAGCTCATTGCATAGCGTTAGGGAATGAATGGCTGTGGAAGCCCGCCCCGATCGTGATTGTCACCGTCGGTTGTACGCATATTGAATCAAATGGAGCAATGTACTCGCTATAGTTTAGTAATTGTGTCAACGTCGAGATATGAGACGTCGTAGTGCTTTCAAATGGAGAGTGACATAAATTCAATTTGTAGAACTCAAATACTGCCCAAAAGCGGAATGATATTAGTAATCAGAGAATCCAGAGTGCACAGCGCAAATAATTTTTTCTTATTGAGGTATAATAATTCGTTTTGAGATACAGCTTCACTAGAATGTCCTTAAATATAATTTTGGAATATATAGAAACATCAATTTAGAATAATTTTCCCATCAAATGGTAAAAAGTGTGCATGATCTTTACCGACTCTCTGATGAATAAATCGAATTGAATGTCCAATCGGATATTCGACACTTGTGTTCGTTCTCAACACTAACAGGATGATAGAATCAACCCGCAACAAATACCTCCAAATTGTACTTAATAACTTTTCGCACATTACCCTCCCTGTCCTAACCACTCTTACCCCTTATTATCAAAGAGAGATCTCCGTTTCACCCTGCAGTAATGATCCAAAATTCGGTTTCTCCACCAACAAACAGCGCTTCATGCCTTTCTACATGCTCATGTGAAAATGATTGACTTCAACGGCTGCCACGACATAACACCGCGCGAGCAGCTTAATATTTTATCAACCATCAAAATAGAACCGTCTCATAAAAATAAAGTGCGTTATTATGATTCCATCTTCCGCTGCTCACGCGCGAGCATGAGAGCAAACAAAACGACGGTTGGTTCCGCAAGCAAAGCCAAGCCACTATGTCGATATTTGCGAGCAAGGCTTTCTCAGCAGGATGAACAGACGGAACGATGTTGCTTCCCGTCCTTCCAACGCCCATTTTGCCGCTGGCTGTGTCTGTCAACTGGCCTGGATCCGTTCGTTCACTATGACGTCGTTCTACTTTCGTTAGATTTCGCTCTATTCATCTCTATGCCCGGTTTGTTTGGTTGCCACTCTTTTTCCTGAACTCTTAAAGGACGCTTTTAGTCTTGCGTATTTGCTGCGCTGCAGAAACGAATGTTTGGCAGAGTGCGACAGGAAAAAAAATGCCGCCACAGGAACTGCAGCGGAAGTCGTGGGGAATCCCGTTGGAAAGACCGACAAAACGGAGAAAGGGATAAAATGGAATATTTACGCCTTATTGTGTAATAAAAATCCTCTTTTCATTCATCTCTGCTCGGTTTAATCTTTCGTGCGCCACCACACTTGGGCTTGCGATTTCTTCCACACTCGCTGGCACGCCGAGGCACTTTTCTTCACATTTTATACTCTCCCTTTCTCTCTCTCTGTCTCTTTTCCTGGCATGTATCGGGGACCCTTACCCTTAACCGATCGCTTCCTGTCCGTGTGCTCGGTGCGCCTTCCTTCCTTCGTCGGTAAGGATTCCTGCTTGAGAATCCAACTATTTCTCGTAGCTCTTGTAGCAGCTGCCTGCCACGTCGCAAGAGCAAAAAAAACTAACGACTTACCGCTCGCGAGGTCGCGTCTGCTGCCATTTATGCCAAACCAGTCGTGAAGGATGTTTGTTCCTTATTGTTTCTTTTTATCGCGAGCATCACTTCTCGTCGCTGCCGTGTGTAGTGGTTTTGAGCTGTTCCTTTTATTGTGGCGCGTGAGGGCAGAAATGCGCTCGGCACGATAAGATGCGGTATGGCGTCGATAGAGTGCTATGTGGCCAGATTCCTTCGCATGCTTAGCGTATCGTTGCCGCGGCAGTCTGTTATCCTGCTCGGTATGACATCGATGCTTAGCGTGGATAACGTTCGTAAGCAAGGATGCAAAGGAAAGCATCATTAACCGTTTAGTGCGCAGTTTGCAACGATGTGATATGGGAACCAGAATCAGGCTGTAGGCTAAAAGATTTTTTTTCAATACGTATGTGTTGATAATTAGTTGATCGTTAATTTGCATTTACGATCAAATAGATTGAAACATGCTCTTTTTAATGAATCTCTTTAAAACTATTTTTTTAATTGTACACCCTTACTTGCCTATCCGGTGCTAAAATCGCTTCGCCGTGTTGGCCTGCTATAGGTGTCCTCTAAACCACTCGCCTTCGACTGTCAATCCTTTATTCCCGCCTTCAACGACATCGCTTCATCTTAGTCCCCTTTGTTCATGTGGACGGCCTAAAAGGACTTTTAAGGGGTAGTGAAGGGGCTGTGACATTCGCATTACATGAACAGCCCACCGGATCCTTTAATAATAAATAAAATAAAATAAAAATATAGATATCATCAATGACAATCCGGAAGACGCGGTAGTATAGATGTTAGTAGCGCCGTACTTTCGCACGACAAGAGCCCCATTGAGCCTCACGGAGACTTCAACTGAGAGCAAACTTACTCAGTTTCGCATGGCTTGGCTTGCAACGTCTATCGGACGGTAGCATTCGATTTGGAGTACAATACTAAGACTCTGTCACAGGCCATTGAGGAGAGGTTTTTTTTTGTCTGAAGGCCTGGCCGTATTATACTAATTTTACCACGTAGCAGGATAGTCAATCACTGCTACGGGGAAGCGATCCGGATGAGATTTTGGTCCCGGTCTGTCTTGTGAGGTAGCAGCGCCGATTCCATTACCCCAACGGGGCTGCGCCGAGGACAAGCTTTAAGTTATAAAAATTAAGGAGGAGTTGTTCTAAGATATAAAAATTAAAACCATATCCCATCCGCAAGTCAGAAACGGATGGCTATGACCTCTCGTGCTTGTAATGCTATAGAAAAAAAAATGCAAATTTAATTTCTATTTTCGTCTTTCTTACTAATCGAACCCCCTCGTTGTAAAGTAATGTGATTTATACATCTTACTTACATTACTGATCCATTATCCCGGCCTTCGTGGCTGACACATCAACGCCATCACTCCACCTCAGTTTGGGCCTACCACGCCTCCTCTGTATATGTGGACGGCCTAAAAGAACTTTACGGGCTGGGTCGTCAGATGCCATTCTCATGACGTGACCATTCCACTGGAGCCTGATGAGTCTAATCCGTTGTAGGACAGTGAGGTCGTCGTATAACTCAAAGTTCTCGTCGTACATAGCGGCTCCTCCATGGTCCTTCCATACATATGGGTAAATCCTTCTGAAAATTTTCCTCTCGAACGCGACTAAGAGGGTGTCCGCAGATTTGAACAGAGTCATCTATCTGCAAATAAATGGTTAATAAATAAAGAGCAGCTAGGTAGTACTTATAGGACAAGTTACAATTTCGAGACATGTGCGAACCACATTAAATGCTCCTAGTGTCGTAAATTACGGGTAGGCTTACTTATTTGAAGTGTGACCTATATGTCTGCAAAGCCAATACAATTTTTAAGTGTGTAACAATCCTTGTTCGGTATAGAATTTCCATTTCAAATAGTTACTGAAATTATTTATGCCTGAAAATAGCCCAACTTCTACTTGTATGGCAATACAACCTCGAGAGTTTTTGGCCGGCCATTTCGGCCTTCCGTGACGTAAATTTACACGCAACAGGATAGTCAGTCCTCCGTACGAGAGTACGGTCTAGTTAGATACGGGATTTAATACCCGGTCCGACCGTTTGAAGACCGGCACCATTATCACCTCGGCCACCAAGCCGCTCCAACCATGTTTTTTTTTTTAATTTTAGTAAAAAAGATGAAACTATAATATATAATTAAATATCACCCAAAATTAACCGCAATGCTATTTTAAACTGTTCTCTCACATCCTAAATAACATGCCGCGAGCTCATACGCCTGCAATAGAAAAGTTCAATGTTGTAATAGCTCCAGTGAGATGTTGCAAATTGTCGTCAAACAACGGTAAACTCCCGGAGGATAGCTAGATATGATGACCCCGAAAGCAACCTCCCTCCATTTCCGTACCCAACTTCAAGCTGCTTGTTGCTTGTTGCCCTGAATTAACCATATACAAGTTCTTCGCTGCTGCTGTTCCAACAGGCTGCCATAAAGTGTCACCAGAAACTTCATCAAAACACAAACGTACCGCCATCAGTGCGATCATCACATCTTTATAAGATGCCTCGCCTACCTCGCCCCGCCAACACTGTAAATGGGCAATTGGAGACCATACAACCATGCCGGTTTGCGCTCACACACACTCGCTGGATGGGCTTTTCGGTGGTGTAATACTATATCCTCCGCAACAATCTCTGTCGCTTCCGAAAAGTGTGTCGATCCACCGCTTCGGTTGTGTTGTTGTCTCGGGGACGAACCCTACCAAGGCTCATTGCCATCATATTTGACGCATCAAATTCGAAACAAGCTGTGAGCGGTGGTGGCTGACTCCTGGCAAATGTATGTATTTATGTATGTGCGCCTCCGGCATCGTTCCAAGCGGGCTCATATCGTCACTGGGGAGGACGACGTTGGCAATGGTGATGATTTCACTTAGATCGTGTGAGGACGTATCCCGTACGTATCGTAACATATTCTCCGCCCCGTAACAATCCCACCCACTGAATCGTTGTGGCGTTGTGAGGCGGAGAGGGCACGCTTTTGCTGACTCTGTCAGACGCCATTGATTTTATGGATCCATCGACAGGCGCCTGCAATGATACTGCAAGCTTGGAAACGATGCTCGATGGGAATCCCACGGGTGATTTGCACGATAAGTACCATCCGGGGTTTGTGTCTATCGCGAATATTTACAAAGAACCAGTGGATCTACGTAAAACGACAACGATGGCTGTTGTCGGGGTGTGAATATTCATGCTGCTCCCCTGCGAAGCTCCATCAGAAATCCCACCCAGATTGCAACGCTTCTTCCAGCCAATACAACTAAAAATGCTTTAAAACACGAAATTTGATCGAATCAAAACTTTGACTTTTTCTACTAAGCATACCAGGAAGTTCCAGTGAGGCTTAACATTTCTTACCGTAACATTTCTGTGCGTAGTAAGTGGTAACGATCTGGGAACAACTTCTTCCCATTGCCCTCCGCCGTTATAATCCTCGTTGATCATGGGCAAATTTGTTAAACTTTTCCACTTTTCACACCGCGCCGCGACCTATCGCCTTTGCCATGATAGGATGCTCCCCATGCCCGGAGGGTGCAACTGACTATCAACCGCGACTTAACTAAAGTCTCGTAATCTTCCCCGCTCCTTCAGTGCTCCTGTTAAGCCCGCGGGCTATGATGGAGGGGCAGGAAGAAATTTTATGTAAATGAAACTCGCACAGTGGTGGCGGATGCGGAGTTTATTCGCGTGGAAACCATTCGGGAGCTACAGGCACAGGAGCAGAGTGCCGCCGTCAGGAGTTTTTCATCATGGAGTTTACACTGTTGTGCTGCTGGGGAGAGGTTAGCGTGGAAATTAGGGTGAGCACATCAACGTTGGGGAGCATTTTAATTTGGACTTTATGTGTGTTCCGTAAACCACTCGCCGTGTACAGTGTTGTATATGTGTTTTTCGTGTGTTTGCCTGATTTTGGTAGGGTAATCTGGACGAAATTAATTTGTAATGCGTGATTAGGTGTAAATTGGTTCGGAGGGATTTACTACCATGTCATACATTGCCACCGTCACTGCCGATGTCACGCTTCCAAAAACCATCGTCGTCGTCGTCGTCGTCATCATCATCATCATCA
>KB663622.1:3806165-3881848 GCA_000349025.1 Anopheles minimus | reverse complement strand
TTTTTTTTTTAATTTTAGTAAAAAAGATGAAACTATAATATATAATTAAATATCACCCCAAATTAACCGCAATGCTATTTTAAACTGTTCTCTCACATCCTAAATAACATGCCGCGAGCTCATACGCCTGCAATAGAAAAGTTCAATGTTGTAATAGCTCCAGTGAGATGTTGCAAATTGTCGTCAAACAACGGTAAACTCCCGGAGGATAGCTAGATATGATGACCCCGAAAGCAACCTCCCTCCATTTCCGTACCCAACTTCAAGCTGCTTGTTGCTTGTTGCCCTGAAATTAACCATATACAAGTTCTTCGCTGCTGCTGTTCCAACAGGCTGCCATAAAGTGTCACCAGAAACTTCATCAAAACACAAACGTACCGCCATCAGTGCGATCATCACATCTTTATAAGATGCCTCGCCTACCTCGCCCCGCCAACACTGTAAATGGGCAATTGGAGACCATACAACCATGCCGGTTTGCGCTCACACACACTCGCTGGATGGGCTTTTCGGTGGTGTAATACTATATCCTCCGCAACAATCTCTGTCGCTTCCGAAAAGTGTGTCGATCCACCGCTTCGGTTGTGTTGTTGTCTCGGGGACGAACCCTACCAAGGCTCATTGCCATCATATTTGACGCATCAAATTCGAAACAAGCTGTGAGCGGTGGTGGCTGACTCCTGGCAAATGTATGTATTTATGTATGTGCGCCTCCGGCATCGTTCCAAGCGGGCTCATATCGTCACTGGGGAGGACGACGTTGGCAATGGTGATGATTTCACTTAGATCGTGTGAGGACGGATCCCGTACGTATCGTAACATATTCTCCGCCCCGTAACAATCCCACCCACCGAATCGTTGTGGCGTTGTGAGGCGGAGAGGGCACGCTTTTGCTGACTCTGTCAGACGCCATTGATTTTATGGATCCATCGACAGGCGCCTGCAATGATACTGCAAGCTTGGAAACGATGCTCGATGGGAATCCCACGGGTGATTTGCACGATAAGTACCATCCGGGGTTTGTGTCTATCGCGAATATTTACAAAGAACCAGTGGATGTACGTAAAACGACAACGATGGCTGTTGTCGGGGTGTGAATATTCATGCTGCTCCCCTGCGAAGCTCCATCAGAAATCCCACCCAGATTGCAACGCTTCTTCCAGCCAATACAACTAAAAATGCTTTAAAACACGAAATTTGATCGAATCAAAACTTTGACTTTTTCTACTAAGCATACCAGGAAGTTCCAGTGAGGCTTAACATTTCTTACCGTAACATTTCTGTGCGTAGTAAGTGGTAACGATCTGGGAACAACTTCTTCCCATTGCCCTCCGCCGTTTTAATCCTCGTTGATCATGGGCAAATTTGTTAAACTTTTCCACTTTTCACACCGCGCCGCGACCTATCGCCTTTGCCATGATAGGATGCTCCCCATGCCCGGAGGGTGCAACTGACTATCAACCGCGACTTAACTAAAGTCTCGTAATCTTCCCCGCTCCTTCAGTGCTCCTGTTAAGCCCGCGGGCTATGATGGAGGGGCAGGAAGAAATTTTATGTAAATGAAACTCGCACAGTGGTGGCGGATGCGGAGTTTATTCGCGTGGAAACCATTCGGGAGCTACAGGCACAGGAGCAGAGTGCCGCCGTCAGGAGTTTTTCATCATGGAGTTTACACTGTTGTGCTGCTGGGGAGAGGTTAGCGTGGAAATTAGGGTGAGCATATCAGCGTTGGGGAGCATTTTAATTTGGACTTTATGTGTGTTCCGTAAACCACTCGCCATGTACAGTGTTGTATATGTGTTTTTGCGTGTGTTTGCCTGATTTTGGTAGGGTAATCTGGACGAAATTAATTTGTAATGCGTGATTAGGTGTAAATTGGTTCGGAGGGATTTACTACCATGTCATACATTGCCACCGTCACTGCCGATGTCACGCTTCCAAAAACCATCGTCGTCGTCGTCGTCGTCATCATCATCATCATCATCAGCATCTAGATTGTACGCATCGTTTCCGCATGTCTCGCTGTTGTGCCGCAGTATCTTGAATGGTGGTGGAGGGCAAAACCATTGCCACGGATTGGCAAGTAATTACCTACCAGATTAGTGACACCTTTTACGTGCTGTTTCGTGGCAATGCTAGCGCATCCCCTGTCGGGTAGCTTCATTATGGATCGTTACCATCCGAGAGTCAATCGTTTGTGTTTG
Source organism: Anopheles minimus (assembly GCA_000349025.1). NCBI lineage: Eukaryota > Metazoa > Arthropoda > Insecta > Diptera > Culicidae > Anopheles > Anopheles minimus. The sequence continues at coordinate 3,879,644 of KB663622.1, read as the reverse complement.
GTTCAATGAGAGTTCAACGTTTAATTCGCCTCCAGCCAGGTATATTGACTTACTTCTTTTACAAGAAGTTTGCACTAAAAGAGTCTTCAAAGTACTGTTGTTTTAGATTTTTTTAAACACAGTCTTTTTCCCAGAAAAACGTACTTTTAGAAATTTGACAGTTTATAATTTTTTTTATTTTTGTTTCAATTTCACAAAAATTGTTATCACTACAAATGTTCACTTTCACTACAAATGTTTATAATTATTAATGTATAAAATATTCTTAGAGAAACATTTTGTTTTTTGTTTTGCTTGATCAAATATGTCACCAGTTTGTCTGATAAAATACTGAGTTTATTTGGATTTATTAATTATGCATTTATCTTACGTGTCTATTTATTTTTTTATTCACAAAGGACGGCCGGGCCGTATTGCTTATTGTATCTTATTAGTAGCATAAGAACTACTAATTACTAATATTATGTTACAGACAATTTGTTATTATTCAATTAAATCTACAATTCAATTCTATTTGTCTTTTTACATTACATTGCATTATATCCAGTTAAAAATACATTTTTTGCAAGCAAACATATAAATAGAAAACAAATCAAAACAAACACAACAAGAACAACCACCATAAATCGGTAAATCAAATAACTTGGTATCAATTTTTCGCTTCCTCGTCTGGGCCATACATAAGGCCCCGGGGGGGCCACCCGGGTAAGAGACGTAACTTTTATTCTTATTTTTTACCATTTGCGGGTTGTAAAATATTCATCATCAGTATAACCTCGACATCGTTGTTCACCGACGGCAGGTGAATCCGATTTACACGGTGAAAGATTAACTAACTGTCTGCAGATTTTTGTTTTTTGCTTGCCGTTTTGTCCCAAACCCCAAAAAAGACATGTTCCTTTGCCCCACAGTTCTGGGTTGCTCCGGGGCAACCGCTTCATTGCCTTTTGAGCACCCTATTTTTTTCTTTTGCCGTTACTTTTTTTCTTAAGGTGACGTAATCAGTCCCTCCAGAAAGCAGAAGGAAACTTTTGCACGAGACATGGCGAGTTTTTTTTTCCTTTCTACCCTCCCCGAACTCGATGCAACCTTCCACGCGACGGTGTGGCAATTTATCGCCAAACTGGATTAATATCATTTTTATTGGGCTTAAATTACTGCGCTGTTCATGCGAAAACAAACCTTGCGCTGGGTGTGATGATGGCTGCACCGATCGGGTGCAAAACGGATCGCAATCCGGATCCCATCATCACCGGCAAACCGTAAAATTTACTCACTCTAGCGGGTTGAGAGAAAAGGGAAAAGCACCGTGACAGGTCTAAATGTGTACTTTTATTGCGTTTCAATCTTTTCCGTCCCTAATGGCCGAGGGGAACGCTTTACGGTTTGTGGAATGTGTGAACGGCTCGCAGGGAAGTGTGTAGTCAAGAGCGAATTTATGGTAAAATCGGTGAACACTCGGGGACAAAAATCACAGCGCTACCGCAGGTACGCTTACTGGTCACGAAGACTTATCCTGCTGCTGTTCGCAAACACACCCTTGCCGTAAAATGTTTTTATCTGGGGTTGAAAACTTGTACGATTTATTCCATTCCACGCCTTGTGCCTTGTTCGGAGGGCTGCTTGAGGAGCAGCATAATCCACCCGAACACAAACCAATGCTGAACTTTGACGCATGTAATACAAGGGAGTGCGTTGCTCGCGGTTCCTACCGAAATCACGACGAACCCCTCACAAAAGATATTCTATTCCAGGCACAAACCAGTTGGGGAACGGAGAATTCTACTTCCAACAAACGTTCGTCATGTTACGTACATGGAAGCGAATGGTCCAATAGCTCACAGTGACACGGTGGAAAACGCAAAGTGTCTATATTTGGACATTTGGAACACCCTTAGGGCTTAACTCAATTATCGTGAGATTTCTTACTTCACACGACGGCAACGATGAAGGACGGTGATGATTTTCCCCTTGGGGTTAGCTAGTATCATCTCATCTTCAGGCCTGAAGATGGAATTGAGTTTTAAGCTAAATGCATTACCACCGGTGTCAAAATGTTTAACGATTTACAATGATTTGCCGACGAAGTGGCAACAGTTTATGATTGGGGAAAATGATGAACAACGGCAAAAATTTGTGATGGTTTTTTTTTTCTTCAAATTACTGCAACAGAAATGCAACAGTTTGAAAATAAATGTGCAAAATATTTTTATTCTAATACATTATTGAATCTATTTGGGAATAGTGCTCACATTATGAATGTAAAAATCACATAAACACATTTTAATGGTGTTTATAGTCGTTTTATGACAAACTCATGGAACGATAGTGAAAGCGAAAGCGTACAATCATTTCATCCTTCCGGATGACGCTTCGGAAACTTTTATTAAAACGAGCAGATGAACTTTAAAAATAATGGGCAAAAAAAACGTTAACACTATACAGAAAATGGAATAGAATAGAAAAATATGACACAGACAGAACAACAACACTTCACGTCTAGCACGCCGCGCCGTAAATCGCACAGCCAGCAGCACGTAGAGCATAACACCAAATTTTCCATCCGAGTGGCAAGCTCAGGCGCAACAACCCTTGTCAATCGAAACCGTAACGAAGGCATATGACACATCATCTACTCGTGGAAAACCACAATCACAACGGCATACGATAGCGACGAGTCAGAAAATGGGGGTAAAGGATCGCGAAACAACAACCCTGGGGTGCATATCAGTAACGACGAAAAATACTGCAGAACAATGTATATGCCTCCCAAGCTCCACTAGTCTTTTCCACTTTAGAGCCACATCCGAAGGAAGGAGAACCTCATGGCGGGTTAAGTCAAAAGGACACAAAAATGAGAGTCCATCCAAAATTCATTCGTCCTCAGTGTCGGTTTTTTCACCGTTGGGGATGTGTTTTTATATGTTTACATTTGTAAAGAAGATAAATAACATACATTAGAAAGTACTGCCCAGAGTAAGTCATATTCTAGCAAAAAGTATACTATCCTATCAGACCTGTTTGAAATTTTTTCAAATTTTTATCTCGTTATCAACATTGTAATGGCAGTAAATCATGTCTATGCACCTCCTAAACGGTTAATATATTTCTTTTTGTTGTTATGCGTATGTATATATTTTCCATCCTGTTTTGGGACTGTTACTAAACGTTTGTCTAATATTATCCACAGTTGTACCCAAAATAAACGTACATTTCTTTCGGAAACGAAGCTACGAAACAAACTCCTGCCAGCGTAATGAATAATCGCCATCGGCACAGCTATGAATATCTAATGGGGTGGGACTATGGAACAGATTTTACGCCGCATTACGTGACCAACCAGTTGAACCCTTTTTCTCCAAACGGTGGCCTGCCGCACCAGAAGTGCTGGGTTGGGTTTAGCAATCGATTTGAATATTAATAGAATTAGAATTATAACGTTTAATGCGATTTGTACGCAGCAGAGTGAACATTTACAGAGAAAAACACTTGCTGAAATGGAATTTGTATGGATGCAATCGTGCGTCTAAAGCGTACTAAATATGTTTGGAAATGATCTTACATTAGGTTTCTTTAATTAGCTGCAAATAAACAGCTTTTTAATAACTCATTTCCGGCGTTAATGATTTCTGTCCACGTAACTGTATTTTTAACCGTGTTTTTTTTGTTCCACTTCCATTGCAGGTTACTATCAACCGGCTGGTCCGTTGATATCGCCTCATCTACTTGGCCAGCCCCCGTCCCAGCACGGTCCCAAAAGTGGGCCGGATGGCGAGACACTGCTACAGAGTCCACAGCAACCGCCTGCGTCTTCCACAGCCGACAGTACGGACAGCGACGTCCTGCTGACAGGTACGCCCGGACGCCCCGCCAACGACCACCCGATGGGCTTCCATCCACTGCGCCCGAGGGCTGCAGTCGCCGTAGCAGCCGCAGCCGCAGCCGCTGATGATGCCGATCGTTATTTTCGTTCCATATTTCCAGGTGGTGGAGTCGACCTAGGGCATCGCTCCCAACCCTACGGTGCATCCCGATATGGTCCAGCCCCCGGTGGTGGAGGTCCACCTGGTAATCTCTACCCCCGCCCAATGCAGATGCACTGTCCGCCAGCGTATTTGTCGCCCGGCTACTACGCACCGTCCCCGTACGGTCCGCAACCACCTCCACCCCATGGGCCACCACCGGAGATGTACTACACGCACGCATATCCGGCCCATTTCTATCCAAAGTTTGCATCCCCGTACTATCCGACTTCCCGGCGCTACTACGCAGGACCGGGACCTGGTCCCGAACACCACCTGTACGAACAGGCACCACCGCCCAGCAGTGCACAAGGTCCGCCAGGGCCGCCACCTCCACCATCCGGGGCGCAACTCGTACCTGCTGGACCGCAAGGTCCCCAGCATCTGGATCACTATCCGTACCCGCCATATCCTGGTTATGGTAGTCCCGGGCCGGGTTCCGGTGGCCAGTGTTATCCACGCAACCTGCAACACCCGCCGCCTCCGCCTGCGTATATGGGTAAGCCAATGTATGACAGCGAACTCATCTCTCATCATCTCGCTTCCGAGTACGTCATCATGTGCAAAACTTTCGAATCCTTGTATCTGTGTGTCGGAAATCGTCATTTGTGCCGATTCCTTTTGCATGTGGTGGATTTTTTTTGTTTCATTTCTGACTGTAGAAATTTATTTCAGTATTATTTTTTATTATTTGTATTTTAACTTTTTATATGTTTTTTTATCATTTTGAATAAGTGTTTTGTGTGAGATTTCGTAAAAGTATTCTTTTTTTCCGATACTCTTGAGAGTGTTCCTGTCTCAAATTAGTAAAGTTACTGTAAAACTATATGATCATGCATAATTAAATGCTTAAACTTGATCTTCTTTTGACACTATAATCTCAGGATGTGTATTCATTTGGAGGTCAGAAAACCTAGAGATCTTTTATAATTATCCAAAGCTGGGATGTGGTATTGACCCTTTCGTTCCACTAAAGCCCCAGGACAGTCCATGAATCCTAATCCAAATATCGTCCTTGCCACTGTTTCATATGTGTTATGTGTAATTTATTACATAACGTGTGTTTGTACACAGGAAGCGGTCAAAACATATTCCCATTCCTTTATCATGTATCTCTTAAGATGGTTCCAATGTGAAATGTACCTGTTCGGACTTTATTTATTAATTCTGACTTTATTTACATCCTTTCCAAATAGATGCGCATTACACAACCAATTGCCCATGTCCGATGCAGTGTCCAAAAAACGTCAATGCTGGGTCCCTTATTGGTATCAAGGCCAGTAAGGGCCCAGTAGCCACAAACAACCATATCGTACAAAATCAACCGGGCCCAAGGATTAGCTCGACCGAACCAATCACGATTTCGTCAAGCTCCTCGTCGGCGTCGTCCTCCTCATCTCCGGCGCCAGTAGATTCGCCCGTCACTACCTCGGCAACCACCCCTATTAGACAACAGGGAATGGCCGAGAACGAGCCGTCATCGAACGCAACTCCCAAACAGCAACCCCATCCTCCGCATGGTTATCACGCTCATCACCATCACGGGACTGCACTTCAAATGGAAATGCACCCGCCGGGAGCGCCAACTCACCATCCACATACGTATCCCTACCACTTCCACCATCATCATCCTAGTCCGCTGCATCACTCACAGCACGGACCGATACAGCCAGATACAGCAGAAAAGACCGCAGTTACAGCCACGTCCACCTCGACAATGACTACACCGAGCACTGCTGCGAAACATTCACCAGCCGTAGTAACAACGGCCACCACCGGAACCGATGCTAACCTTTCGGAGAAAATGTGCTTCAAAACGGAGCTACCAATTACACCAGATTCCGTAACCGAACTGCTCTCGACACCAATGCACTACGGTGGCCCTTACCATCACCCATACCATCATCCGATCGGGTATTATCACCATGCAAAGCTAAGCGACCTAAAGGAGGAACAACACGGTACGCTGACACCGCCATATTCGATATCGAGCAAGATGAAACTGCTCGAAACTCCCGAGATGAGTCCGGTGCGGGTATCAACCGTGCTGAACGCTGCTCCGGTGCTGTCGGCCGAAATACGGCAAACTTCACTAAAAGTGACCGAATGCGGTGATAAAACACACTGCACCGATGAGAACAAGTTAACAAGCATTCCGGTGTCGACGGCGATCGTGAAACAGGAATTCGAAGAGTTTAAGCTTCTAGAGCCGCTTGACGGCACAGTATGCAAAAAGGAAGATTTCGAAGAAACGGGTCCCGCAATGACACCGGACTTGTTGGATGATTCGATTGTGATTAAAAAGGATCGTGATGAAATAAAACCGATCACCAGAACAGTCTGCCACGCCGAGCACCAAGGAGCGAACCCGCACGCATCAGTCGATCATCACCATTTGCATCACACTCACCATTTGCAGCAGATGCGCGTTGCCGCACATCTACCGCACCACCTACATCACCACAGTGCCAGTACAAATCTCTTGCATGGGACACCACAACATCATCATCTACATGCGCATTATAACATGCAGCAGCACCAGCAACATCAGCAGCAACAACCTTTAATTACCGGTCTGTTGGTGGAGAAGGATGATGTAGAAACCGATGCCAAACTACCTCCTGATAGCAAGAGTTTGCTCACAGAGCTCGTGCTGACGACGGAAGCGTCTATGGTGGAGTCATCCAAGAAGACGACGCAATCAATTCCTACGACATCACCATCGGCAACAGAAGCGACGACGGCGTCGACAGCCAAATCAGCAGTGGACGTGTCAGCGAAGATGGACGTAACGAACGGCATCTGTAAAAGTCCCAGCCAGCAACCAAGGGGAAACAGTAGTGATAATAGTTTTAGTATTAGTGATAGCCTAACCCCAAATGTCGCTGGCGCTCCTGAACAACTGAGCTCAATATCAAAGAACGTTGTAAAAGTACAATCACATGACAGCTGTGCTGGCAGCCTAGATCCTCCCTCGCCGGTACCGATACCGGCCTCCACCGTCAAACGGAGACCGCTGCTGGTGGCATGTAAGAAAGCAACACCCAAGCAGTCACCCCCAAATAGCTATAAGAATCTGATCAAACGTACAAATGGGCTGGAGGGTGAGGACGTACACCACCAGCCACCATGTCCGGAACCGGTAGAGCTAAGCGAGGAAGACGAAGAGGAGGATGAAGAAGATGAGGAGGAGGAGGAAGAGGAGGATCAGTATGAAGAGGAGGAGGAGGATGAAGACGCATTGCAGGACGAACAGATTGAGGATGTTGAGGATATCGAGCTCCAAGAGCAGCGTAAGGTGGAGAGAAGTAAAACAAGGCAACGGGAACTCCAAACGGCTTCAAGAGCTCACAAACAATCCGTTAAGAAACGGCTAGTCCAACGGAAGCTGTCTGCTGAACGCAGAAGCAAGGGTTGCAAGAGAAATCTTCTTCGATCTTCGGGAACATCGCACAATAAGCTGCTACGCAGGCAGTTATGCTTTGAGTCGAAAAAATTGACTGTGCCTACAGTAATCAACCCGGAACGTGCACGATCGGTTAGACGGTATTATCGCGTGTTCCGTTCCAGCATTGAGTCACTGAAGCGTTTGCCTGTGTCAATCCGTAACCGGTTATTGCGTCGTTCGAACATCACGCCGATGCGTCGAAGTGTGCACAAACGGCCATACAAGTCGGAACGATTGTCACCGGAAGCGACGGACGGAGGAAAACAGATGATTCACCTTTCTGAAGCACAACCGTTATTGACCACTAGTGAAAACGGTAATGACATTATCAAGGAGCGGTTGGTGCGTGATGATGATTCTGTTAATAAACCCCATGAAACAGTACCGATAGCGATGAACATAAATGCAGTGATACAACCGCTCTCAAATGTTGATCGTACGATTGATCTCGTTGCCAAAGGATACTTTTCCGAACCAGAAATACTGAACGGCACAGAACTGCAGGTGCACTCACGAGCATGGTTGAAGAAACTGAAGCAACAGCAGGAGGGTCGTTCTCATTCAGAGCAGAGCCGCGGAGCCAAGTGTCGCGATCAAAAGATGGAAGGTAGTACGAAAAAGTGTAAGTCCAAGTGCTCTTCTCTAGTTCTTGATGTCGCTGCGTCTCGCACAACAACCCCCAGTACTAAAGACAAAAAACCAAAATCGAAATCCTCAAAAAGCACTTCTTTAGTGGCGGAGTTACCGTTAGAGGGCCACTGCAAAGAGGGTAAAAGCAAAAAGAAAGCTCCAAGCTCCAACGATCGCAAAAAGGATCAATCCAACAGAAAGAGAAAACAGAAGGAACTAATCGATGATAACGTTGATTCTCACGCACGTAAAAGAAGCAATGCCAGTTCGGAAGTGGTTAAAACAGACCAATCTCTGTACCAGCGTACCACATCGACTCCTATCTCCGGTCCTATCGGCGAGGTGTCCCTAGTGATGGATCAAGAAGATCGCGAGGAAGACGGACGCAAAGGGGTCGCCGTTGGGTTTGACGACAGTGTCGTTACACTGATGGACCAGTCCTCTGTGATCGATGATCGCGAAACGGACTTTGATGACGCGGCGACCATGTTGGTGGAAGACGATGTGGCAAGCATCGATACGAACGTGCTTGTCAATCGGCATAATAACAACAATAATAGTCACGTCACGGATAAGAACAGCATGATCCAGGAACAGCAAAGGATTGCTGCCGATCAACTCGTTTTGGCTGCACCTATTCAAGCGATCATCGCAGTAGGTAAGGAAGGTAGTGAGCTAGAACCTCCGGAGGGTATGGAACCGTTCATGGACGAGCAGCTAGAAGAAGAGGAAGTGCATACAAATGTACAGCTGGCAGTTTCGAACCATCTAACCGAATCGGCACATCCGACGGCAGTTTTACAACAGCACCAATGCCCTTCGGTGGAATTATCCGTTGAAGACCCAACAGCGTTAAGGATGCACCTTAGCTATGACGACGATTACGAGGAGCTGGAAGAGGAGGAACTTCAGCCAAAGCGCGGCTCAAGCCGTACCGTAAAGCGACGGCGTTCGCGATCGAAGACAAAGTCGAAGAAATTCAGCACCAAGAAACGACACCGCCCGTCCGCAAATCGGACAATGGCAGCAGAGTTGGAGGAACTGATTGTGCCAAAAAAATGCACCAGTATTCCGCGCTGGAGCAATGGTTGGACCTGGGAGGGTCAGCCGTTCCAAGGAAAGGTATTTTTGAACGTGAGTATTCGGTGGAATTCGGATTACTGAAGAAGTTTCAATTAAATGGCATACTTTTTTATCTTTTCCCCCCTTCCAGAGTGATGATCCGCCGGTACTGCGCACGTGTTATCCGGCGATGCGACATTCCGTTGGTGACATTATCAAGTCGCGTGACTGTGTACTGCTAAAGGCTGGTAGTAAACGGGCGGAGCTGCCATATGTCGCCAAAGTGGCTCATTTGTGGGAAAATCCCGATGATGGTAGGTTGTAGTTAAATTTGGTTGTAAATATACGATCATTGTAACTGATCATACCTATGATCTCGCAGGAGAAATGATGATGTCTTTGCTGTGGTATTATCGACCGGAACACACCGAACAAGGTCGCCAGCGTACGGATGGTCCAGACGAAGTGTTCGCCTCTCGCCACAAGGATCACAATAGCGTGGCGTGCATTGAAGACAAATGTTATGTTCTTACGTTTAGTGAGTACTGCAGGTAAGAAGAGAATCATATTCAAAGAGAGATCGAAACGGATCGTTGAAATTCGCTCATTTCATAACATTCCATATTTCTATTTTACAGATTCCGACGACAACTGAAAGGGTATGAGGAAAACATCGAGGAACAGCCATCGATAGTGCCTCCACTAAGACGCGAAAATCCTCGCCTTCCGCCACCGATCGTTTCGCCCGAGCTGGTAATGTACTGCCAGCGTGTGTACGAATTCCGCCAGAAGCGGCTCCTAAAATCCACCTCCTAGTGAAGGTGGGAGTGTGTGCAGCGAGGTGCTCCGGCCAAGTGCACGACGAGGAGCAGCGTCGGTGCGGTTTCCAAAGCCCACTCCGGTGCACGTATGACCACAGGTCTCACCGACTAACGATTCCCGTTGCCAATCGTCCACACGCACGCTGTACGCTAGCGGCAAATGATTAGACAACAACTACATATCCTGGATTCGTGTATGCACATTGGGTCCAGCTGATCCATATCTGGTCTAGTCTTGAACGTGCAGATACCTTTGCTACATCCAGTAGTGTTGGTATGCTCGTTTCTTTTTTTTGCGGAAGCGCAAGTCATTCATCGTCGCTCCCTGAATGCTTATTTTATCAGTCGTATTTCAAATATGTATTATTTTGTATTTGTAAAATTTGTACCATAACTTTTAGACACATATTTCCACAAGTTTGTTGCTTAGTTTGGTGATTTGTTAGTAATTTTATTTGTACATATACAATACAGCTACGAAACCTAGTGTGTCTTTACCGTACAATTTAATTGTATTGCTAATTAAGCTCTCCCAGTATCCGTAAATTATGACACTTTAGTTTAGTAAGACCATAAAACTGTTCCACGTTTTATCCCAGTGTGCGTTTGTTTTGTTTGATGGTAGGGAAAGAGGTAAGGGAGGAGAACGTCTGATAACGTTACTACTGGAGAATATACAGTGAGATAAACATATTTACCAGACAATCTCACATACTAACAGAGGAAGAACAAAAGAAATCCAGTCGATGATCATACATATATATTCTAAGCGAATCGATCCAAGCTGAGCCAATGTCGCAAATGAACACGACATCGATGGTCGATGTTGAGAAACCCCTCTTTGCCGCACGACAAAACGCATTTGTCCAAACTGAATTTGAAATTGCATTTGATATTCAATGTTATACGCTGTGGCAGCCGATGCTTGCGATGGCACATTCGAGACAAGCTGCACCATACACAGTGTTCATTGTATGAGGGTTTATCAAATCAAGTTTGAAACAATAACGTACACGCACTAACTGTAGATTGAAGATGGTAATGGAAGTTTGACGAAAGATATAATAGGTATACAAACATTATGAAAACATATTATATATGATTATATACATACAACATTATATATATATACAAACAGTAAACGTAGAGGAAGCAACAACACTGGCTAAGTGTAAGAAACTAATTGTTATTAAGACAGGTTAAGCGTATACAGTACCTTATTATTTAACTGACTTGTATCGTAAGACAGCGTAAGGTGGAATGGAGCATAGCTTTTACTGACTGAAAGAATGAACGCAGCTGATGCATATTAGACAAAACAAAATCAACTGCAAATATACTCAACCGGTGGAGTTGTATCACGCGGCGGCTGACGCGTGTTCAGTAAAAAAAAGGCCACACATTACATTTTTTCCTCAATTTTTTCCCGAACCTGAGTGGCGGGGGCAAAACATGCGATTAAATTATTGGCGGTCGAAGATCTTACAAACATAGAATCGTGTTGGTCGCATTAATGATTTGTTAAAGTCCTTTTCTGCCATGACCCAAACAAGGCGGTGTGTGTGTTTGTGTATTTCACAAACTAAATCTTTTTATTCGCATCGATGACGTCCTTATGTTCTTTGTTGTGTGCTCCAACACACACCCAATTCAGGACAATTGCATCCTTCTCATTGTTTTATTTTTTTTATCAAAGTAACACTCAAAACGATTAACCGTTTTATTTGCTTGTGAAAGCGTACGCATTGATTGTTGCAAAGCACATCCTATATCGTCGTTATACTGTGTTGCCGTGAACCCGTTGCATCATTGCCGCACGACAGAAAATGTTTGATACAAATCGTACGGGACACAAAAACTACAACTGAATCAAAATGAGCAAAACCGATACCTAAAACTTATAACCCGGAGTACGCGCGTACGTGGAAAACATGAAATGAAACAAAAGAAGAACACTCGGAGAGAAAAACAAACAACTAACCATACCAAATCAATATTATACAAAATTTTAACCAATAAGAAATGTAACATTAGGAAAATTTATCGATTTGTTTTCTGTTTTTTTTTTTTGTTTCACGGCAGTTTGTGAGAAAATGTGACGGTGGAAGATGAAACGTACGTCTCCGAAGGGTAGAGTTACCTTTCCGTTTAACAGACACAGTGCATACGGAGGTTCAAGAGCGTATTTGGTAGGATGTTTTAAGTATCTAGAACGATATATTTAATCCGTCGGTTGCATCATTCATCTAACCAAAACAATGGATAGTAAGTCAACGAACTTGCACTTTTGAACGAATGGAAGCACAGCAGAAACGGGCATTTGAGTTCAAACTTGTGCTGGTTCTAGGTTAGGCGAAGAACCGATTCGTGCAACTACATTAAAACTCTTTTCGCATTACCCCCCACATCCGGAGTAGTATATGTTCTCGCCTTTTTTTCCTTGTAGTGCTGTTTTAACTACCGTTCGCCGATACTGGGATAAGCGTCGGGAAGGTACGGTGAAAACAATTTACTACTCTAAGTACACACCTAGCTCCTACGTGAACGAATCAGGAATCAGAAAGAAAATAAAATAGTACACAAAATAATCATGACCCGCGACGATTTTTATTCTTGAGGATCGTACTACACTTGCGCTGAAATATCACAATAGTTTGAACTTCCGCGTGCCTTATTGTATGCAAGGTACAATAAGGGTATACGGTAAATGCGTATTCCTTTCTTACGTTCATACACCTTTTGTACATATAGAAGCTTTCGTTCGGAAGATATACATTTTACAAAAACTGATTGCCGTTACAGATGAAGCGCCTCTTTCACACACGATCACTGTCTTTTCAATGTTTAATTCGTTTTTAATGTTGTGTAGCTACCATCTTACAATGTTCAAAGCACCCCATCTCGATCGTTTATTCCAAGCTTCTTTGTTAAAACATCGAATCTATTAGCTTCTAAGAGTTTCGTTATGATATTCGCAAGTTGATCTACAGTTGAAATCGAATCGATGATTAAGTTCCTTATTGCAATGTGACCTCGCATATGTGCCTGCTCCACTTACATTCTAGATTCTTTGCCATTCCAATGTAACCTCTATTATCTTTAAATGTAGGAAACGACTTTGTCTCATCAACCAGACTGCTCTAGCAGCAGATGCGCTTAATGCAACATATTCTGCTTCGCTTGGTGATGTTGTAACTTTAGTCCGTTTTTTATTTGCTCAGGAGAGAGTATTATCGAACAAAAGTAAATAGTGGTCTAGCTTGCTCATCCCTTTTCAGTTCCTACCCCCAAACCTTTCTAATGTTTAAGATATCATACAACTATGTTTCGTTGAAAGCGACAAAGATATCCAACAGGGGAGCAAATAACGGATCGGAGTGGACATCATCCGGTACATTAGACTACCCAAAAGTTCACGATACGAAACCGCGACACCTTCTCCTTCATTTTCTTCAACCGATAATTTAATTTCCATAGGCGTCCTCGAAGAAAGAGCAATCTTCCATTCCAAACTTCGCCAGGAGCCGTTCGATGTTAGCCAATTGTGACTGTTACATAGTACAGCGGTGCTTCGATTGTAATTATTTATAATTTCAAAAAAGTGCTTCATTGCACCATTATCATTCAGTTCTAAAATTTCCGAACGCCTCTTACTTGTGTAAACGTATGCTAGATAGACTTGAACTCTAGAAGGCTTGAACTTGATGCAGCTTGAGCTTAAGCCAACTTGACTCAAGTCGACTTGACTTGAACTCAAGCCACCTTGATTCTAGTTATGTCCAGTCAAATTGGCTCGAGACAAACCAACTTGAGTTCAATACAATCTGACTTGAGGCAGTCGGCCTAAGGTCGGGTCAAGCTATAGCTTGTCTGGAAGTGAAGCTTGAGACAACTTAAATCAAGTTGAATCGAGTGCAGCAGGCTTGAGTTAAGCTGACTCGAGTCCAGTTTGTTCGAATTAAACCGAGTTCAAGACTAGCTGATAGCATAGCGGTACGGCGGCCGAGGCTATAGCGGTTCCGGTCCATACTGCTGAATTTCCAACTACTTCAAAAAGTTTAGTAATCCATGTTATGGCCAGCATGACCGAACCCGTCGTCAAGCCAAGCAATAAAAAAAGCTGCATAGACAAGAAATGTTTCCTTTAGTTTACGAATATCTTCTGTCATTTACTAGGTGATCACTGCATCCGGAATCAATGTCGATTGGTAGTAGCATCAGCACATTTCGATTTTTCTCCTAGCAAATTATGCCTCACAATTTTTTAGTGTGAGCTTCTATTCGTAGTTGTTTCTAACGCCGTTACTAGCGGGTCGTAGCTTTCCAGAAGCGACAGAGACTTCTGAGTTCCTCTAACTTCACTCCTACTGATTTTAGCTGTCCCGCCAGATCATCAATTGTTTGCTCAAAATTATCTTATTTGCACATACTTTTTCATATCTACACATATCTTTTGCAGTTGTTTGCTCACGACCAACTCGAAGGCACTTGACAACGACAAAAACTACCAACAAGGATTTAGCTTTCCCTTCCGTCTCAACGAATTTGTTCTTAAGTTATCCGGCGCTACAACCGTTCCACGATCTTGGGCTGATCCAGGAGTCTTCTAAACCGATTCCTAGCGGAAGTATCAACACTGTTCCAGTTCCACTTCTGTTTGGGCCTAACATGTTTCCTTTGTCCACGTGGGCAGCCTAAAAGGATTTTACGGGCTGGGTTCACATAACGAGTCTAATACGTTGCACGATAGTGAGGTCATCAAGCAACTCATAGAGTTCGTCATTATAGCGACTCCTCCATTGTCCTTCCGCACATTCCGGTGCTGGTGCCACCATCATTTTGGTTTTAGTCACGATAATTTCCATCCCGAGGTTTTCCACCGTCTGCCCAAACCATATATGCACCTGCTACACAGGAGAGCCGTAAACCAAAGATGTCTATGTCATCGACGTATGCTAAAATCTGGATAGACTTGATGAAGTTTTCACCTCCGAGTCGCGGATGGTTCTAGCGCTAGGTTGAAGAGTAGACAAGCTATCCCATCCCCTTGGCGCAGACCCTTGATGGTAGCCCTGATAGTGTTCCATTCACCATCATCTTATATGTGAAGCTGGTCATTCTCATTCTTACGGAACCTCCAGTCAACCCGGAACCACCAGTTTTCAAAATACGTACCGTACAGCTGGCATCAACTTTCGTTAACGAGTCAATAACCTGAAGGTATTTGAAACGCCGCTTTCATTCACGATCGATATCTTTTCAATTTGTACTTCGTTTTTTAACATTGTAAAACAATCTCCGAAATATACCTCGGCTCATTTCTACTATCCACCAACGACTTTCAAAATACGCACTGTTTCAATTTCAAACGCATGTTCGAAAAAGTCATACCAACCATGTGACGTTTCATGGTTTAATTTCGAAAACATGGCTGCCCTCTTTTGCTTGTGTGCGTCACAAACGTCAAAACGCCTATTAGACAGAAAAAATACATTTTTGTGAAAAATAGGAAATAATTCTTCGTGTTCGGTGTGTCGTGTGTGTTTGCCATCAGTAAAAAGTGCTCACAACAACGTGCGAATTCTATTTCACTTCAAAAATTGTGCTAAAGTGCGTATCTTCGAACCAGTGCTTTGTCGAGAAGCAAATAAAGTGAAAAACAACTCCGTATGCACGTTCCATTGTTGCTGTTGCCTTTACGCTCACGACCAGCATCTAGTATGTCCTAGCTGGAAGCTATTTTCCACATCGGAAATTGGGAAAACATCAAATTTAATATGCGGAGGTTCAGCAACGTTGGAGATGCATTCTTCATATAAATCGCTAGGAACATCAGGAATCAAGCAGTACGCTGCGAGGACCGAACATTTCTCTCAACCTAAATGCCCCACACGAATAGTACTCCCGCTGAACAATGATTTTATGGCAGAAAGGAATAGAAATTTTAGGATCATCTGCCACTTATGGAACGTTGGCAGATGCCACGTTTATGCTCATGAAACCACAATGTGGTCAAGCGAAATAGAAGGAAAATGTTGGTCGGTTCGGAAACAAATTCCCATCAAGATTGCATTTTTTAGAAAAATTGATTAGTCAAATGAAAGAAAAAAAAACAGCTAACGTGTGTTTTCGTGAGAGAGTGTGCGTTCAATACGTGAGCTCATCAGAACGTAGTGTTAGTGTGTGCGTGTGTTGCATGAAATTTTAATTTCCAATTGTGCTTCCATATAGCCATTTGCGTGTAAAATTACAGAAAGGATTCTGATTTATGTGATATCTCTTTGTTTAGTTATAGCAGATTGGCACGTTTAAAAAACGTATTTATGTTCTTTTAATCGACGACGTACATACGACGTTTTGACAGGAAAGAAAATTGAGGGAGCCAGTAATGAAGAGAGCGAGAGAGAAATATAGAGAGGGAAAAGAGATCGCACCGTTAACATTTCACGCTGGGTAATTAGAGAGTTAGAATGAAGTTAGTGCACAGGGAAAATTGTGGACGATAAATGCCAATTTCCTGTACTATTTAAAGTTCGCATCTGTTGTACTACGGACAGGCCTTATGTTGAGAACTGTCGCCATCAAGAAGTGATGTTTTTCGTAGGTAAAATTTGATTCATTAAAATCGGTCGTGAACTATCGAATGCTCATACAAACCCATCCATCTCACTGCTACAGCGCTCTCTTTTGCTCTTGTTTTTGCGAGTGAGAGAGCCGTTACTCCCTTCGCTCAAGTTTGACAGTGACAGCAGGAGCAGGCAGGCCAAGTTTCACTTTGCGAAGGAATTCCATTGAGAAGGTGCTGTTGGCGAACCGTGTTCTGTACGGGGAATTAAAATGATTCTTTCTTCTCCATCCGTTTAGCATAAAATACGCGCAAAACGGTCGTGAACCCTTTGTGCAAAGTGTTCGGTGTATTGAATAAAAAGTTTCGCAAGAACACACGCTTCCCAAACGCTAACGACGTATCGGTAAGAACCAGGGTCTTTCCGTTGGTGGGCAGTGTCGCTTGATTTGCGCTTTCAACGGTCGATTGGATTTTGGCAGCAAGTGGTGCATTTAATCGAAATTGCAACATAACAGTTAGTGCGTGTGTGCAGGCAATACCTCCGAAAGTACGCAATACACACCCCAGCAATCCCATCCGGTGCGAAAAAGTGTGCCCTTCCTCCGTGAGTGAGAAAACGGCGCATCGAAACCATTCCGCGAGTGTTCTTCGTGCAGGGCTGCTCGTTCGCAAAGAAGATTTCTCATTGTGAGGTGGAAGAAGAGCAATCAGCAGCAGCAGCACCACACAACGGCAGCATATAGTGAGAGTGAGAATTGAAACGGAGCGAAACCAATAGGAAGTTGTCCTCGGCAAACGTCCGCTATGCTGGTGGTGGTGCATGTGTAATCGAGTGTGTTTGTGGTTTTTAGTCAACGTCGTCGTCAAAGGGCACGGCCACACGCGGGTACCAGCCAAAAGTGAGTGCGTGGAAAAGCGAATTCGCTTGCCATTGATTGTGCGATCGAAATTGTTGTGAGGCGTTCGGTTTGTGTTGTTTTTTTCGCCGAATGATTCAAGAAAGTCACCTGCGCTGATACAGCCACCTCTTCTTTGTAATACACACATCCACGATCTGGTTGTGCGTAGTACTTCTCGCTCTTTCCCTCTATCTCTCGCTCCTCGCTCTAACGCATCGACGGTCCGTTCCAGTGGTGAGAAGGACAAAGCTTTGTTCACAAACGGTTCCCGGATAATCCACGGAATTTAATTCAAGTAACAAAACAAAAAAATTGTGAATTTGTACCGTTGTTCACTCCCCTCGTAGGCCGCTCCGTTGATGTGCAGTGTGATTGTGTGTGGGGCTGGTGTATGTGCGAACTACAGACCCATCAATCTACGTGCGTGAGCAGTGTGCAACATAGTGAGCCGCTGTGAGTAAACGCGTGGTGCCAACAGCGCGCTGTGCCGTTGTGTGTGAGCAGTGTTAGTGGGTGTGCGTGTGGGTGTGTGCGTTTGTTCGATCGCTAACGGGCACGGCGAGAACGTGCGTGCGTGGGAGTGCGTAGTGAACAAGCGGCTGGTCGGCAGGCAGAATCGCCACCGGAGAAAGGGGCGCTAGTGTGAAGCGGCGGTTGACAGCAGAGCAGGAAAAACGGAGCCATCAAACGACGACGGCGGAGACATGAGCGGACGGCCCAGGACTACCTCTTTTGCGGAGGGCAACAAACAGCAAAATTGTCCCGTGATGGGGGCAATGAAAATAATAAGTAAGTAGTCGTTCGTTTTTTGTTTGCGTGCTAGCTTTTCCAACGACACAAAAGCGAGCTACGATTTCCTTGTTTTCCGTGCACCAAGAAACAAGAGCGCAGCCATCTTTTCTCCCAACTCCAATAGTGAGCTCGTGCTCATGCTGTCTCTCTCACGGGTTTTTGCTCACTACGATGTTCCTCACTTCGCGAGACAGCTCACCTGATTGTCGACTTTCAAAATGGCGTCAACGGAACTAGAGCTGTGTGGGACGGAAAGAAAAAGTAGGCAAGAAAGAGACGCGAACAAACGAGAGCGGTTTGCGCGTTGGTGAGATGAGTGAGCAGTAGTGTAAAAGAAAAAGAGACAACCAAACTGCCCTGCCTTGTAATCCTTTAGCTTCCGTGCCATCGTAAAAATCGCCTCACTTTTTAAATAAAGTTTCGTCGTTACTGCAATGAATCATTTATAGTGATTTGTTAATTTTCCCTCTAGTGTTAGCACCAGAAAATGTGCCATTACGTCTGTTGGAGGAGTTGTTATCGTCGTTGGTTATTGATTGAAGGTTGAAGGAAGCGGCTCCTTTAATTGCTGTTGATAGTGTTCCCCCTATAACCTCCATTCATGCTCGTAATCACTACGCACAGATATTGGTATGATAATAAATTACGCATTAGAGCAGAATAGCTACGATTGCTCCTGTCTCACACATCCGCTTAGGCTGGTGTCACAGCTCCGTCGGATGCGTTTTTTACGCAAGGTTTTGTATGGGATTTGACAGCTGAAAAAAATCGTAAGGTAAGTTCAGCTGTCAAATCCCATACAAAACCTTGCGTAAAAAACGCATCCGACGGAGCTGTGACACCAGCCTTAACGCGGTTAGTGTACCGAACGCGTGCTTTCTCAATGCAGCGCGAGAAGTGGCCCACATCGTTGATGAAAAGAGAGAATGAGAATTCGAATAAGGAGATTTCGTGCGTGCGTGCTACCGAAGAGGATCGCAAATCACCAACAGCCCTATATATCATGGTGCATTACGATTGCTTTGTGGCCGATGATGAAAGATTCTCCACTACCAGGTACTGATAGGGTGAGGATATGAAATACCTCATCTGGAAAGAGCGCGCGATAGGTGATGGGAGGTATTTCCACATGGATTTTCACGTGCTTCACG
The DNA here is from genome assembly GCA_000349025.1 of Anopheles minimus. NCBI lineage: Eukaryota > Metazoa > Arthropoda > Insecta > Diptera > Culicidae > Anopheles > Anopheles minimus. The sequence goes on along the minus strand of KB663622.1, from coordinate 3,860,251 downwards.
CGAAAATATGTTCGATCGAAGAAAACCCTAACTTTGTGCTGAAAATCGACTTTAACACTTGTTTTTACAACATTAATTATGAACATGAAAGCATTAAAATGATCGATTAGACAGCATGTCAGTCAGTTCTAGATTTAGTGTCGGTCCTCTTAATGAAAATTATTAAACCGTTTAAATACACCTCCTCATTTGTTTTGTTATTTAATGTTTAAAAACAAGTATATCAATTACAATACAACATATCCCATTATCTTACTCTTTAAGCAGCTCCCATGATATCACTTAAATCACGAAATGATCGTGAGAACGGCGAATGTAATCAAATGCCTCGCACATCAATTGTTAATTGTTGCTGACACACGACAGAAGACAGATCCCCCCCCACCCCCACTTCCACCTGATTCCTTCCACATGAGAGGCAAACGTTCCACATATATACCGGCTGCACCGGCCCACCGCGGACACATTTAGTGCCTATCGCACTCAAACCTATACCTCATTCGTCGAACAGCTATTTATCAGGCGTTTGTCGATGAAGACGGACGCTTGCATGGCGACGGAAGAGGCAATAGGCGCCCCGAGAAAGGGAAAGAAAACAAGAACTAGAAGGAAAGTAATCGCAAAACCACAAACGGCGTTGCCGTTTTACTTATCAGCGGTAACCATCGCTGGAACATTCGATACTTTAGTTCTATTTCGTTCCCAACTGCACATCCCAGTGGAAGTGCGTCACCAGCCAACCAGCAAATGCAATGACCGAACAGGGGCGGCTTCTTTGTGTGGAGGTTGTCGAAAGTAGGTTTGCAAGTACGCGGATGGGTGTGAAAAGTTCATTGAATCACAGCGTTTATTTAAATCCCATTGATTTTCCGTTGCAACTGTCCATGCATTACATTGTACATCAATCACAAGCAAATCAACTTTACCTTGACGTTCCTTAATTAATGCTGTAAAATATTAAGCACGCATCAATGGAAGCTAATAGTTACTAAACTGGAAGACACGATCTTATCAGTAGTGTTTTTTTTTTCGATTGTACTTTCTGGTCACCATTCTGCATCATTAACTGATTAATCATGCTACAAGAAGGTCTTACATTTTTCTCTATTAAATACTGTGTAGTGATAATGAAAAACGATAAAAATGACAATAAAAATGACAATAAAAATGACAACCAATAGATAGAAAGCAAATGATGCAAATAAACGAACGACACTCCGATACACTCTCTTGGTTGTGCACAAAAGAAATTATGATGGAGTGCAAATGATGGACATAACCCACTTGTAAGCTGCTATAAATAAGTGCATCCCATACACCTTGCTACCGTTTGTTGTGGTGGTTCTATTGCTCCTACAAACAATACGAAATGCATTTTCAATCGGACCGGAACAAAGAATGCTCAGTTCGCTCATGTCTAGACCAAATGGGAAGAAGGATGTGCATATTGATCTCCAATTGTGTACAACTGGAACGAAAAAAAAAGTGTTCGTTGTTCACTCTTTATAGCTCTGCTAGTGATTTATTAACCAAGGAAATGCAGAAATCACTACGGCTTTATCAATAGCGATAAGCCCCGCATGACTGATCATTACTGATGTATGTCATAAAGTATATGCAATCTTGCCAAGAATGTCACAAATCGAGATGTGGTTTACTGGCCAATAGGTATTTTGTTTGTAGATAAACGTTTTGATAATTAGTAGCAGAATAACATTAATTAGTTTAATTTGTTTGCTGTTTGAGTTTTCAAAATCCTGTTCTGAATTTTTTTACTTAAATCAAATGAACAAATCGTCCCAAATATCGATACTTTTACATTGCAATTATCAATTTAAAAAAAACACCCCCTTGACGGCAATGATAAAGAGCGGGAAAAATTAAGTTTAAAGCGACCGTTACATCGACTGAGCAAACAATTTCTTTATGGGCGTGAGAGAACAGGAAAACGTCTTTGGGATGCGTATGAGAGCCGACGCCGTTTAACGACGAGCATTTCGTTAGCGAAGCAAAGCAAAGCTCTTGACCTACTAAACCATATATACTGCGTGATGGATACATCGCAATACAGGTGCGACTGGGTTTGTTCCTACCCCAGATACGCACGAACTCAACACACGATGATGCAGCACGATTGGTAATGGATTAAAAATGCATATTTAATTTGTTTGCAGAATGATAACACGAGAATCACCTAACGGTGGTGAGATGATAAAATAGTGGGTGCGATCGTTTTTTGGGAGCATTTCATCGTTCGTTTTAATACGCTCATCGTTACGATCGAGCACAAACTAACGTGGTGTGATGTTGTGAAATAATGTGGGGTTTGTTATTACTTTATTTAGTATAGTTTTACTAAAATTTCCCTCAAATGATGGACAGTAGTGTTTTAAAACAATTGAAAAAAGAGAACAACATTCTTCTTTGTATAAAAGGTGCAGCATTTGTTTTACTTGAGTTTGGTTCACTTATGCTTAGGAAGTCTGTATTCCTGTAGCATAATGTGATCCATGACCCACCAATTAAAATCGTTTGATACATCTTGTATTATTTTAGAAACAAACAAACGTTGCTGAGGCGAACATCTAATTTAATTGTCAATCAAACATAGAAAATATTTCATTATAGAAAGTTGATAGAAAGTCATATTGCTATATATATTGTGACGTATTTTATTAAAGTTTTTTTTTTGTAAAATACACATGTAAGTAACAATTAGTTCCTAAAAATAAAAATGCTTGCTACAGACAAAAAAACTTCACCGTCATATGATTTCTATGTACAACATTCGACCGATGTTTGCGTCAGAATTAGGTCATTCTTTGCGTGGTAAACATAAAGCGCACATTCTAGCGTGATGATTCGGTTCAACTTTCAGACAAATACAATTACAGCAAAATTGCGCTTGCGTTGCACATGGTTTGCCATGCGTACGTATCCACATGTGTGCAGGCGTGCGCGCGCTCACGCCTTGGAAAATGCGTGAAACGAATAAACAACATAATAAAATTAAATTTCAGTTACCTATCAAATATTGTTTTATAATTATGAAAATTTGCGACGTTGGTTTTGGATACAATTTTGAAATAATATTTTGATGTTTCCAATAGCAAAAGTAACTTGCATTTCTGTGGGCAGGATACGTAATTAATTTGCACCCTTATCATTTGATGATATTATCTATTTGTACCGTAACGTCGACTTGATCGTAACAGTATGATTCTTATCTCGACCTTAGCGGACGCTATTTTTGTGATTGTTGCTATTTCGTCTTACGATTTCTCTCGTGAGAATCATAATCTTTGTTTTTTGTTTGCCGTGTTGAAGGAAATGCATTAAACGACGGCTTTCCTGTTTCGCCAGATACTGCCACCGTATGGGAACATGTGCCCGCGATATCACGGTAGCGCACACATAGGGCAAACGACGATACCAAAGCCGTTGGAAGGTGACCGTTAAGACGACACAACAACTGAACTTCATTCATTATTAACTACAGACGGCGTGAAACCAGCGGAACGGCAAGACCAAGCTGCAATGGTTGGTGGTGAAATAAAACACTGTTATGTTACGGGTATGAGTACGCCCTGTTCCCTTACGCCAACCACCCGCCGCATTCGATACCATCTCTCTCACTGACCAGCACACCGAAGCGATCGGTGTGTTGGATTAGGTTCATAAAACATTCACCGTCATGAACAAAACGAATAAAAACTAGCAACACAAATCGGTAAAGTAAATACGTATGAGAAAATGTTCCCGTTCCTTTTGTTGCGGAACGAGTTGATTTCTTATATTTTTCTCTATTTTTTTTTTTGTAATCTTGGAAAACTTTATCACCAACCACAAGAAATCATATGTTTCGACAAAAGAAACACACTCTTCCACCCAACATTACTGTGCAGTAGCGCGCTGTGCAACATTTCCCCGCTGCGTCTGATGATGACTGCGAATTGATGAGTTTTTCCTTTGCTTTATGCGGGTGAAAATCAGCTCACGGAAGGGAAGACCTGTTCGCTCTTAGCAACCGGAAACGTAAAAAAACACAACGGTCGCTCCACTCCACTATCTCGCTGTATACTAAGCGGCCTGGCCTGGTCTGGCCCGTTGCCTCGACCTACATTCGCCGCATGCGCTCTTTTGCCCGAAGTTTCCACGTTTGTTTGCGTGATTCGATAATTTTCACCGATTTTCCACGTGCATTAATTTGTGGTCATCTGTATCTAGGCTGCGAACTGCCCGATACGGATTGCCCGCGCCTCATATCGCGTTGATTTTCTGCATTTGATAATACAAAAAAAAAACATACAGCAGCGTTTTTTTTAACTTTCGGCATTGGTAACAGCATAGAAATATTTTTGTAAGCACTAAATATGTTTTACTTTTGCTATTGATTATTATTTTATCTTTAACTTTAAAGCTAACATAAGTTCCCACGTTTATAAGCTTTAATTATCATCCATAAGTTTCTAAAAACAATCAGAATGTATTTGTAAATATCGTTTCAACACCCGTTAAGAAATTTTTATTGATTTATGCTATAAAAGAAGCTATAAAGATCGTCCAAAAAATCCTACGAACGATCGCTCCAAATATCGCTCTTAGGAACGATCGCTCCAAATATCGCTCTTAGGAACGATCGCTCCACACAAAATTCTTAACAGGTAGGTTCTGTTCTATTCAAGTCTTGAAAAAAACAAACCGCTCCTTTTTCCCGAACTTTTCCCATCACTAATGGACTCCGTTCGATTTAAGGGTTATGAAAAATTTGCAAAATTTCAAAGAGAAACGGTAAATAATAACGGAATGTATGTGTATCGATGGTGTGATTTATACAAAAGTTTCATATGTAATTTGAAATTACATTATTTATGTAACTTGTAATGTATTATTTAGTAATATAAAACTGATTTCAAGATATGTTTTTGTATTTTATGTCTATATGCAATAACATGTAAAGCATTTTAATTATCAATTTTATGTATTAACTCCTTGTGTGATCACAAGCACTATACTTTTTTTTGTGTTGCTTTAAAAGTCTCTTTTACAAACCAAGTAGGAAATTCTATGATTATAAAATCTTCCTACCTCATGTCGTATTTCACCGTCAGAGTCCGAATGCAGCTCCGACTGACGTCGACTTAATTACCGACCGCGCGTTAATATTTCTTGCCAAAAGTGACAACAATGCAATAGAGTGCAGTGTTCGCAACCACACTGCTACAAACAAAGAAGAAGCGCTCATACAGAGGGACACACGTATTACGTCTTACGTCATGCAATTGAACTAGACTGGCTTCCTGGTTAGTGGTGAACTAGTGCCCAACCACATGGTTAGCTCATATTTTGCTTATGTCTGCATGTAAACCATCCACAGGCGTAGAAAAGAAAATGATAAATTGCAAAAAGGTTTTTAAAATTTCCTCGCATAGTTGAGGGAAACGTTATGTATAAAAGATGTATGTACCTCTCATACTCATAAATTTTCATATGTATTAAAATTAACTTATATAATTAATTCATTTAACTTAAAATAATATTCATACATTATAAATCCTACTTAATTGTTACCAGTATGAATGGTCTGCTGTCTTACCATGAAGATTGTTAACTTCAAAATGAAAAGTGTTTATTTATAGTAATCTTTATAAAAATTCTGTTTGTGTCACAGGTGCGACCACATTTTTTTCTTTATAATATTTTACTGTTACCCGCGATGCTCACATTACATAGGGATGCTTTAAACTGAAGAAAGTTACTGTATTTATTACCGAACAGATGGCAACAAAACATTAATGCTGCTATAAAGCTGGCACAATGCTCTATGCTTGAAGGGTGTCGTCAGATATAACGTACCTGTTCGATTTTCGTCTGGTAGATCTCTTTTGAAGGTAAAGAGAAATAACAAGACGACGAGTTACAGAAGCCTTACACCTACTTGGCAACAGCTGATTTTTCTTGGCAAACGTTTCATTGCCGGTACACTTTAGCATCTTCTGGTGTGCTTGAATGAATCGTGAAAAAGTGCATTGTTCTTTGTGCTATTTTTCTTTCATTACTCGTAACACATTGCTCTTTTTCAAATAAGTTATTTTTGATTAATTAGTAGTCCAAAGGTTTCTTGATATTTCTACAACGTCGAATATATAATTATAATGTAGTGTCTTTATACTCAGATTAATGATAAGATTTGGCAACACTGGAGAAAGCCAAGCCTTCGAATTCATGCAACATTTCGAGCTTTTTCGTTGTTATAAAAAACCCTTTTTGTTTTTGGATAAAGGCTGTTTTTGTAAGATAAGAATTATATTAGATTAGATGTAGTGATTACTTAAAATAAATATAATTACATACAGTACAGAAAGTATTTTGAACAATGACGTCGTTAATTAGAGATTCTTTGAAAGTCGACGATTTCTCCCTTAGCTACGGCATAGCTTAAACTCTATAAATAATCTCACAATCAAAATGACATGTTTGCCTCCTCAAAGCGTTATACCAATACAAAAACTCAACATTGCTGCACCGAAAGCCATTGGCGACACGGAATGAATTGAATGATCAATATCGATCGATCGTACGATCAGTGATGATGATGGTGTGCATCTTCGTACGATGTGGATGCATTCTACCAACAATGAGAAGCGCATGTAACGCCCTGCTGTAACCCTAACGTCATCGTGTCGGATCTGGGAGATGTCGCGCAAATAGGTGAATAAGCAGATGGACTGATGCAAATTAGCGTCCATCGACGTGGTGTATGTATCGATGTGCTGTTTGTGTTCTCGTTAGCAAAATCCTCCTCATACCCAAGTGGGTATGTGTGATAAAAGATTACCACCTTTTCTAATAAAACAAATATATAGACAACCACCCAAACAAGGTCGTAGGGAAGCGAACAACAAAGGGATCGTCTTCCTTATCGAGTCCTCCTATGCATACACACATCTGCACCAAAGCAAATCGGGAAATCGCTCGAAGGGAGATTCTTCTTCGTTGTATTTTGAACTTGAACCAATTTGTTGAACCCATTCTTTTCTGCTCAGTTCACTGGCGGATATTGGTGCTGATCGACGTTCGTCGATATTTCACGATCGCGATCGTTTTTATAGTTTGCGGGCGTGATTTAGGTGAAAAGTTGTGTATGTTAAAGCAAATGTACAGTGAAGTGCAACAAGAGCGCATTTGTGGAATTGGTTCAAGAGTAGAGCGTGTTGGTTTTATCGAAGATATTTTGCGCCGCAGCTACTTTTCGATTACTTTCGCTAGATTGTGTCTTCGTTACGAAACACTGCACTTTCGTGTCATCCTGTGTATGTGATTGTGCTAGACTTATGTGACTATCGAATAGACAAACAAAGCAAATTATGAAAAATCAATTCAAAAGTATATGACCGTATTGTTGTTAAGTTTTTGTTTACGTTGTCCTTACTTAAATCAATACAACGATATAAAAATACTGCAGTATCGTTTCATGCATATGTTTATGATCTCCATGTTAGGTACTAAAATTAATCCAAACATTTTAGAAAGATCTGTTCGGAAAGTGGATTATAGTTGGCTTGTTTGTGTTTTCTTTGTTTTATTGTTTTTCATCGCGCTGGTCAAAAGTAGAGCGAATGTGTATTTTACCCTGCTCTCATGACGTTTTGTTTGTTTAGTTTAACATTTTCAAAGCCAAGCGTAATGCGTACCGCTTAATGTAGGAGAACGAATCGGCAATCGTTTTTCTTTTGAAGATTGCTATTTTCCGTCAGAACCATTTTATTGCTTTGCACGTTGTGTTTGGACTATATCAAACTTTTTATAAAGAAATACCTTGCAGTATACATCCGGAACAGAACTTTTAACGAACTTGTTTTCTTTGAAACGATGAAAGGTCGTTCCATTCATTCGTGAATGAACTGCCTTGAATATTTGAAATCGTTTAATTAACCACATTTGCAAACAAAGACAAAGAGCATGTTTGTGTTGCATTCATCATGTTAACCATACACACATACAAACAAGGCACAATCTCAGTGATGGTCAGTGACGTTGAATTGATCGATTTCGAAGTGCAGTTTTCGTAACAAGTGAGAGTGAACTCCAACGAAAAGTACCTAGATATCAAATAGTGCAATCGGAAAAAAATCGGTTGGAAGGGCACAGTGTTTTCGAAGAACAACCAAAGACACAATGCTATTTGATTCGGAATGTGCATTTTTTATGTCGGCTGCTGCGGCAGCGTCAACGGCAAACCGGGCAACGTTTGATTTAACGGAAGCAACAAACGGGATGACTATGTCTTCATCATCATTTTCAAAAGATGTTACTTTTTCCAACGGATTTTTCGATTTAGAACAACCACATCTGTTGGTACACGATCCACTAATGCAGAAACAAACAGATTACCGTTTGGTTCTACAGCCAAAGCAAACGGCGGTGCAACAAGCAATACAACCACAAGTTCCACAACAAGAGCAAGCACAGCAGCAGCAGCAGCAGCAGCAGCAGCATCAGAAACAGCTACCTGAAAACCACGAGCTTCTGGAGCCTACTGTACTTGAACGTACTTCTCCGCTACAGCCGATGGAAGCTGATCCAAAGCAACAGTGCATTAATAATGACCAATCACCTGCAATATCAATTTCCCAAGATTTGCAAAAGACTTCCATCGACCAGCCTGAACTACAGCAACAAAAACCTACCAAGAAAAAACCTATCTCAAAGCTCAAGCAACGGTCTGCGGAAGAATTGTCCACAAGCAGTAAAATGACTACTGATTCCGATCATCCCAAATCTGCCTCTGCACCGGAGGCAACCAATGCTAAATCCAAAGCAACGTCCACCAAATCAAAGACCTCCTCCAGCAATGGTGCTGAGCCGAAAAAAATCAGTCCAAAAACCAGAAAGGCGTCTTTAGCGTCGATTATCTATCGCCAGCTGATGGCTGCCGGTGGTCTGGGACTCGGTGTCGGTATCGATAAGACCGTACCGATACCGCCACGGCAGCGTCCTCCAGTACGACAAACGCAAGGCGCCACCTCTACGTCGAAACCGACGGCTGTCAAAAAGTCTTCCAACAAGACGTCTTCCACCTCGTCGAAGGCCATCAGTTCTGATTCGTCAGGCGATCCCATACCGGAGCATTTCGGGTCGGCGAACGGAGAAAGTTAGTTGAGTACTTTACTACGTTACACCTGTGAAGGGATGTGGCAAGGTTTCGAGGCATCAGCTTTGTTTTTGTATTTGTCATAACTACCAAAAGCTAGAAAAGGGGGGTTTAAAAGTAAAGACAAACAGTTCACGAGCACGCACGTGTCCCCATGTAACGCTCCCCTTAAATGTCTCCGCAAGGTTGTTTGTGTTTGTGAGTGTTTTTGTGGATGTTTGTGGTGTTTGATGTATAGTTTATGTCACGAAACGGTTAAATGCATGCGAGTTTCGCGTTGTTTTGCCTGTAATTGTATTGTTAGTTTGCATGTGTTTATGTACACCATTCCATCGGATTGCTTATTTTGGAAAATGAAATATATTTTGACACATTTGTTGGTGACACAAATCCATTTGGAAATGGTGATGGGTGGAAAAAGTAGTGTTTTAAATCTATTTTCCACTTTCGATACAGGGGTTGTATCAACGCAAAGGAGTTCGTAAAAATCGCAGCGCAATAATCGAATTATCGAAAAAATTGAACTGTGCTTGCGAACTGTGATGGCCAACAAAATGTCCATATTGTAATTTGTTTTTATTTTGCCGCTATTGCCCTCTTACTGTTTATATTCCTCAAAATGTATGTCCTAATTAACTGTTCGACAATCTCTTCTCTCTGATTGTGTAATGTGACAAACTGCCCTTATATTTATCCCGAGACAACAGGATATTTTTGCCCTCAGATTAAAATCGATAGAACTTTCAAATGGTAAGAATCATCTTCGCAAGCAAAATTATTAAATCAGTCCTTTTTATTCTTTGGGGCATGGGCGCTGGGTAAAATTAATTAATAATGCAACATCTTTAATGATCGTGCCTAAACTTCCGAACTTCAGGATGATGAAAAATTCTTCTTTTTCGTTTGTCCTAGTCCTAATTAACGCAAGTTTATGATCGGGATCGAGGTGTTTTAATTAAAAGCTTAAACTTGGAATGTATTATTATCGACTGTCGGTGTGATACCACAACAGCCGTGCAAAATGTCTGGCAATCGACCTCTATTCCATTCCGTTGGATAATAGATTAAGGTTTGATGCATCTATCACGTGTCTTGCTCTCTGCGCGCCCTCTCTGGGCTTCGCTGTCATTTGATCCGATAATTGATTGCCTCCCGCGCACACCTGCCGAGAGAGGGGACTGTAACAAATTTATGCGATGAGAGTCACACCAGCTGAGCAGAACCATCGCACACCGCCCCGTATCTTAGAAACATGCTTCTGAAGGCGAATCGATTTCTCCATGTTAGTGAAAGGGAAACGTGTAATCCGGTTCTAGATTTCGTTCAGTTTACTTTGTTGTTGGCGAATTGACACGTTGTATTCTCGAAGCTTTGGAGCTGTAAGTCAGTGATTCGTCCTACTCTCTGGCTTTAGATGATCTTCGCCAAATCTTACTTACGATAATTCTAGGATATGTGACATCTCATATGACGTTATTCTTTGAAAAACTATTATCTAAAGCGATCAGTCTAGTAAGAATTTTATTTACAAAGTAGAGTAAGCTTATACCTAGTGGATACATTATATTATGGACAATTCGCCAAAGTTCTTCTCTAAACCGTTATAGAGCACCTTATTCCGGGTGTCCCCAGCCGAAACAAATTGGCATATTTGTCGTACCCAATAGTCCATATTTTGTTATTTTTTAACCATTGCTTACACTCAAATCATTTGCTCCAGTTTCCCTTATAGCTAGAACTTCAACCTAAACGGCGGCAATGTTGCCCGTTCTACTGACAGCTACATTTCAAACAGTGAAATAGTTAATCTGTTGCGATACAACATCATCTCCAACGTTCTTCTTCATCCGTGGTGTACACATTCCACTTTGATTTTGGTGCAGGCTAACCACTACCCGAGGCGCATGCCCCGAAAGAAGAATTTGAACGAAACAAGGAGGACACTCTCTCAATCAATGTTTCCAACTTGCCGTTATGCGCTCGCTCTCCAACACTACATACAGCAAAGCGGTATACACGATGGCGGGCAAGTTGGACGGCGTTGCAGCTGGTAGTGGAAATTGGCGGGCGAGTTTGAATCCTTGCCATTCACCTAGAAAGGATAACTGGAGCAACCTGACGCCCGAGATCCGCTTTACTGGTGCTGCTGTCGCTGCTGCTGCAATCGCTCTTGTACGGCATCCGAGCAATGCAATGGTGCCTGCGCTTGCTTGCTGCTCTGTATGTTGATCCTCGTCTGTCTCTGCCGTGTGTCGCATGGCATTGAACAGCTTTTCCTGGACAGTGGCAGAATTGGTATAGTGATAAAGGCGCCACGAATCCTATTTTTGAGGTGTCACGAAAAGTGCGGCTTACAAATCACATGGATGTTCCATTTCTGAGGGTATAACAATGTCACCCGCTAAAGGGTGTGGTCGATTGTTTATTGTTACATCTTTGTTTCGCGTGCAAATGGGGGGAAAAACATAACGAGTCATGTGATGATTTCAAAACATTTAAAAATCATCCCTTAAGCAGTTATACTTGTAGTTCTCCATTCTGAATAAGAATTTCGAGTGATTCAAATTGAACTGTGCCGAAATATAGGCAATATCAGCTGAAACATGGTGTATATAGTAGAAACTGTCGAACTGACCTTCATTGGTAAGTGTACACATACATTTAGAAGACCATTTCTACGCAAATATTAAAAGTAATTGAAAACCAAACTTTTGATTATGAAATAACAATTCAAGTTAAGTTATGTGACAATAATTCAATTAATAACAACAGAAAAAACAACAACATTTTCTAAGTATGATCATTTACATTACGAAACTATTGCCGGAAGCTAAGTCAGACAGATTACTAAACTTGTTTGCGTTATCTCCATACAATCCGTTACGAAGGAGCGGTGGTAGGTAGATCACCATGGTCATCATTTTCCTCGTCACTGTCGTCAGGTTCAGACCAACCCCAACACTTTCAGTGCCACATTTTCCAATCTGGAAAAGCACGTCGCTTCTATCGTTCCATATATCGGTCGCGGTTTAGATTTGGCGTCCCGGATTTGAATTATTTATGACGTTCTATCGTGCATTTATTCATGCGAACTCGTGGAATCCGTAAGAGAAGAACGCACGAATACGCTCGAATGGCAAACGGGTAGAACGATTGGAAGAAGAAAGAGAGGAACAGTAGAACCGAACAGTCACAGATGACCACATTACATACTAACTGATGTTTAAAAGATGATTCAGTGGATCGGTAGTACAGAAAGATATACGTAAGTAGACGGAAAAACAAACAGAGAAAAACAGATAGCGAAATCAGCGTCCACACACGTGTCTCGTTGTGCCAAAAATATAACTGTGGAATTTCAAATATTTCAACCCATTTGGGATAATTCTCTCGCTTCCTCCTCCTTTAGATGAGGTCTGTTTATCTTTTTTGCTTATCGATCAATGCTCGCTTACGTCTATTCTGTAGCGAACCTGATTCTGTTACAAGCGTATCTGTAGTATCTGTATCTCTAGGGAGTCCTTTTTCTCTTAATGCATTCATACGGTGATCTGCTGTTTCAATGTAATCTGGCCAAAATGTAACGAAGGTGAAAGTGTCGGTAATGGCAAAAACGTGCAAATAATGCATGTATTACATTGTACAAAAAAAGGGATACTGATGATTTACTTCGCTATTGCCGCCTGTATATTAAGGTTACGAATTCAAGCGTTCCGGGATATGGCAATTTAGTATCACGCTTGAACTTGCGTTATTGCGCGTAACTATCAGCAATGTTAAAGTTGTTGAGTTTCGAAAAGAAAATGCATATAAGGATTTTGGTACCTGTATGGTACCTGTACAAGTACAAACAGAAGAACACGTGCACTAAACGGGAAAAAACAGACCTCTGAAAGATTGTTTTCTTGCTATCTATTTTTGGAAGGAAAATAATACCAAAATTTGAATTGTTAATATGTGTCCTAGCGTATCATATGACATTCAATTACTTATTGTTCATGCCTTCACTCATTTGAATATTCATTTTTATTATGTGCTCCTCAGAGGCATCGTGAATCTATTTAATCAATAACGATTTATAAAACAAGTTCACTTGTAATTCTATGCAGCTTTATAAAGCAATGCATATCCCGCAATCTTATTTTCTTATAATCACATTTTTTTATTTAACATTTTGCCATTTAATACTTTTAACCAACGTTTTGATTCTTTTATTTACCGATTTGTTAATCTCTTGTATTTTTATTTATTCAAGTCAAATCTTCAGTTCAAATCTTTTATTGTTGTTACTCACACACAACGCTTTTCTACTGATAAGTATGAGTCAGTGTTTTGAAAATGTATCGGTATTGCAGGTGGATGTTTTTACTTAAAAACATTATTTCTTATCTTTTTAAATGCTTCAATTCTGTAATAACATTCGATTTTTCAATAATTCGATAACCCTTTATTTAATACTGCATGTTGCCTTTTTAAACATTTACTTGAAACTAAATTGAACTATTTCGCCACATCCCTTCACAATTGCTTTTAGAAAGTTTCCTATTTCCTGAAGTTAGTAGTGGTCGTTACTTTCTTTACTAATGCTTCTGCATACCTCCGTATAATAGTCGCGACCACCATTGCCGGCAACAATGCACCGGTGAGGCAACGTGTTCGTCTCGACGCAGAGCAGCTAGAATTCATGTGTTCGATCTTCATACATCGAATATCGCCATGTAAGCTTTTCCGTGTGTGTTACAACATTTCTGTGTAATGTTTCATCATTGCGCCGAACGCTTCTAACCATTTTTCTCTATCACGCACAAAAACGAGCAAAAAAAAAAACTATGAGTTTCGATGTTTTGGTTGTGTTTCTTGTTTTCCAAAATAAAAACGCTAGCTTCGGGATAATGCTTTAATGATAAGAAATACTCCAAAGTCACGTACTTCCCTGGTTTGAATAAGAAAGTCATAGGTCTCTTCCCCAAACTAGAACAAGAATAAATTGGTACAATCTACAATGACACTGCAGATGGTACTGCTGTGGTCAAATGCCGTTTAACTGTTGAAGCGCGTAATCTAATCAAAATTGACATTTCTTTGTGAAAAAAAAATCCTGGAACCGTGCGTTGAACTGAAACGAGTAACGATCGAAAACTCGAAGCACCGGAAACATAAAAAAATGCAAAATTTTGAACGATGCATATTTACACCAAACATTAGTTTTTGAACACGCATTTTACGGGTTAGTTACTTCTAGATTCACCCATAAGGTTCACGTTTATCAAACGACGCCTAAATGCTCGCTATATAGATACATTCGTATGTCATAGTGCTTGCCTACTTTAAGGGGCATATGTATGATTTTTACTACCTCTTCACCACGAGCAAATAAGTACGTTGATCATGGAATCGGTTTATTTTTTATTTATTTTATTTCGTACTGACCACCCAAAAATGGAATTGTTGTATTATTTTACAAAAAAGGTGTTTTTGCACCCTTCTTCTTACATTTATTCCACAATATCCTTGCACAGATTGGAATCAATAATTACTTAGGCTATGATTCCGTGGCTTATCAGCGTCGCTGAAATTGTACCATGCTAGTCGTGTGCCGTTCATTAACCACCGCTGACATACATTTACCAAGAACCTTCTTCTGTCAATCAAAGCACTTCAATAAAAATGCTCGGTTAGTTTTGAAAATAGGTATATCACTAAGTTGCTTTCAAAACTTCATTTCTGTTTTCTGATGTTTGGTTTTGGCACATAATTTGCCTTTTTATTTTTGACACTATTTCTGTCTTCTAACCGAATGCTGGATGAAAAACTGGATAGCAAACTGGCCGTAACCGATAAGTTGGTGGAACTCTAACCAGTATGGTTAAGACTTTAAATTTAAATATCAACGTGAAAATTAGCTACGACTGGATTCCATTTGTTTAACCATTTAACACCATTCAAAGTGAAGCGATCCGAGATCATGTGACAAAGAAGGGGTTCGTCGTAATATTGAGTGTTTCTTTTGTATAGTACAAAGTACATTTCCTAGCGTCGCAGGATGGGTTTAAGAAAGCTTCATTTTTTTTTGACCTCCTTCTGTAGTACGGCTTTATCATGGCACGGAAAGTGAGTGAGTGTGTGATGAACTGTTTGTGACTCTCGTTATCATTCTCTTTTTTAGATTATCAAACACAGCTGAATCGTGAGAAGCTACCTTTTAACACTAGGAACTCTTGGTATCAATCCTTTTTTACTTTGGATTTCGGAATTTCTTTTGGATACCGAATTTTCTATAGTTTTTAAGATCACCCTATAGAATTTAATAGATTGCAGTGTTAGTTGCATTTTTTTTATAGTTCGTCGAAAAACCCGACCATAAATTGGTCCACCGCGTAGCACGTTTTTAGTGACCAGGGCTCACTACGGGGGAACTTTCAAACTGGGATTCGGATCCCGTTCCTCCCGTGCGAAGACCGGTGGGTCTATATCCTCCAAATAGTATATCCCAATAGCCAAGGTTTTGAATCAGCCCATATTCTATCGCCGCATTTTATTTACCTTTGACCTCAGCAAAGAATTAACATTGACCTTGCTTTACCAATATTGCTGTGCTCAGCAGAACACTGTATTCGGCTTCACGGAAAGAATAAAGAATGACCACCTACGCGAAGCCACATAGTTTTCTTTTCGCGTTGGAGGTGAGTCGGCAAACATTCTTTTCGTGCAAGTAGTTCATCAAAGAGCCAGAAAAAAAGTTTTATGTGACGGTGGGGTACCAACACAATGTTCTAATGAGCCGCAAGACATTCTCCCTGAAAAAAAGGACAAGAAATGTGTTTTTTTTTCTTCTCTCTCTATAATAGCTAAAAAAACTTGAGGTGGCGCAAAGGAATTGTTGCCAAGGGCTAGCTGCCCACACACTGTCCAACCTAGAACCGGAGGATGGGGAAGAACGTTAAAGTGGCCACGAACAAAAGGGTAAATTTGCTGACAGGCGCGTAATAGCGGATGTGCTCCTGTTGGCACGTACATAATGCGCCATCTAGTGGGCGAACCAGAAGCATTGCTGTTGGCGAATATGCAAGACACCGGAAGAAAAGTACCTTTCGAAAGAGCACGTCAATTGTGCGAGGTTAGTTTTCAGGAGCCTTTTTACTGCAAGGCTGTTGATGGTACAGAACGTAACTCTTGTTCAGGCATGGCAAACATAGGGACCGAACTGCCAATGTGGACCACAAGGTTCTACAATACGCCTCACGAACTAAAGTCCAGATCATGAGACCAGAAAATGGAATTGATACGCCTCACAAGAAAATATTGTACATTCAAGCTGGCCCGCAAGCAGTTTGAGTTTGACATCACCGATCTAGCTGTTATAAGCAGCCAACAAGCATAAGGCTAATGCAGACATGAGATAATTTTAAGGGACGACAGTGACACATCATACCACATACGCCACTTTCTAATATGTTCTGGAAACAAAATCTCGCTCCATAGTTTGCTTCTAGAGACCGTTGCATACAATGCAGTTCTATCTTTGTGATGCAACGAGCAAAAGGATTGTACAATGGTTATACTTACCCCCTAGTTGTTGGTGTCATTGGTATTTCAAATTTAAACTGGGACATTGCAGCCGAAACGTGAACAGAAACCCTGTTGGCGATACTGCAGAAGAAGATGAGTAGCTTATAGACATGTATACAGTACAGTAAGATTGTACGTCAGAGAGGGGAATTACTTCTTCAGTATAATCATTTAAAATGGTGTGTAAAAGCGTAATACAGATATATATTTTTTAGTTATTACTGTCATCTAATGAAAAAATGTACTCTGTGTTTCTTTCATCAATTATCTTTGACTGAGATTATATTTTTTTCTTCTTTTTCTTCTCGTTACAGGTAAGTTGCAGTTATATAAACGACGTTTTATCAACTTAATGATACGGATTGGGTGGTATATACATTACACTTGGGGCGGTCCGATGGCAGAGTCGATAGCGCCGTCGGTCTTTACACGGCAGCACCGAAGATCGATTCACTCCTGGGCTGTTCCTCCGTAGTGAAGACTGACTATTCAACGACGTGGTACCAATAAGTCTAGTATAACGCTTCAATGAGGTCGTAAATGGTTCAAACAACAATTAATAATTAACAATTAAACTATAAGCACAAACAAACAGGTCGTTAAGCCAAGAAAATGAAGAATGTTTCAGCCATTCCCTGCACAAGTAAAGCAAAGCAGATAACTGAGTTTATCCCATTATTTGCTTTGTTTGCATGATAATATTAGCCAACTTTACTGTCGTGTCGATCATTTCCTAGGTGTGCGGATTAGAGGTGGGAAAAGCAATACACTATAGTGAATTGATTCTGAATGAATGAATCACACAAATGACTTAATTCTTAAACTGACTCCTTCGAGAGTTATCCTGGGCTTTTGGAGAGATAAATGGCACATTCATGAGTGAATTGACTCATTCATGAGTTAAAGGATAGTCGCCTTCACTAATCCATTTTCACCCAGTTTCAGTGTGCGCATCTCTAGTGTGGATACTTTCACTTGAGACAGCATTATTCGCATCCCACGGAAAATATCAATTGCTTGAAGCATAGCTTGCGTGCCTACCGTTTCTGTGGAGTCTTTTTCTTTACACACGCATCTGATGCACACCTGGACACTATGCATTCTTTTGGGATGGAGCACGTAACAATAAAGTGTGCATACTTGTTTTCCGTTGCTGTTGTTACCACCTTTCCAAATTGATTGCCTACAGTGGAAGTTGGTGAACCTTATTAAATAACAAATGCATTAAACTGCCGTGAAGAAAGAAATTGAATGTGTCGTTGTACTTACGCAGCGATTTTTACAGCACCATAACTCTCGAGTAAGACACGTTTATGTTAGAAATAGACCGCCAACAGTAGTTGCTGGTTTGCATTTCATTCGCCAGTTCTGATTCAGAATCGTAAACATGTAATGTTTATGGATGTCCCCGTACCGGACTTACTCTATGGTGGAAAAGGATCCTTTTTTTTCAAATGTAATGCACTGCAAACTGCAACGCCGCGCACATGGTCCTGCAAAAGTAAATTCTAGCCAAGGTCAACACAGTTACCAATTATTTAACGTTGTCGTGAGTTGTAGATATGTAGGTCAGTATATTCGGTCACAGTACAGTGAAGACCTTTTGTCGTTGATTCCCTTTGGTTTTGTACACGATGTATCATCGTTATGCTTTCAACAGCCCTTCAAGAACTTGTTCAGTAGTATTGTAAAAGTATGTTTTAGTGCGATCAAACTAAAATAGTGATGTGGCCCTTATCGATATGTTTGAGCGTTTTGTTCGTCAGGACACGATCGGTTCACGAAATGAATTTCGTAAATTATTTATCCTTTATGTATGAAGTATTCGATAACTTCTCAAGCATCTGATTTATGTAGGCCGCGAATTCTCTTACCAACTCTCCATCCTCCGTAAGCTCGCGTGCTGTTTTCGTTTGTGAATGTTAGTTCTTCACGAAAGTTCCGTTTTAAGACTTTTCACAAGACATATCATCGTTTTAGACACTCGTGTTTCAGATTATTTCGTTCTTTTCTTATCTGTATACTTTGCTATTAAACAATTCATCCCATATCGACTACGAACCAGTCTCCTTAAGCTCCAAGTTGCTGGTTTACTCTCATGCGCTCTTCAACGTTGGGGTTTCTCTTTATGGCTCGAAAAAATCCCCATGTTGTTCCACTGTACAGCATTTGGAGTCTCTCGTTTTCTCTCTCCCTCTTGGCTCACGTATTGGAGCACTGTTCGCTGCCGTACACTTTCGTGGGGGGTTGGTTGTCCATCCGGTCCGGCGATATACGCGAGATGATGGTGCGTTTTCGTACCAAGTTCAAGCTTTGCTGTTGCTGCTCCGGCCGGTCTCTCTTGGGTAAGAGAATTTAAGAGCGTATATTCATCCAGAGCGCGACGAAGCCAGCCCCCACATAGCCCGAGACCACCGCATACTATGTCGCTTGACAGGCGGTTCGCGGTTTTCTCGCAGTTTCATCGAAGACACGCGTACGATTGGAAGTGTTTCGCGCGCGCGGTTTCTACCTACGCAAAAGGAGCCGCACGGAGGAAACAGTGAACTGCTCAGACAAAACCATAGCAAGTGTCCGGGTTTGCATGTGTTTTTTTTTTCTTTCCGTCCCACGTTTCACAGTATGTGGCGCTTAAATTATTTGTCGTTGGAATGTTGAAAGTTTGAACCCGTTCTTCACTGCCACAGGTTCATTTACGAATTAATTGCTCCTGTACGATCATCGCCCCCATCGACGTGCGATCCGTCCTGCGCTGACTTGTTGTTAGCACAGCGTGCAAAGTTTGCAAAAATCGTCGCCTACTTTTCATGGGTTGCATTTTTGCTGCTCATCTTCGTGTTCCTACTGGGTTCCAAGTGTCTTATTCTTCCTCGTATCGCGGGTCTGCTCCAACCGCCGGGGGAGTAGCCATTTCGAACGCCTCCAGGAATGAAGATGGTGTGAAAGAGAACGCGAAAGCGAATGCGTGTGATCGAGAATTAAAGTGGTGTAGTGGGCTGTGGGTGGGTCGGAACGAAGAAGGGTGAACAAAAACGTCAACGTCACACACCCCGCAGTTGTCGTCGCAGTTTCCTATCTTTGTTCCACTCGCAATGAGTGTGTGTGTGTGTGTGCGTGCATTATCCATCGGCTTAAGTCTCGTGCGCGCTCCGTTTCACCGCGTGCGTTTAACTTCATTGTGTACGTGTGCGTGGTCTGGGTTATAAAAATCGACGATAGAAACAACATTTTTTGTACGATAATGCCGGCACGCGGGGTCGAGTTCGAATTTCGGATATGCGTCAAGCTGGACTTAAGTTTCCTTGCAGCGATTTAATGGAGAAAGAGATTTAAATAACAGAGCAGAACGGAAGCCAAAAATGAGAGACTGGATGTGACTAGAATGATCATAACCAAAACAAAGCCCACGCTTCATCCCCAACAGTACTGGTTGGCTTCTAGAAAGATCCAAACTAGAAACCACCGGTGCAAAGTCGCGTGCGCGCCTCCATCACAGACGCACAGACCAGTGTGAAGTGGATCTTATCGTGCGGCTTAAATGCCACTCTCTCGCAATCGAAGTGAAGAAAGCAACTGACATTTTCGTTCCGCTTGCAACATCCCCTTCACGCGCGGTGTGTGAAAATTGGTGAAAAGTAAGCCAAAAAATAAAAATAAATTACGGCCATCAACTCCCTCGGTCCTCCGACGGGGTGCGTTGTGCTAGTTTACTTCTTCGTTCGATCTCTTTCCCACCCGTGCGCGTTTAATCGACGCCTTATCCTTAGTGCAAGTGTCACGACGGGAAAACGCGAACAGCAGCAGGCGAGCCCGTGTGTCGTGTACGATCGAACCGACAGAATACATGTGCGCCGGTGTGCGTGTCTTCACTATCGTCATAGTGATGATTACAGCTAATTGTTGCTCGGTAGATTATTTAATCGGGATCGATTTTGTGCGTACCTTCCGTTTCCTTCCGCACACAGGAGGAAGGTAAAGGCAGGTGGGGGAGGTTTCCACGTGAAATCCACCACGGTGTAATCTAACCAGTTCCGGCAAAATGAAAAATAAAATAAAAAATGTGTGCGTAGCAGAAAGTTACAGACACGCGCGCGCGTGTGTGTATGCGTGAATTCGTGGTTAATACTGCTGCACGGCTTGTATGCGTGTGGGGTGTGTGCTTGTGCTGCTTCTGCAATGTCTCCACCCAGTCGAAAAGTAGCGGATCGAGGGCGGCATTCTCATTATCAAGTTTTTGGGCAATCGTGACCAAACTTCTTTGTAGAATAACGAGCTTAGTAAAATGCATCGGAAAGTGTCATGCTGGTGGTAGTGCATCCGTATTTCACTTTCACTTGACGTTGTGCAATCTTCAGCGATGTAATACTGTAACGTCCTTGGACAGGGCAGACAAAATTAAGGAAATGTGTAGTTATAAAAAAAAACATAGTGTCAATTTCAGTTTACAAGAAACAAGAAAAAACTGTCCAAAAACGTGCACTCTACAGTCATATCTTCACTAAATGGTTTGGTATCTCGGTCTTGAACGAAACACTCGCACTCAGTAAAATATTTATCAGCTTATCTTTCAATGCCCGTAGTGGGTGGTACAAAGCCATGGTTATTCATTGTGGGGTGGGACAGCGACTTTAAACGACGACTATGCAATAGCTTCTCAGTTCATGAGATACCTTTCATTCACAAAATCGATTTAGTTCCCCTCCCAATCCGGACACAATGCCTACTATAAGCTCTTTCGCAGGCTGCTATTGCATCAACAAAACGGGCGCTAGAAATGCGTTCCACCCATCCTGTGTACAATTTCGACGCCCACACGACGAAGCAATCTGCCTTTTTAACTTTCATTCGCTTGCTTAATGCTAAAGGCAGGCTTATATGTTGAACTGTCACATTTGGGATCATCGTGGTGATCTTATTTACCTCACCGTCCCAACGAACGGAATGATCGTAGTAGTACTAGTGATATTGTTCGGAGATGATCATTGTCCAACTAACGTAACCTTTTTTTGTTTGTCACCCAGAACATTTCGCTTCCTTATTAAGCCTACAACACAAGTAGGAGACGACATAAGTACCGTTTACGATTGCGAAACCCTACAAATTGCGGTTTTGCAAAAGAAAAAAAAAACAGCAGGAAAACGATAAATTCGATTTCCATCACTTTTCCGAACAGAACAGAAAATCAATCAGCGCGAATCACACCACCCTCATCCACGGTTCCCCCGGTTGGTGTTTCCCAGCACAGAGCGTCTCTGTCAGCTGTGCTGACTCTCAGGAAGACCCCAATCAATCAATTGATGGAATAATTTTGCACCAATTTCTGCCTTCCTTTCCCTTTTGGATTTGTACCCGACGATATGAGTCAGGTGGGGAAGTTCGATTGGAGGGGTGTTATTGGCACGAATATCGAACTCATCTTTTCAACGGCAACCTTGAACCAGCAGCAGCAGCTGCCCATACTGTGTGGTTTCGATGTCAAATTGTGTGTGCGGGACACCATCTCTCCCTTTTATGCATCATAATCTCATTTGTAAGCCATTATCTCATGTCAAGCTGCTGCACTTGAAACTGATTGTGTGATGGGTACATATACAAAAGAATTGATCTATTTCGTGGTTGTTTTTTTTAAGTTCATTTTTGAAAGTATGCTTTTCCGTGGAAATTAATGTGAGTTCTTTCGTGTAATTTCTTGATTATTACTTCGTACAGGCAAGTTCAAGCATTATTAATTGTTGAAGAAACGACCATTTCCGCTTTGATCAGCGAAAGAGAGAGTGTACATTACCTGTATATGTACTTTTGAGTAAGGAAAACGTCGGGAAACCCTTGTTAATTGCCTCTCGATAAAGTGTAACATTATCGGCAAACGTGACACAGTTACTGAACAAACAGGGCGGGAAGCTTTTTAGGTTGCGTGATACGGCCATACTGCCAAACGAAATAAAAAGCACAGAAGTCCGTGAAATGTTTACTAACTGGATTGGATTCCAATGAAATGAACAGCTTTTTAAGGAGCGCTTTCATTTATTTCGGTGATAAACGACGAAACACATTGTTCCATCACTTCATGGAAGTGCTGTTTAATTTCCTGTTAAATTATTACATGAGAATTATACTCACGGTTATGTGCTACGTTTGCTTTTTACGATTCTTTCCACATATGGTTGGTTTATTCGTTTATAGAGGCTTTGAGTCAATGGACTTCCTTCGTCCCTTTCTATAAACATATGTAAAATAAATTGCAGTTGTAAAATAATGTGTCTAGAAATCGACTGTATCTACCTACGCTAACGTTTCTTCTCACGATTACTCTGAGATCATTCATTTCATCGCGTTTCTCGTAGACCATGGCGCCGCCACCAAACCATTGGATGACGTTTCGAGGAATTCCGTGGTTCGTGTTTCACCAACACCGGTTTCTCGGCTGAGTTTGTTCGCATTGAACGTGTCATGGCATGACTGTTC
The DNA here is from genome assembly GCA_000349025.1 of Anopheles minimus. NCBI lineage: Eukaryota > Metazoa > Arthropoda > Insecta > Diptera > Culicidae > Anopheles > Anopheles minimus. Next base: position 3,837,063 of record KB663622.1, on the reverse strand, counting down.
GCTCGAGTTGAAAGTGTCTTCCTTTCGCGTAGCAAATGGGCGAACCCGTCCCATAAATTGACATATTTTTTTATTCATTTTGCAAATTGTCAGGTGACTCATTGGCTGTTTCGGGAATTATTATGCGCATGGTGCGAAATTTCGGTTGTTTCAAGCGTATCATTGCGTAATTAAAGCATTCCATCAACAATAAAAAATCAATTATAGAAACAAGTACTATTCTATGTTATGAAGTACAGAATACCTACTATCGCAATAGCTCAATTTGATGTTTTTGCAAATTGCATGGGGAAATTCAATTTTTTTCACACACAAACAAAACCAATCCACCCACGTCATTCTCACACACAAGTTCCCCAAAATGGACGGAAGTGTGTAGGAAGTTGCGAAGCAATAAAACAAACAATACGTTCACTATCCACAGATAACATACTTTCTTTTAAACTCTGACCATTCGAAGAACAAATGGAAGAGCAAAACAAGCCGCTTCGTTGGTCTCCCCGAGGTTTGATTTCTCCACAAGATGGGGTCAGTTCCTACACTTCACCGTACCGTAGCCCGTATGCTGCCCCGATAGCTTGCTGCAGTTGGCGAGAGTTTAAAATAAATCATTCGCCTTCTGCTGGCTAAAAATAGATAGACCCGAACTGCAAAAATATGTTTGCTGTACATGCTTTTATGCTACAGAGCCTCCACGATGAATGATCACAGCGGATCGAGTTTATGTCTGTAAGCATCCGTGTATATGTGTACGATCGTGAGCAAAGAGAGATGATGAGAAACTTTCATGTTGTGTTGTTCGGCTACTGCTGTTGTATTGATCGGCAACATTCCACACCCTGCAGGTTTGCCGTTTGTGTATCGTTTGATCATGCATAATGGTCGGGATAGTATCTCTAATCGTGCGCGGCATATCTAGAAACGATCGAGACTAGTATGTCGATCGGTAATAACTATTCATACGTCAAATATTGCAAACAGTAGTTCATTGCTCTCGACAGAAAATTAAGATAAAATGGCAGCAGTAAAACATTTATTTATTTATTTATTTACTCCATTATAACGGACACTTAGCCGTATTGTCGACACCGCCAGTGTCGATGTTAAATAATCATTAGTAAAACATTTCTTTAGCATAATATTTGTACAGCTTTTTTATTTTGATCATTCAGAGAGTGATTGTTCTGAAACGCTCTTGGCTCTCTCATTCGCTATCCACTCAAGGAATATCGCTATCTAGGTAGCATCGTTCGTTGACCGTTACAAGTTATGTGTTGCGGTGCGTACAGTGCCAAACTTTTTTGCGATGATGCATTAAACGGACATTTGTGTATGTTTGGCATCGCACGATACTGCATTTTAATTTTCTTATTTGGCGTTAATATGACCTACTCGGTCATACCGACCATATAATGGTTTGCTAGCTTACTAATGGTTTACAACTAGTTAAATAGTCACGCCCCCCCTTGGATTTGATCCCCGGTCCTGCTGTATGAAGGCATGCGTCACAATCGCCTCGGCCACTGGTCCACCTACATGGTACTGCTTTAAAGAGTCAATTTAAAGAACGAATCACAAACCAGAGGCAAAATCTTTTGTAATCCATTCTCTTCATAAAACTCTTACTTAATGTAGAGTGAATTCATCTTAGTTATCTAGTTACTTAAGTACTCATTTCCCATATTGAACACTGCTGGATTCTGTCTAACAAATTGTTTATGAAAAACCCTCAATAATTTCACAAAATAGTGAACCATTTCCTGGAATGGGCTATCATATGTGACTAGTAACCACGACAGGAAGGAAGAAAATGTTTTCATTTGTCCAATCGTACCACGATAAATATTTATAAAAACGATTCCTCTTCCTGCGCTGTGCACTTCTCCCCAGGTAAAATATCTTTTATAATTAACTTAAGTTAACGTTTTGATGATCTCCACCACCGATCCGTTTCGATTTCCCTTCGGTCGGAAAATAAACACACGAAACTTTTTGCTTCGATCGATCGAGAAGCTCGGTCATGCTTTTCCTTGCCAAACCGTGGTCGCGTATTTCATTGTACGCCTTTGTTTGCTTATGTCCACTCCGTACGGTGTTATATGTTCGTACAAGGGGGAAAAAAGTCTAAATTAAAGTGCATCGTCAATGGTGGAAACGCCACTAGATTGTACACCGAGAGAAGCCTGGTAGCAACTTTGATATTTAGGGAGACTTTAAGACGGAGGAAAAAGAAGCACAACCGACGAGAAAATAAAGATTCATTCGTCTGGAACATTCAGTATATATCCTCCGTCATCCCCCACTTGGTATTGTCTTTGAAATTGGGAATTGGATTGTGAACCCATCTATTGCCAGCGTAAGAGAAAGGCCCATTTATAAAACATTTCATTAATTTTTCAATCATTCAAGCAATTCCAGCTGGAAACACTTCAAACCGTAGTAAACTTTTATTACACATGTGTGTGAGTTGGTTTGTTTTTCTTTTTGGTTTAGCGCCTCATTTGGATTGTTTTCTTCTTGGTTGTTGCACGATTGAGAATGGGAGCGAAAACAAAAGAACCAAATGTGCGAATGTGTCTATAACCTTGACTTGGGGATCGCTCCTTTCGTTCAACTAAAGCACGAACGATGAATTGCTTCCGCGGCTATGGCTCACTGGTCAGCAATCGACAGTTTGATGGATACATTACGCCGTTTGTTCAAGCGCGTGTTTTACCTTTTTTCGTTTGTCCACAATTCGTCAAGCTAGGAATTTCGGCTGATGCAATCGCGCTGCGACATTTCATCAGTTTATCGGCTTGACTGTCGTATCACTTTACATGTTTTATCAACACACAGACAAAAATTGTACCCATACACAAGTACTTTTGATGATTTTTTCAATGTAGAAAATATTAAACTTCCCCTTATCGTCTCTTGCTTTTGCCCACTAAATAGGGTTTATGTAGCTTATCCAATCTAGCAGGATTTAGAGTATGAAACCGTGTATCTTATTCTACCGGTTGTAATTTACTGTATCCAACATTGGAATTGGCTACAACCGTTCCGGATTTGGTGACTAATTGCGTGTGAAAAGATTCCACCAAACAGGAATCCGTTATGTGAGCAGGAAATCAACACTCAGCCTGCTATAAACGCTCAATCATAAGCAAACAGCAGAGATGATCGTCGTGAAGGACACGATCGTATCAGTATGCCCGATGTATACTGTACCATTCACATACACAATCGTACACTAGTGGCATAGGTCTCCAATAAACCTGCTCCGCAGTGGCAGTTAGAACCGGTTGCTGATAAAACCTGGCAGCGAATAATTAACCAACTCGTCTCCCTAATGGCGAATTGGAAGCAGTTCCCGTCAAAAAGCCTGCTAGAACGAGCCGTGTGCGTCGCGGCATAACAGTTGCCGTAGGGTGTCATGTTTTACATAAGAAAAATGTCTCACCGCATCGGAATGCAAGGTTGTTGTTCCATCATCAGTCCATCTCTTTGGCCTTTTTGATGAACTCGGGATTCGCGATGAGTTGAACTGCATCTTTATTAACGATTATTAGTTTTATTGCCAACGGAACCAATCGATTTAAAGGTTCTCAAAATTTGTTCATTGAAGAATATATATACTCGCCTTTACCGGAAGCTATTAGGAGCTAGTCTTTAAATTACTCAAATTGCGTTGTTTGCACGTTCCATCAAACGCAAGATCACATGCTGATGATTTTTTCTCGTCAATTTGTTGTGCTTTTGCCGTTCGTAAACAAGCAAACCAAAAATGCATCCGTTGAGTAATGGAGACATGTCAGAAAACAGAAAAAGAAAAAAAACAGTTGTAATCTTTTGGATATGCGTCATTTAAACAACTGTCCCTCCCATTAAAATTATTGTAAGCCTCTGGAGAGTGATCGTACGATCTCCTCGCAAGAGAGCCCTTTCCAACGCCAAAACAACAACCGCTCTCACCTGTGAGATTACGGAGCACATTTGATGGTGCGCAGATTGATTTAAGACGCAATTTCTTGGTTCTTCTTTATCCCATCCGTCGTGAAGTTGGGAGGCCACTTTCACGACTAGAGTACAGCGTTTCGGTGTAGTGTGCGGTGCGAGTTCCTCGACTTTGGCCAGTTGGTATCGTTGGTGGAGAGTGGGGAAGTTCCCGCTCCATTGGGGATTGTTGCAAGTTCCAGGCAAGACAGCTCCGAGAAGCGTACTATGTGTGTCTTTCCAAGCACTTTTCCCCCCCTCCCCTCCCTCACAGTACGCGCCACAGTGAGACCTTGTTTTGGTGCAAAACAGTCGGTGCAAGAAGTGCAAATGGAACGGTCAAACGTGCCGACGTTTGCAGTTTTCTTTAACATCATTTTGTATTGCGTTACGTTGGAAGTCGTGTTGTGGGGTTTTCCCTAAGCTAGCTACCAGTACAGAGACTCTTTTAGAAAGCAGTTGGTGGATGGTCTTTGCCAGCGTTGACAGAATTGGGGGTAACGAACATTTGACAGCATCAACTATTTAGATAACTGCTTAGTAAATGCATACAATCGTCACAGTCGTCTATCTTTTGGAGTGTTTCGTTCGTAGACCTTGAGATATGCGTCCGAATTATTGGAGTGTCTCACAGATAAGTTTGTTATTCTTCATCCAACAGAGCGTGTGTTTGCTACTCTAATCTATAGACATCGTACAGAATACAAATACCAAGTGATAGCTTCCCATTGTACTACGGAAAAGGCTACAAGGGAAGAGTGCGCGCAGTGGTTCAAATAATTTTTCAAATCTGTGCCATAATTATCTGCCCGAAATAAGATGGCAGCCATTGCGACTACTGCGGTGCGTGAAATGACTGATAGTGTAAGTGGAATGTCTGGAACGACCAAGTCATCAACGGCCACAGTACCGATCATAACACTGCCGGGAGTGTTTCGGAGGCGTATCGAGAACCTGAAACACAACAGCGAGTGTGAAAATGATGAGCAGCGCCACAACCAGACATTACCTTCCTTTGCCGATGCCAAGATGGCCGCCTCCGATTCCGGTGTGTTCCTTTCGATGCAGGACATCGATCGGGATCTGCCGGGTAGTGGAGCTGGTAGTGTTATTGGTATGTCACGGTTGCTTTCGAACGGTGGCAGCAGCTCGGGAGCTCGAACCAAGGAGCCCACACCTCGGCTCGATCGCGATCGTTGCACGACGCTGGAAAGCAAGGTCCTAGGCAACGCCGGAGTTTTGCAGCGAAAGGTTGTACGGGAAGAGGAAGATTCCGCCAGAGAGGGCAACGATAACGGTATAGATAACGACGATGAGGAAGTTGGCATAACGCTGCGGCTGGGAAAGAAGAAGCCCGAACTAAGACTGATGAAGGATCGTACCTGTCAGAGTCTGCCGGACGTCAACAGTCCACGACCGAAAGCGTTACCGAAGGTAGTGACCGCCTGTGATAGTACGGATACGGATGGGTTCGGTGAGCCCGACGACGACGACGACGAAAACGAAGCCGGCTTCGATCAACCCTCTGCACTGGTGCAACCTAGTGATACGGGTGGCACAACTACAATGGCCCCAATAGTGGAACAACCGACCGGTAGTAGTAGCAGTGGTGGTGAAGAAGAAAGTGTCACTGCTGCTACCATTATTCCTGCCTCGAACAAATCGCTAGTGAAGCCGGCTCCTGTGCCCGGCCCGCCCATATCCGACCCAAACGTACTGCAAGTGTTCGCCATCGATCCCAAACTGATCAACAAATACGATGGTTTGGAGCAAACGCTTTACTACATCGACGAAAACGGTAGTCCCAAGATTCGCGAGAAGTACGCCATCCAGCGACAGTTGGCCGAAGAAAAGCGGCAACGAAAGCAGCAAAAAAAGCTCGAGCGGGCCGCCAAGTACGGTGGTTCGCTGGATGGGGAACCGCCGGTGCAGTGTTCCTGTTTCAGTTTTAGCCGACTGTCCCGCAAGCTCAAGGAGATGTGTAAGTTACCCTGTTGTTGAACTGATGATCGTCACCTGCGCCGCGGTGATGTTGAATTAAATATTTGTTCGCCACACTTAATGCTAGTGCGACCGATTACTTTGCGAGGGAGAAGTGACTGAAGGTGGTAGTAGAACGTCCGTTACGCCCTCTCTTCTGTTGATAAGAACGGTGTCAGGTGTTGTGTGTCGTGAGGTTTATTTTATTTGATTGTTTTGTTTATTTTCGTCTTCAGGAAGCAATTATCACCCTGATTCCTTATCGCACATGCCAGTTCTTTTTAGAAAAGCACGAGGATTAAAACGCGCAGGTTGTGCTTTTTTGTGCGACGATATACTCATGTAAGCGTGTTGTTTTTGCCGCGCCTCTTATTTTTTTCAATTCTGTTGATGAGCAAAAAAAAAGGAATAGAGTGTTTACCGCAAAAAGTCAATGAGCAGATTGCACCTATTGATTCTTTACCGTCCAGGAAACGCATCCAGAAACCAAGTAAAGCAGGGTTGTACGATTCTTCCAGCAAAGGTTTTTTGAAAGTCAACCCTTCCAATACTGCTAGCAATAATACTTGCCACTATTGACGTCAGGGTGCACGCAAGTCGATTAATGTACAAATAAGTAGGTAGGAAGCAAGACACAGAACACGATTGGCCATTCCATCGGCCTGTGGTTTGTTGATTAAACGGCAACATTACTATGCTTTTTTATGATAAAAGTAATAAATAAGTTAGTTATTTTAAAACTCCTTTTCCTCAGCGCGAACATCTAAAACGTTCAATATTGTTTTGGTGCATATAAGGTACAACATAGAACACAGGTTCGTTGCATTGATTTTAGCCATTGCTCACAAAGCTTTACACAATCATCAATTTGCAAGTGCAGGCCAATTAAAATTCCTACCAAACGGGATATGTAACCCTTCAGGGTTGCTGCCTCGCACACAAGGAAAGCTTTATCAATGGCTCGACAACCCCGAGTCATGGTGCGGCATTACGGATGTTGCTAATTATCCGGCATTTATCCAGTTTGGTAGTGGTAATAGTACACGTTTATTGAATTCATCAATAAACAAAGTCGTCATCATCGACAACGTGACTTTATTTTTAGAACTTAGGGCAAAACTGTTTGATGCATAACTAGTTCATATCGGCCCCATTGAATGGGTCTGCATTGCGTGAGCATTACTTAGGTAACACACGAGACATGGTGAACCTTGAAAGTGAGACCATGTACCGCTGTAAAACTCGTTCCAATACCACACGGAACTGCTGCAACCGGTACCATTGAACTCGGCAACCACCTATGCAGGCGTTCAGCCGTCTTGGACGAAACGCACGAATAACTTATTCGCAGATCTCCTTAGTGGCTGTAGACGCTTTAAAGGAAACACCGGCTACCAACTAGTACAAGATCACACACGATCTTGTTACTTACCTACGTCGTCTAATTTCAACTTCCGCAAATAAATGTATTTCTCGGTTTCCTTCTTTTCTTTCCGTCTGAGCAAACTTTTTTGGTCATGATCGAAAAGCGGAACACTTCCGGCAGATAGGGAAAGGTCACTAAGGAATGGAAGTTAACTGTAAAATGAGTGAATATACTACTGCTACGGATATTAGAGTATGAATTCATATGTTGATGAATGTCCAACAAATATAATGAGCGTAGCATAGCTTATGCCAAAACAGTGACGATATTTGTTGTTCACGTTAAACTACCCCTAAGGTTGATACCTTTTTGCGTGTCGCAGTTTGTTCCCGTGCTAAGGGAATCAAACGGATTCTCATTCTTATTTGTTTTGCGTCGATCCATTTTGTTTCAAGGTGGCAAAGATGGCAAACAAACAGTGACACGCTAAATAGAGATAGTACAGTCATCTTCGAACTGTTGATACTGCGCCGTCCGCTGCAAACACACGACGGTTCATGGCAAAAGCGAAGATAATGAATGTTCTGGATGGTAAGTGACGGCAACAAATATTCAAATAATCAGTTAATTGACCAAGCTTTAGTGTCAAGGAGAGGCAGAGCGGTGCAATATTTTTAATAGTATCAGTAAGTCAGTTCATAAAATGATATGCACCATATTGCTGGAAAGTCCAATGTTTGTCCATACATAATAATTATAATCCATAAAAGTATGATCCCATAGTTAGACTTTATTAATATAAGTCATCCAACGTTTGAAGTTCAACCTTAGAACGAATGGAAACAAACCTCCTTGCACTTTCTTAACCTCCCACTCTGGCCATAATCACACGCTGCCTTATGGTTCTTATCGCGAAAGTAAATCAGTGTTACGGTTAGCAACAATTAATCTATGATTTCTCCATGTGCTGTCTCTTTGTTGAACAGAAGTGAGGCTTATCAACATCAACGACGAAACATAAAACAATAAATAACGATTCACTAAAATTACACCGCTGCTGTTACACACCCGTGTGCATATTTATCAACTAGCAAGCTTTATTTTGCGGAGGCTCGTCATTATCGTGATAACATGAGCCAGCAGCCTTTTTCCCACACAACCATTAGGCATTGGCTACAAGTCTTATCTTCACACAATAATGCTGTCATGCTACAATGAATCGGTTGGTAACACAAATCGATGTTTTCCTTTTAAAAGTATATGATCATATTTTTCGGATCATAGGTGTGACTGGTAGATATATTTCCTTTAGTTCCCTTTGTTTTTGATTTCCAAATGTTCTTATCACCTCGTCTAAATAAGGGTCGCAAGATACCACCTCTTAAATATTAAAAACAACTACCTCGTGTTGGTAAAAATCGAAAAACATAATCTGAATAGGTATACAAATGATGTGCTGTTTTTAAGGTTCTGTAGTCCATTATTGTTCGTGTTCGCAATAAATGTATTTTGAAATGGTCCGACTATTTGGACCAGCGATAACCTGCTGCTACGCGGGTGATAACCTACGATCGGCTCATCTTGTTTTGCGTTACGAATCCCCGCGTTGCTCTACTTGGGGCGCTTTGCATGATAACGATGTATTTAGAACAAACGTTGAAGCATAACAGATCAAGATGAGAATAGAAACTGGTCGCCCTTCGGTTAATATAGGTTCATAAGGTTCTTTGCGAACATCGTCATAACACTATAAGGGTAGTTAAAGTTGTTCATTAGGCATAAGTTTCAACGTTCTCGATGGCTGGATATGATTTCTTTACGGTTGACGACGTATGTAATATTTTTTTGTCTAGTTGGTCTAGTGACTCGTTATGCGTCAAATAGAGTAACGGCTCGACATAGATGATTTGTGGAGGAATTTAATATTGTGTAATGAAATTACGATTGTGGAAACATTGATGGAATCCATCTAGATATTGGCAATCTAATCAGTGTCAACGACCAAATGTAATCTATAATTGAGGGACTCGCGATTACATCAACATCTCACCTTGGTGTCTTATTGACCGACTAGAACCGGTAAATGTGTTATCTTCATGCTCTATAGACTGCGACAGCATTGTCAGTGGAACACATGTCTTACAATTGTAATCGTTTAAAGAGACGAAAAGGTTTTCATATAAAATTTCTTTGATGCTACATGTTGTTTTACTGTTGTTGCTATCAGTATCAAAACAGGTGTTTTTGTAAATGATGAAAAGAATGACTTGCGTTACACACGTATTCAAAAAAAAAAACGATAATAATGATAATGAAAATAATTTTGAAAAACTTAAAAGAATTGATAAACAGCGATGATCAGGTTAATGATGTGAGTAAGTTCAGAACTGACTATTTGCTACAAGTAGTAGCAGCAAATCAACAAAATGCATCAGCAGTATTATCATTTGTAATGCAGACCCTGACCGATAGCAAACACATGAAGATTGAAATTAGGCTAATGTTTCGCAAAATATGAATGCAATTTTCTAACGCGGTAGAATCAATTTAACGCGGTCCAGCCTCAGTCGGATCAATCTTAATTTAATTGACCTAGTTTCTTGTTGCCAAATGTGTTTAGACATAAGCAACATAGCAACTAGGGTTTTTGGGAATTTTCCTTTCAAAGCACTGGTGATAACCAACTTAATATATGATAAAATGATCATGATGATGATGATGATAAATACGTGTAAAAACTGAATACAATATGAACAATTTTAATTGTAATTTTGGTACAAATTTGGCTTGCGTATGTTTATAAACATTTATACAGTAATACCATGCTGGCCGTTTCAAACGAGTAACAAAGAATAAACAATTATACTATCCCAGTCGGTCACATTTATTGGGCAATTGCGTTTCTCTTACCGTCAGTCAATAGCCACAATTGTTTTAATCGATTACTATTGCTGCTTGTTCCGAGGGTTCCACGACTGTTCCATTGCTGTGACGACGACGGCCCCCCGGTTCAGCGCCATTTCGGATAAATTATGCAAAGCTTCATCATCCACCGCCTTCACCGACACGGGTGGCCGGTTAACGCTAACATTACCGTCATCATACACTCATAAACACGTTTGCGTCACTACTTATGTCGTGGCAGAAAAATCCATAAGAATCAATCGATTGGTAGTTTTCAGTGGTCAACAAAGAAAAGAAAAAATATGTCCCAAACATTCTGTGTATCAATGACCAACCTAGGGGCAAAGTGAATGTCCGGTTGATTAACTTTTTGCGATTGTTGGTTGTTATTGCTCTTTGGTACTGTACGAATAATCAAAACAAGCGAATTTCTCAAACCATGTAATAGTCTGGTATGAGTAGTAGTAGCCTACGAGTTTCAATAAACATACACAGCATGTAAAGGTTCCTATGATATTGTGCTGTAATTGTAATAGCTCATTGATCACAAAAGGTGAGGGGGCCAGTGTAAATCGGCAGATCGATATTTTCGTTTTCGTAGTAGTATGGTTAGCAAAACTTCTGAATTCTGATTCCTTTTCTTTTGGAGCGTTGTGAGTAAAACAAAGCCACCTGTCTGCAGTTACGCGAAATTGATGAAAATTATCTCCCTCAGAACTACTGCTTCAACCTCAAACGCTCGAATAACGTTTACCACTAATGAGAGCATACACTGGAAAGCGAATGGAACGCAAATTTCCTGTTCATAGCTACTACCAGCGCTAGTAGATCGGAAGGGAAATGCACTGTTGCGAAATCCTTTCTGCAGCTGGTTTGTGTCTGAATATCATTAAGCGCTACTTAACGAAGTTCACCCTAGTTTGCTGGTGGCTTACCTTGACACCCCGAAATCATATTTCTAATCGAATTTACATCATCTCCCTTTTCTCATCTCTCCGCAGGTAAGGACGGCTCCAAAGTGACGACGGTTGTAGCTACACCCGGACAAGGCCCAGATAGACCACAGGAAGTATCATACACAGATACTAAGATAATTGGCAATGGAAGCTTCGGTGTCGTCTTCCAGGCGAAACTCTGTGATACGGGCGAGCTAGTCGCCATCAAGAAGGTGTTACAGGACAAACGATTCAAGGTAAGTGCAAGGAAGGAAAGAAGGAACGTTGGTTGGCGGTGACCGCACATGCTTCACTAGCATACGGAGCTCGCTAGTGATGAGTAAGGACGATGGGCGTTGCTAATATGACTATCATTAGGATGTTATTAGCAGCGATTGCGACAGTAGGGTAAAGCGACATCAATTCAATTATGCTGCTACCGTGGAAGAACGCGGGATGTTTCTGTGACGGTAGTATAGAACAGGCATACATACAAAATCACCACAAACATACATGTTTCTGAGTGTGTAAGGAATTGTTTCATGGTGCACCGTATTAGGGCGAGCAAAAAATGCGCTCCCCGGCTACATTTACGCCGGCAAGTTTACACTTGTTCATTTCCGACAGATAGTGCTCTTTTGCACTGGTTTTGTTATGGGATGTTAATTAGGAGTCTCGACAGGATGCCCTTGTTGCATCATTCATGCGCCAAAGAGTGTATGTTTGTGGTCAGGTATGTATGGCGTTGCAGTTTAGCGGTTGCATGTAAATTAACGATTGCACACACCATAGAGATCCTTGAGCGTGAGGAATTTTTTTTTAATTGAATTATCAAAACGGTCGATGTTCTGACTATCGAAGGTGCATTTAAAGAACAACTTAACAAAAGTTGAAAAGCATTTTGTAAATTTATATTAATTTGTAAACTGTAAGCGCGTGTTACGTTGTAAAATATGACAATGATGTTGACAGTCTCAAACATTATGTTTACTGATGAGTCAATACGCTAATGAAGTTGATACACGATTCCATTCCTCCGTGTCGTGAATCATGCAATATTTTCGTGACAAAAAAAGCTTGGTCAAAACCGGCCTTAAGCAGTTAGAACTGAAGTGGGCAAGTTTTGTCCGTATATCACCATCCTCCAATGGACAATGCGCAAAACAGACAAGAAAACAACGAATATGAAAAAAATGTTGTGCAACCGAGAATGATCATCTCATTACTGTTTACAATTTTTGAAGATTCTAATTTATATCTATTATCTAAGAAGTGCCATCTTTTAAATGCTTACCACCGTTATGATCACTTTCATTATAATTGTCATTAATTAAATATATCTTCATGGAAACTCTTCGAAATTGACCAAAAGTGGTGTATTCCTTTTACATTCGATTGCTGTAATAAAGAGACCCCAGTAAGACATCATCGGAGGTCTCAATGTTGTCCTTGCTTAATTCTACGCTCCATTTATCGATTGGGAGTAGCGGGTGGGTATGTGTATGTGTGTAGATCGGAAGGAACCGTTGCCTGTGTCAAGGTGTTGCACCACACGAAAAGTTATTTTTTTATTTTTTATTTTTTTGCTATGAGATTGGTTCGTTTTTTTTAATAAACCTTACTCAAATCAAGCACACAGAATAGCTTGTAACTAGACTAAAGTGAAAAGTTTAGGAGAAACAGTGGTTGAATGTGGTACAGTTGAAGGAATGAAATGGATTTATTATACTCATGGTGTGACTTGGGCCATGCGTGGAAAAATAAGGATTATCGATTAACTTCACTAAAAGAAGCCGCACGCAAGCAACGCTTTTGTACGCTTTCGCCCAATGCTAATTGTCCATCTGTCGGGGTGTGGGCAAGCATTAATTATTCATTTCTTAGTGTTGTTGTTTTGTTTAGTATAACAATTTCCCAATGGAGTATTTCACTTCTTTTAACATTTCACTTCAACCATACGTAGATACTGATGAGTTCATTTGTATTTTCTTCTTTTTCCCCCAGAACCGCGAACTACAGATCATGCGACGACTAGAACACTGTAACATCGTTAAGCTAAAGTACTTCTTCTACTCCAGTGGCGAAAAGGTATGTATAGAAAGTGTGGCATGTGAAAAAGATCCCGTAGCAGGGCGGCAGCCGTTATCCGTCACCGGTGTCGTCTGGCGGTGGTTATTTGCTGTAGCTCCATGGCTTTTAGAGTATCTACTACCTTTTCGCATCCGGCAATGTCTCATTTTCGTGTCGGTAAACGTTATCATGCTCCTGGTTTCGGTGGAAAAGTGGGCTTGTGCTTTTAGTCTATCAAACGTGTAACATTTTGGGCTGCGGTTGGTTTCGTCATTTACAGTCATGGTCTCATATATATATCTTACAGTTTGGTGTGAGTTCGCACCGTCATTTGTCATCAGAATAGTAGGTTTACTAAAAATACATGAGCATATGATATATTCGTATTTTATTAGTGCTATTTATTCCAACAGTATTCTTTTAGAACATTATTCAGTAATTGACTGTTGAAATTTTAAAAATTTTACACGAGAATTGAATTGAACGTAAAGGTATTTGAATATCTTGGGTTTTAAATTTAGTGCTCGAAGAATTTTCTGAAATATACATAAATTAATTTCAAAACGGAATAGCAATGAGCCACAAGGACAAAGCAATGTTGAAACGAACGAATGTTCATATTCTGCTCTCTTTTACTCTATTTTCGAACTACTTATTCGCGATTGATGCATAATATTCGAGCAATGATATCGAATAAGTACATTCATTAAATTTATGTTTTTTAGAGAATTAGTTCACTAGTCTTTTTTCTTCTCTTCACAAAGATGTTGGCCTAGTATGTCAGGCTGTAGTGTCAATGTAGATTCCTGCAATCCTACTGTAAAAAATAGAAATGTTTACACAATTAGTAAATTGAACACTTGTCTTAAAATTGTATTAGTGATCGAGTACCAATTTGGCTATTCACACGATATATCATACAAAGCAATACTTGAATGTTGAATATCCTCACTGAATAGCAGTTACCTGTAGTTTTATTTTCCACGCCAGAGATACATTGTCTCGATATGTTAGCTAAAGTCATGATGGTCCTTCAATCGCCGAACATGATCAATTGCGTATTAATCAACTCTCTTTTCTTTTTTTATTTCAACTTGTTCTAACACAAACCAACATCTAATCGACCATTATAAATCGTCATCGTATGATTCGGAAAACAAATAAAAATACATTTTAAAACAATTGAATCGCCACTCCGAATGTATTCCCCACAAAATATACCGCATCCGTTCATACACCATCGTTCCGAAAAAAACATCCATACCCACACACGCACACAAATTCTACAGCGTGATGATTTTCCCTTGGACATGGGACTATTCGCCGGTGCCTTGCAGTCGCAGGTAGAGAGACAAATGCGAAAAATCGTATGAACGAATGTGAAACAAAAAAAAACGAATGTGCACACACACACCCACACGTAGCTAGGCTCTTCGCGACGCAGATATGCCAACTGCAATGAAATGCAGCTGCTACTGCGGGAGTGCTAGTGTGGCCCGCCCCCATCCTGTATCCTCCACTGTATATGCTCTCCATGCTCTCGTTTGTGTGGCAATTATTGGACTTTTAATAAGCATTACTTACCTTCCCAATACACTTTCCATTGATTGATCGCGATGATGCTCCCGGCAGCAAGAAAGCATAAGTAAACGCTAGTTAAAAATGTCTTCCAGTTAGGCAAACACCACGTACACTCCTACATATCGTTGCTCATTTTCCACCCATAAGCTCCGAACGTGGAATGTAGTGATGCTACTTAAAACCAAACACAATACATTTCCACTAAGCTATAAACCTTCCAATACCTTGCTCCGACGTGTGCTAATGAGTTTCTTTGTGTGTTTGTGATTTTGTTCGTAAAATTCCTCGTATGTTATGCTCCATTTGATTTGTAAAAACACACGGGTTCGCTATGCGGGGGGAACACCATATAGGCGCGTGCATTCATTATCACGTGGTGGGCTTTTTCCTACCATTTTTAATCACTAAATTCATTTCGTCTTGCGTGGCTTCATTCCTATTTGTTTTTTTTTTCCTTTCTTTTGCGTGTTTTGTTTGCTAATTTCTACGTAAACATGGGTTATTTGTCATATTTCGTCATAGCAGCTATGTCCCAGGGTAAAGACCACTTAGTGCCCCGAAAGATTCAAGTTTAACAACCAAAATTTAAATACTTCATTGTTCCGGTATCAAAACTTACCAGGAGTGTGTATGTCCGTTTTTGAGAATGTGTGAATACTACTTTAAAAAAATACAGAAATATATACTATAATTTACATAAGTTCCTTAATAAAGTAGATCGCTTTGAGGTTTTGAAAAGGTGAATCGAATATTTGTTAGCACCATTGCTATTACACAGATTCATAAGAAGTTCATTTTCAACTCGAAAGGGCCGCACGTACAGTTTTACAGACACCACCGTACTGTAGTTATTTGCACAAATGGATAGCTGTTATCCATTTCCGTTCGTATGTCACGCACGTCAATGTGTAACTTTCATTGTAGTACCGCTCACGAATCGAATGCGTGCTGTAGAAAAATGGACCCTGGGTTCAAATGTCTATTCAACCGGTTCTAACAGGATCGCTGTAGATTTGTTCGTCTTAGAAACAAAACAAACACAACGTAAGCTAGTGCGCCATACCACCTGTTTTAAATTTATGGAAGGTATGTGTTTCTAATCTGGATGCTGGTTTGTTAACTTCATTATGCAGCAAAACATGTCAGGCAAATTGTTTTACAAACTTGTCATTATTCATTCTGTAGTTTTAAATTATTTTAAGCTAAGGTTGTTTTATGCTGCAGCATCAAGCATACACGCTTGCTAATTCGATAATCATAGTGTCGCAGTGTGGAGTGATTAATTCGTTCAAAAGCCGTTTGAAATTGTTCGCTACTAACGATCGAAGAGTAATCTACCATCTCAGCGTACACTTTCAATATCACATTCCATTCCGCTTACTAATTGTTTTCTATTTCTGTGTTTCTTTCTTTATCCACCCCAACAGAAAGACGAAGTTTATCTGAACTTAGTGCTCGAATATATACCAGAAACGGTTTATAAAGTCGCCCGACACTATGCTAAGAACAAATTAACGATACCTATCAACTACATCCGAGTAAGTAGTGTGAAGCAGATGACAACATATCGCATAATGCGCCGGTTACTGACCTGTGAGTTTGTTTATTTTTCTTCTTTATCCCCCGCTCCGATTTGCTGTACCTTGCGCCTGGCTTCCTTGCGGTTCCGGCACGTTGACCCATTTCATCAACGTTCAAACGGGTTAATTTCTGGGCGCGGCAGATTTACATGTATCAATTATTCAGAAGTCTTGCTTACATCCATTCGCTCGGTATCTGCCATCGTGATATCAAACCACAGAACTTGCTGCTGAATCCAGAGACGGCAGTCCTGAAGTTGTGCGACTTCGGTAGCGCCAAGCAGCTGCTGGACGGTGAACCGAACGTGTCGTACATTTGTTCCAGATATTACCGAGCTCCGGAATTGATATTCGGCGCCATTAACTACACCACCAAGATTGGTAAGAACGGGTCATGGTGCAGTGAGTGTGGGTAGTGCACGCCTTAACTTCCTCTTTGTTTCTCTTTTTATGCATAACGAAATGCATCATTAGACGTATGGAGTGCGGGATGCGTACTAGCAGAGCTGCTGCTCGGACAGCCCATCTTCCCGGGAGACTCGGGCGTCGATCAGCTGGTGGAGATCATCAAGGTTCTTGGCACGCCGACACGAGAACAGATCAAAGAGATGAATCCCAACTACACGGAATTCAAATTCCCACAGATCAAAAGTCATCCATGGCAAAAGGTACGATGGATATGGGTGGTTTGTCAGCAGCAAAACAAAAAACACCTAGGACACGCTGCCCGTCAAACCCGTAGCGCGTATAGAAGCACGTGTGTCGTTCTCATCATCACCCATATGAGGATGCGCGGGAAATGGGAATGCTCTTCATTTGGCTTCATGTCCCTACAGTTGTGTTGAACGGTTCTTCGATCTTGATCATTGATGTCAAACTCATTTTGCACAAAAACCTTCTTGTGGGTCTGTTTGATTACTGGAAAATTCGTATGACAGACAATGCTCTCGCTATTTATTTGCGAGCCAAATGTTTGACATGTCTGATCTTGATTCATGCTATTATTTCATTTTTTCTTTCCCCCATCGCTTTTATTTCTAACTACATCAATCTTATCAAGTGAAAATTCTCCAATATACTGGATATTTATTTGACACTTTCACTCTTCCCTAAATAGCTTTTTCCCCACATTTTCCCTGCTCTATACCGGGATTGGCGAGATTAGTATATAGTTTCGCACTTCCCTGCGCTTTTGTCAATGGCGCCACGTGTGTGTTTGTTTTTTTCCAATCAATGATCAACCAACAGTTTTCTAGTTTGATGCCCGTTCCTAATTTGCCCCCCCCCCCAAACCCCAACAGTTTCCGGAAACAGAAATCATTTTCCGTACGATTCGCTTCGACTCATTTCAGTTAATGCTAGAGCGAATGTCTTTCCCTACCACGACCAAGACCGACCACCAACGTATTAGAGTAAGAACATGGAAACATTGTTGTGGAAAATTAAGAAAGAAACGAACTTACCGCTAGCCTACCGTTTTCTCTTACTATACTTACGCTCAGTTCGGCCACTTACCACCAACAGCCCCAGAAAAAAAAAACACCAATTACCCAAAAAATGTACAACCCACTATCTCCATTCATCCACCTCAACGTATTTAGTGTAGCACTGAGGATGCTTTACGAACGATTACGACTTTTCTTAAAAAAAAAAAAAAACATTCCTGCAGTAAAAGTTTGTGTAAACAGGAATTTATAGTAATTTCGATTGAGTGGACATACAATTTGCTGCAACTTACACCTCAAATAGTACTTACAAACTAGTAGTATATCTACACTCATATACGCTACACGCGTGGCTACAAAAGCGGATTGATGATGTATCTACGTTTTAACAAATGTTGATTTACCGTCCATACTACTCTTTGTTTTTTTATATTGTACTATTGTATCCTTTTTCTGTTATCATTGTGTATCTCTTTATGATGTCTAGAAACGTTTGAAATGGATCGCTGTTTACATATGTGCGCTGTATCTTATATTCATTCCTTCAGAATATAAGCATATAAGCAGTAATTGAATACAATTATTCGGAAGATGGTGAAGTTAATGCAGTTGGTGGAATTGTCTTACACACACACACACGCGCACACACAAACACGCCAAACCACATTCTACTAAACGCAGTGCTCAGTTTGATCTGGTAATGTTTGCAAGTCTGCCAATGTGTTATTTATCTACAGTTTCTTTTGTTGTTTCTATTTTATCTGTCCAAGCTAGTGCTTCTCCCCTGGGTGGGTTGACAAAAGGGCCTTTGTTTCGTTTCGCTTTCCTTTTGAGGCGTGATAAGTTTAGCATTTTTTGCACCTTCAATAGTATACGCACACATCATGTTGCCCGTCGATTCGACTTTGCACCGTGACGGAAAACAACCAAGCAATCAGCAGCAATCATTCGAAACTAATTGCTTAGCCATACGTTTACCCGAAATCATGTTTGTTTCTCTCATGTGCATTCACGAGATTCATTATATATCGTTTTAATGCGACAACACACACCGCTCACGCGCAACTGGTTGGAGGCCTTTTTTTTCTTTTTGTGAAAGAACTAACCATAATTGGTGCTTCGAACTATAATCGACCGCTGAGTGAGCGCGGTAGGGAAAGTAGTTAATTACGTTGTAGTATCCCCTGATATGTCTCCGTTTGGCTATATCATGCGCTCATTCCGCCGTAACTGAACTGTATGAGTCGAATCGAGTCATTCTTTGTTGAAAAGTTCAACGCTTCCTAGTATGATTGCCCACTGTTAATCCAATTTACAGATCACACATCTACCTTTAATTATCTGTGCTTTTCTTACGTGGTACGTCACGATTCGATGAGTTTTCCTACTATTTCCTATCTGCATTACGGGTTCCTAGCGCGCGTGTTCCTGAACGCGAAAGCGTTCGCCAACAGTTTCACAGTTTTGCTAACGTTTTACACGAGTTGTGTGTTTATTTTTTGTGGTTCCTTCACTACCATTCATTGCACCCGGGGTTGTGCCGGACAAATGTCGTGTTGTTCTGTTCTGTTACGTTCACGTTTAATTTCTCTCCCTTTCGCTAATTTGTGACGTTCCCTCGAGTGCTGACATAGTTTGGCCTAACGTGTCTGGATGTGTTTTATTCCTTGCTAGGCATACGCTGATGGGACTGCGCGGCGCGCGCAATGCAATGCGTTTTGGCCGATCGCGCCTTCCAAAACTTACCCCGACTAACGTCACGTTTGTCTATTGTTTTTCTCACTGTCTATCTCCGTTAAGGTGTTCCGGACACGCACTCCACCGGAAGCGATCGCACTGGTATCCCGCCTGCTGGAGTACACGCCGGGCACGAGAATCACACCGATGCAAGCTTGCGCCCATCCGTTCTTCAACGAACTGCGAGAAGGCAGCAAATATCTACCGAATGGTCGCGAATTTCCGCCATTATTCAATTTCACCGAGCAGGGTAAGTTTGTCTGCTTGTATGTTTTTGTGTATTGGATAATTTTATCTTATTCGCTTTCTACACCAGAGCTTGCCATTCAGCCGAGCCTGAACCTTATTCTGAGGCCCAGAAACCAAAACGAGGCAGCATCCAAGGCCGGCCAGTCGTCGAGTGGTTCGATGGAGGGTGGCAGCGGAAGCAGTGGCAATGGAGGTGCCGGTGTAGGCAGCTCGTCTGGCAGCGGTGGTGTCGGTGGTAGCGGCGGCGGTGCCGGTGCCGGCAGCACCAGCGATCCGGGTAGTCTGGCGCAGCAATCCTGCAGCGGTGCTGCTGGCGGTGCCAGTGGTAGCGGTGTCGGTGCGGATGACATGACTGCCGCTAGCGGTGGGGATGCCGGCACGTGCCAGCCTTCAGCTGCCGCCTCCTCGATGGGTTAGCTTTAATTGTGTATTTTCGACAGCTACCAGCAAACAAACAGCAGCAGCAGCAAGCAAGCAAGCAAGCAAGCAGGGAAAATGTGTAATGAAAACGGTTTAGCCGCCTTGCGCGCAAAAACGGAACAACAAAATTGAAAGTGAAGCATGTTAGTTCTGGAGCGAGAACGACCCGTGCAAAGCGCACCCGGTACGGCAGAAAGCGAGCTATCGTTGTACAGTGTCCGCACGCAAGGCAATGGGGCAATAGGACACGCAAAATCAATGAAAAGTAAACGAAACATTAATACTAGTAAATAAATTTCGTGTGCGTGTAGTAGCAGTGCTAGGACGGATGGACAACATTAGCAAACGGGCAGAAAGGTGTCTGCTGTGTAACATGTCGAACACGTTAGGACCTAGTGCTGAAATAACCGAAGGCCGGCAAGGCGCAGGAGGAAAGGAAATGAATGCTGAAACACGGCAAACAGAATATGTGCGGAGAAGTGTACGTGTGTGTGTGTGTGTGTGTGTGTGTAGAAGTTTAATGTTAATATTATTTTTAATTATTATTTAAAGGAACGCTGAGGGGAAATTAATGTATCATCGCTGTGTAAAGTGGAATTGCGTGGGTAACAAAAGCGAACAACTAAGCGCAGCGCGGTATGCTCGGGAAGGTTATAAGAAAAGAAAAACAAACAGTGGGAAAAAGGTAGTCAATCGGTGTATAGATCGTTTGTTCGTTGCAAATTGTTTATTTTTACTTTACATCAGTCACATGTTTTGGACAACACAAAAAAAGCGTGCGTTTTGTTTTTTTTAGTCAGTAGCAAGCGATAGAAAGGCCCGTGTACGACGTGTAACATCCAGAATAGAAGAAAAACGTCTCATTTGCTGATGTGTTTACTGAGAGTAACAGAATTGCATCTGTTCTATGAAAAAGTGTAAGTCACACACACACAGACACACAAACACTTACATACAATAAAAATTTTAAATTCAAAATCACGGGGACTACACTACGGAAGGAAGGAAATATTCGCAACACAAAATGTATACAATTTGTTGTGCACCCACGTACACCCAAAAAATCAAAATGAACGCAAAAAAAATGAGGGAATGAAATTGAATAGCTGTAAATCTTCATCCGCTGTACTGAGTGTTGCCGTGTTGCAATAGGAACAAGTATCGATTCCACAGATTGTGGTTTGTTGGCCCTGTATCACCTTGGAGCGGGTTTCACCAGCCGCAATCCAGTCACCGGAATTTGCCCAAATCACACATTCAGATTAACACGAACGCGGGACGAATTATTTTAATCGGAAATTAGCGATAACACACAGTTGAGCACACACAGAACCGCAAAATGGCACTGAATGGTATCTTGCATCATCAGGTTAGGGATCTTGTTTTTTTTTTTGGTTCTTTTCGGGGAGTTTTTTTGTCTTTGTGCGCCATACTTATATATTGCACTTTATTCGCGTGTTGAGAAACTATTTAATTTGTAGACGCATGTCTCAAAATGAACAGCCCCGTAACTTACCACGAAAAGGTAGGGAAAAGGGAATGAAATTATATGAATATGAACGTTAATGCAGCAACGTTGCAAACTTTCACAAAAAAAAACGAAACAAGAAATCGCGAAGTGCGAGACAGCTCTAAACTTATAATAAGCCACTGATCTAAGCCCATCCAGTTGGAACAACAATGTTGTTGGGGGGTGAGCCAGTTAGAAAAATAGAAAATATAGTGAAAATCCTAAAAACAAACAACCAACAGAGAGAGAAAGAGAGAGAAAATGTAATCGTATCAGCGTATGGCATATTTGATTGTGCCGTTTTGTTCTATTTGTTTTCCTTTTCGAAAGGAGGTTCCGGGAGATTATGATAAAGGGGTGAGGGGTGTGAAATCGGTCATGGATTAGTTGGTTTGGAATGGACTCAGGACGAAGGTCAGCTAAATTTGGAAGACCTTACCATTTTCCTTCCATGGCACGGCTTTTGAATTGGTAAACCCTTGTATATTACAATAGCTTATTGCGTATTGCATGATCTTCACATAAAGCAAAACGGAAGTGATCTCGCAAAGGAGGATGTCTGCGACATCGGCCGGACACAAAAGGCTAAAGTGTGGATGTAGATTTTGGTTTCGTCTCGACCGTGGATCCAATCATCATCGCATAGTCAAAGCGAAACAAAATGGACAACCCTGTGGTGTAGTGCGATCAAAGGGGTCTAGAGGCGTTTTTTTTAGGTGTTGCCCATCCACAGAACTTGTGTTGAGGTATGAGGTGTGACTTATCATCAACAGAAACGCCGAAACCATTGTATAAAGCGACTCGACACGAAAGCCTAATAGACACATACACACCATAGATAAATAGTTGAACCTAGGTCCCATCACTTATGCTGCAGACCGGTCCGGTCGATCTCACGTGCTGCAGCATCGTATGTAACAAACCCAACATTGCATAAGTGCATACGGGCGGGGGGGAATACAGCGAAACTGTTATGAATGGCAAATGATACATTTTATTTACCCCTATGCGCAATGAACGCATGGTCCCGGCAATGTAAGCGCGTGTAAGAAGTGTTAATAGGCTGTTTTTCTTTTATCGTTTCGTGTATTGTATAGGGAAGGGCTTTTCCGGTGAATGATGATTCTTTTGTTTTGTTTGCTGCTACAAGGGCATGTGTAAAGTAAGGTTAGCTTTTTGCTGTTAGTAGCGATTCTCTCAATGTATGCAGTTTGCTGTGTGTATGTGTATCCGAACAGCACCACAAAAAAGGAAAGGAAACGTAATAAGTTTTCATAATCGAGAGAGAGAGAGAGAGAGAGAGAGAGAGAGAGAGACGCTAGATGGTAAATAGACATGTAACTAAACAGAACATATACATAAATCTATAAACAAACAAACAAACAAACAAACAAACAAACACACAAACACAGAGAGACACACATAGATGTGATGTCTGCATGAGGCATGGATGCAGAGGTGGAACAGTATATGGTTAATCAACTGATAAATTATTTTAAATGGAAGAAAATTAACAAAAAAAAAACATTCGTAAGCTGAAGGGCGACGAGTAGTGAAACAAAAAACACATAATAGAGATATAAACACAGTAAGACGTATATGAGTAAAATCTTTGTAGTATATATATATATATATACATATAATATAATTAATAAAAATGGCAAGGAAAATATACATACTACAGCATAAGTAATTTAAACCAATACTGGAAAAAGCCAGTTGAAACGTGGTTGGAATATTAATTACTCTTTATGCATGCAAAATATGCGCGAAAGGCCACGAAGGCCGAAAGATGCCGGCTAAATACCGTTTGACTAAATTACTGTTTTCTGTTTGGGACGCGTGTTTCGTGAACAAAGGACAGGGTTGTTATATCACGGGCAACAACCACGGTCGAGGATTGTTTATTTCAAAAATGGGATCCTTCCCGACCCCCTGTACGAAAATGTGGGATGATTTTCGTGTATGTGGCTTGCCGTTGTAGAGAGCAGGATGGTACAATCTCACTGTGTATATGGGAATGTTTTGCTTTTCGGTAGTGTTAATACGTCGTGAAGGGAAATACGGTTAACATTTGTTTTGTTTTGGGCTCGGTGAGGCGGTTTAATTGTCCCGTACCTCCTTCGTGCTTTGACAAGAAACGCTCAGAAATATGATCGTTTCGTTTCATGGCACATCCTTTCTCGGATATGCAAACCAAACTGGACGGGAAAGTTGATTTTCCCCTCAAGAAAAGGCAAATGAAAATAATTTAATTTATAATAACACTTCACGACATACAAAAAACACACGTAAAGCTACGAACGCTATAATTTATGGACATATGAGTCAACTCTATCGATCTTATTTAAATAATGCAACACATTAGAAAGAACCGAATCGATTCAGCAAAATACGATTAGCGAAATGGACAAGCAGAAAAAGAACAAAAAAAACAAACCACAACGGAATCGTAACGGCTAAATCGTAACAAAAATCAGCTAATAGCATTTCACTTATACTCACCAGAAAGTAAATAGTAATAAACTCTAGCAAAAGGACTTATGAAAACGGCAAAGTAACATGAGAAATTGTAGCATAATTTTCAAACACATGAAACGAGCACCGGCATAGCAAGAACCTAAAGGAACAGAAATACATTTGCAATACATAAAATAAAATGTAATGTCTTAACACTCTGCGTAACGAAAAAAAACTGTAACACGAACGATTTTTCCCAATGTTTAACGAAAAACACAAAATACACACATAACCACAACCTCAAATTCATCACAACACTACTTTACGTAAGCAAAGGAGAACACCAAATTTGGGATAAAAATTTGCCTCTCACGTACACACACACACATTAATCACCCAAGTTCTTTACTAAACGGAATAAGTGAACAAAAGAAAAACAACATAAACACACAGAAAAGCACCCAAATTACCAGACGAACAGAGTAATTATCAAATATTTGCAACTAATACCAGAATTTCCCCCATTTTGATGTCCAGACAAAGCGAAACCCCGAATCGAAAACTTACACAAACTGTGCAAAAGGAGAGAAAAAAAACAGAAAAAGTGCATTGTTAGAAAAGGAAACGAAGTAAGTTGAAAAATAAATGAAAAAAGTGACGAATAAAAAAACTATTAAAAAACACAAACAAAACACACAGATGTAAGTAATCTACATGCATTCACCCCAAATCTATGATATATACTTCTATAGATGCAATCAATATACACCAAACCAACAGAAGGGGGGTGTATAATCGTATGGTGGATGCGATCAATTTGAGACAAAACAAGTCTGCGGTTCACACCCGCAAACAAGAATCGACCGACGCGCAGAAGTGGTTGTTTTTAACTTTTCTTTTGATTTCTTTTTTCGGGTTTGAATGTTTTGAATTCATTATAGTTGTTCATTTTCTTTTATATTTATGTTCGTTTTGTTATCTCGTAATTTAACGTTATTTCAGGTTTGTAGATACTTATTTATTATTAGCAGAAAATGTTGAGAACATTATTTATTTTATCTGTTTATAAGTTTTGCTGATCTTTTTCAAAAATTATTTCCCTAATTTTATTTAATTATTTTCATGTTTTTAAAACATTTTGCTGTTTATACTTGTTGCTCGGGGGACAAACGATGGTACGCACGAGAGATGCTCCTTATCATAATCATATCCTGCTGCTGGAAGCATATATAACGGATAGCGGCGATGAAAGGATTTTATATTTTCCTGTTCCTCGAATGGTGTTTTTGCGATCTCGTAAGCGTAACAGTAGTTGGAAGAGACACGAACAACAAAAGAAAAACGAGAAAAGTAATCAAACCAGTAAAGAAATAACACGTTCTAGAACAGTAGCAACATGTTCAACCAATAATGGATGATAAGCAAGCAACTCAGCTTATTGTGTGGGTTGACTAAGCCGGTGAGCCAAGTGAGAGCAACCGTAAGATATACCAATTACTCAAAACACACTCACCCACAAAATAACGATATTCGTACGAGACAGTTAAACTATGGAAATACTAAACGCGGCCACGTGTTAGCCGCCGTTGCGTTGGTACATTTTGGTGCCGTTTTGCTGTTGGTTTGATTTTGAAATTTCACAGAGGATTCAATTAAAACACAGATAACAACACACACAACACCGTCGGATTACTACATCGTAGAGAAAAATGTTGCGAATGTGGTGACAGTACATGCAGAACAAAGTTTAGCGTAGATCAAAACAGATGCATACAGAAAAAAAACTAAACACTCTCGTTTTCCTAGTTACTAAAATTGAATGTGTGCAGGCTTAGGTGAATTATCGCATACATGCATATATGACTAAAGAAATAGTAACAAAGATAGTAAACAAAACATCCCACAATCAGCAAATGGCAACTCACGTGCACACATACTCAACCACCAATCGCAGAAGGCACAACATATGTACGAATACCTTGCGCTAGTGAATAGTGTGAATCCCAGCAGCCTATGAGAAACATTCTCATTCTGCATCTCGTTCAATTGGTAAAGAGCAAACAGTGCAAAATCACTTCAAATAGGTTCTACTAAAACAGTGTAAAGTGCAAACAGCATACGGGAAAATAGCCACTCTTCTTCCCAGAACATTAAACCAAGATGGAGAAAACAAAAACAGAAGTGACCGGAACTTGGAGTTCAAAATCAATAGTTAAAACAAAAACACGGTGTTCGTTCGTACGTGGCGAAGGTGTGTAGTAGCGAATCGTAGGGTAGTGTGATGACGAAAGAAAGATGGCGGATGATGGCGGTGTTTCTATAGTCTCCCAGTTGGTTCTTCTCCAGTGTTTCTGCAACCGGAGCTTGTGCATTAATCTCTTTGCGAAGTTTATTGCCATTTTATCAGTAGAGAAAAATGTAACGAGGTGAGATTTTCCAAATCAGTCAAACTAAGAAACAGTTGTTATTTTTCATACTCCGTAGAACAAATGGAGCATTGCGCAGCAGACTGTGTGAGACTCATATGACAGAGTGTACGATTATTGTTTTTCACGGCTGTTTAGTTCTATCTTCTCTAGCGCAGTGTAGTGTTTAATGACTTATCCTCTAGCTGGAGAAGAAACAAAGAACAACAGCAGAAAAGAAAAAAACGCCCAAACAAAAAAAAGGATATCTAACTAAAAAACGGACCAGAACAGTGAAATTAAGCGCTAAACACGCATGTAAGGTGAAGAGAAACATTTAAACTGTAGTACGTTAAACTGTGAAGGTCGTTCGAACTGTCGAACAATTGGCGTTTGGGGGTTTGATTTAGTTAACAAAAAAGCTAGCACCTAGCTACAAAACAAACAAAATCTACAAAAAAACATAGAAAAAACACAAAAACCAGACAAAAATATATAAAAATATCAGAAGGATTCTGTTAAATATGACACGTCACGTATATATTTGTATACTTTGTAAGTTTCCGTTTTCTGTGCCCCTAGTAGCTCCCTTTGTGTAAGAATCGTGGTTTGAGAAAGAAAACAAACACACACAAAACCAGACAAGATTACGAAACAATACAAAACCGAACGTTCGTTCGTTTCCAACTCACTTCTGACTCCAACGCTCCATACTTTTCTTGAATCGGTTTATTTTTATACATTTACCTTTACCGTGTAACTTGATTCAAGCTAGTAAAATGACTAAGTAAAGAATGATAGACCAGTACTAGAGCGTATCTTAGTACAACACGCGCATATGGTTGCGAAAGAAGCGAAAAGGAAACGAGCCAGAATCCCGTTTGCTAGTACACAGGTAGCGGAAAGCAGACGAGAGACAACAAAGAACAAAAACAAACAAACAAACAAGAAAAAAATTAACAAACAGGGAAGCTATCTTGAGAAAATGAAAAAAAAGGAAAGCAACATGCAAATGATGCATAAAGAGATGCAAACTTATAATGCTAACTATCGATAAAGGAAAGCAACAAGAAGGATATGCCACATAAAGCGAAAAAGAAAACATCGATGTACGGAAAGCGGATAATCAACTAGTAAACAAGAGAAGGTGGAAGGTGGAAAAAAAGAACGGGGCGCGGGAGGGCATGGAAACTGGTGCAAAAAAAAAACAAAGAGCGTGAATCAGTTTTGTAAAAACATGTATGTTTGTTATAGCTTATAGTAAAGTCGAAGGTGAAATAGTACGTGCGGTTTAAAGATGCATTGGTGGTAAGGAGAATGGGCCACAAGATCAGTTCGGTGGTGGCGGTATGCATGATGGTGTAGTAGTATAGCAATTGTACTAGTAACACTCTACACTAATTTCTCTGCTCTTACGTCCACACCGCGTGCCCGTGCGTCAAACACGTGCGTGCCGTTGGAAAGTGCGTGTAGAATGCTGATAAGAACGAAGGAAAATGGAACTGTGCGGGGATCGATGTGAGCGAGCAAGCGAGACGGAGAAAGCGAAAAAAAGAGATGAATTAAACGAATAGAAAAGTATCGCTATTAAACGACAGGAATGGATTACGGTAAAATATGGCATGAGCGTAAACAGATAATTGCAATAAATGTTATAACGAAAAACTGTAAATGAAAAATTTCAACCACTAACACGGTTTCTGTATTTGCCGGCTTTATGTTTCTATTTCCTTTCTTTTTTTACCTTGGGAGTGTCGCAATAATGAGATGTTTCTTTACTTTTCAGCTTTCACGGCTGCATGCAGAAAATGGCGATGGGCGAACTCCCACGAATTCTGATAGGATCGGTTGACTGAATTATTGGCTTTCAGTGTGATGATCAAAATGAACGTAAAGCTGAAGAAATTTCTTCCATTTCTTCAATCAACTTATTCCATCCGTTGCAAACATTGTTGGAAACTATCGGAGATGATTCCGAAACGGAAAATTAACCAGTAACCAGATCTTCACCATGCGGCAAATGTTAGAGAAGATGGCGGAGCAACCTTCCTCCTTCCTTCTTTTCATAGATCTCAAGGCTGCATATGATACCATAGCCGCAATTAACTCTTATGGAATCCAAGCTTACCATACTTTTTTTTATTCATGCAGTAAAATCTGCTATCAGTATCTGTACCCACGGACGTGGGTACTGTCAGGTTTTTATTGACTAAAACCTCCATGAGGTTTCGCCAAACTTTCCCAGGTTACCAGCTAGGATATTACGTTAGAAATGGATGGGACAGACGATTTATCTCCCCAAAGGATACGTATCATCGTCCCGCGCGTACTAATTAGTGACAGTTGCTTGACGCCCTACTTCGGTTCGGTTCGGTGAGCGAACGTCAAATTGAGCACCTGGACCAGCCTCATTGCGTACCAAAGACTCGCCTCTTTCGATACGGATTTTTCGCTGTTAAAGATGCGGCATAATTGTCCTTATTGTCCCAGCAACTATGAACAAGTTTCCTCGGTTAGAACACAGTAGTGGGGTGATTTTTCCTACTGTTACCACTGTAAGCTTACCAGAATTGTAAGAATGACAATGACCAACGTTACATGCCAAGTGATGGCGGATAGAAAACTCACAGGGCCATTTACTTCCACTAAGGGTCTGCGCCGAAGGAATGAGCTAGCTTGTTTACTCGTCAACATAGCGCTAGAATCTCGATCTCTCCATCCGAAACTCGGAGGTGGAACGGCTCTCCTATGCTGCAGATGCTTACCAAAGGATCGAGCGGCCCTGCTAACAAATCCTGACCTACGCAAGGGTGACGTACGGGTAGGTGATCGCACTTTTGAAGTCGTCTAGAATTTCACTTACCTTGGGTCAAAGGTCAGTACCTTCAATAACATAGATGTTGAGATACGAGCTGGGGTGCTGGTCACCAATCGGTTATTCTACAGTCTGAAAACTTCAAAAACCTGTCGCGACGGTCGAAGCCGGGATTGCATAGAACTTATATTGTCCCAGTACTCACATATGCCTTTGAGACATCGACCCCAAAGCTGACGAAAACCTCTTAGCCGCGTTCGAGAAGAAGGCGCTCGATCGTGACCGGTTCAGAGGACTTCTGCAGCAGGCCCATCCCGTGAAGCAGTTGTAGCACCGGATAAGTAAGGTAAGTAAGTTTTATTCTTAATATGGATGGCCTTTCCTGTTTCGCCAATACTAGATGGAAGCAGCATGTTATAATCTGCTAGTGAGATCTCTAGCTGTTCATTGCACTGATCGTTTTCTGAAGTTCATCAAAGTAATGAGACGGATCGCGAGAGAACCTCTGGTTGGTAACTCGCCACATCCCCATCCTTATTCCGACAGCAGGTCATGCGCAGTTCTTACGTTCTGTTACATATCCACATTCTTTGTCGTACCAGCCAGATCTGGGACAGCCAGCTGTTCCGACGTGGTTGGATTGTAGCTTAAGCACAGTTAATGATATTCGGTTTGAAAGCGTTGCACGTGTCGCTCGTAGTATTATATATGTTGTTTGGTAGTAGAGCCTTACCCAGGTGGATTCGAATGTTTCCTGAACATGGTTGTCCCTTAGGGAGTTCGTGTAGAGGCGAGCCGGCGTACACTTCATCCCCATTAGCGTGGGGGCAGGCGATTTTATAACGTAGGCCAACCAAATAGTGATCGGAATCCATGTTGGCCCCTCGATACGTTCTGACGCTCAACATGCTCGTTTGTCTTCGGCGGATTATCAACCCGTGATCGATCTGGTGGCTCCAATTGAAGACACCCGCTTGGCTTTGTGGATGTACCGACGCGGGTTTTTTTTTTACTACACACAACCAGATTGCTTGCTGCTACAAACTGGGCCAATCTACTACCATTATCGTTGCTGTACTCATGTAGACTGTGACTACCAATGTATTGGCAGTACATTGGTTCCCTGCCGACTTTTGCATTGAAATCCCCCAGGAAGATTTTCAGGAAGAAGGAGGTCAAGTCTGGGGCATGTTGAATGTGTAGGACGGAAGACTAACGAAACAATTCTGACACGGTTTGATGCTTACTGACTAGTGTTGGCCGTTCCGGTTCGAACCTGGTAAAAAATAGTTCCGTTCCGATACTTTCGTTTCATTCCGTTCTTTTCCGTACCGTTCCGACACTCTCGTTCCGTTCCGTTCTTTGTCGTACCATTCTGATACTTTCGTTCCGTTCAGTTCTTTTTCGAAAGGTTCCGACGCTTTCGTTCCGTTCCGTTTTTTGTCGTACCGGTCCGACACTTT